>OX940982.1:7022520-7404971 GCA_954871275.1 Leptopterna dolabrata | reverse complement strand
TCCCTAGGTGCACCGAAGTTTTATGTTGATGGAGGTAATGATGTGATAAGATATGAGAATTGATTGCCGGTATTGATTTTATGCTGTTTTAGGTTGATGATGTTAATGATTACTGGATTAATTAAAGTGACAGCGGTCTGAGTGGCAAGTGCTAGGAGGGGTAAATGAATCCAACTCCCTTTTGTTCAAGTACCTACCAACAAAATGCAATGTCCATCACTTATCAAATGAAATAATATCGCAGAACAACCAACTCGACTTCATACAGCCATCTTTGATTATAATCAGGTGCTCCCTAGTGGTGATAATATCAGGGCCGGATTTATACCGTTTGTTTCAAGATCGTGTTGACGGAGCTTTTCGGTGCAAACGAACGGCTGGTCGTACAGTGCTCCGGGTGGTCTCAAAAAATTCTTCAGTTCAAGATAATTATTTAAAAACGTAAAAAAACTTGTACCCTTATATTAAAGGTTTTCGAGCTAAGCCGTTCTGAAAATTTCAATCCCTATTTTGAACCCCTTAGAGATGACTGACAGTAACGCCGAGCTTCGAGGACCAACTAGACCCCGAACGGAACCTATAAACCAAATTTCATCAATTTTGATTCATGGTAAGTAAGTAAAGTGCCAAGTACGGCGTACGGCGGACAGACAGAAATTTTTTTATAGCATTTTCAAATTATTAAATTTGTTAAATTTTGTTAAATTGTTAAAATTTTTTTTTCATGCTCGATTCCAAAGGTTCATTATTGAAAATAATAAACCAAAATCACCTTACTATCTTGAAACCTATCATTTGGAACGTTTGTCTCTCACCATGGCGAATGGTGAACGTAGGTTTATCGTTATCGACGTTTGTTGCTGGAACACAGAGGTCCCGCAGGGTGGGACATAAACATAAGTCCCACCCGTTTTTTCAGCGCTTTTGAGGTGGGACTGTACTGTCCCTCATCATTTCCTACCTACCGTGTTGGAAGAAGCATGCTGAATTCATACCCCATTTTTCCGTAATAAGGATTGTAGTATTCGATAGGCTCTAAAATGCTAAAACGATTGGAAAATTGAAGCAGTAGGTAATTCACTTCCCGGGACATAATAGTCCCAGCAGGTTTGTGAGTGCCCCACAGTCATTTTGATTTTTAGTTTTCATTACCTATCGTGTTGGAATTGGAAGAAGCATGATGAATTATTCATACCCCTTCTTCCATAGGGATGTAGTATTCCATAGACCCTAAAACGATTGGAAAATTGAAGCAGTAGGCAACTCAGTTCCACATATGTCTCAGCAGGTTTATTAGTGCAAAAATGTGGTGGGACATATACGTCCCACCAGGGGTGAAAGGGTTAAGGTATTAATACGCGAACTCTCATTTTATTGAGGAGAATCTGAAGGATTGATGCGGCAATGCCGCTTCCTAACGCATACGGGTACGACAAGACTTGGACGATTTTGTTCACCTCACCACTTCTGGTTAGCTTTTGATAATACTACCCGTACAGTAGCGTAGCCAGGATCGTTGAATGGGTGGGGGGGGGGGGGATCGGAAATCGAAAACAAATTCCTGTCATGCAGCATGGCTATAAGAGCGAATTTTCACAGAAATATTCCTGATATTGTGTAAAAAGATGATATAGCGGGAAACCATATCACTTTTCTTAAAATTATATAATTTTTCGTGATTGTAGCCATTTTTACCCATGTTTGACCCTAATAAAGTCAAATTTGACCCACTTGTTTTTGAGAAAAATAGATCATCGAAACAGTCCGTCCGTCGTGATTAATCATACCGCGCAACGTCAGGTGAATTGATATTGATTTTAGCAATTAATACCGATTTTTTACCCCCAAACCCAAATCTGACCCTTACTCTTTGTGAAAAACAACCGAAATGGTATTTTTCTGTCTTCACTCACCCTTCCATACCACTTCCAGTGATTTTATATAAATTGTTTGAAATTTTAGCCGTTTTAACCGACTTTTGACCTCTAAAAACTGCAATTTGACCCCTTGGAATTTTTGAAAATTTCTCATCTTCGAACTCATCCTTTTGTTTGGCAACACAAACGTTTTGGAAAAATTTGGAATTTTCATCATGTACCCAAGGACGGATATCATCTGGAGTGGCACCTAAATAATACATACATTTTTGTTAAAATTTAGGGATGAACTGAGGATGCTCTGAAATGGATTTTCCTATAAAAATATTTAAAAAATTCATGTTCTGAAAACGCTACCCATAGCAATAACTTCATTTTCTTTTAAAATTCTTTAATAAGGTTTGACATTACAAATAAAGCTGAATTTAAATTAAATTTAACAAAGCACTGAATGTTACAGGTAACGTTAGGTAAGATAAACTGATGGAAAATTTATTTGGCAACAATGTTCGCGAATTTTCAAGGAATGAAGCTATTGCAATGGGTCCAACATTTTCAGAAAATAAGTTTTTGAAATTATGTTATATAGGCTAATCCGTTTCAGAGCATCCTGATTTGATCTCTAGATTTTAACAAAAATTTATACGTATGCTATATAGGTATATATTTATTTATGTGTCACTCCAGACGGTATCTGACCTTGGGTACGTGATAAAAATTCCAAATTTCGCCAAAATGTTCTTCTTGCCAAACAAAGGATGAGCAACTTTCAAAAATTCGAAGGGAGTCAAATTTGAGTTTTTAGGGGTCAAAACTTGTTAAAAACGGCTAAAATTGATTATATAAAATCACTGAATGTGGTATGGAAGGATGAGTGAAGACCGAAAAATACCATTTCACTTGTTTTTCACACAGAATTGGGGTCTAATTTGGATTTTTTGGGGTCAACAATTAGTATTAAGGGCTAAAATCAATATTATTCACCTGAAGTGTGGGATGGAGATGGTGAGGGACTATTTCGATAAGCATTTTTGTCAAAAAGAGTGTATCAGATTTTTGGGACAGATCGTTAGTTATCAAATAAACGTAATATTATTTAACTGTTTAATCAGTTTGATTTACCGTTTAATCTGTTATTGTTGTTTTTGTTTCGTACTTTGGTGATTGTTATCATTCTTAAGATTTAATTTTAATTTGTGATAAAGTTTTCGAGCAATGGGGGGGGGGGGGGGGGGGGTATGACCCCACTAACCCCCCCCCCCCCCCCCCCCCCCCCCCCCCCCCCCCCCGGCTACGCCACTGTACCCGTAGGTCAGTAATAATATAATCAACGTGCCCAGCGATACTGGCGCTCATCATTATCAGCAAAATAAGTCTTACACCCCTGTCGGCACGAAGATTGTTTCTTCGCGGCATTCTCAAGAAAAACAACAGTAACAACAATATAAGTCATTGTCAAATCGGATATTGAACTTCAAATTTTCTTTTTCTTTTCCTAAGTTCCGAATTAGATGTCTAGGTAGGTCCGTTATTTTTAGTGCAAAGGCGAACAAATAGTACAAACATAACTTACAATCTCTACAAGAATGTCGGACACGTGTTGTAGTTATGGTAGAAGGTTTACCTGCACCTACGGATGGTCGTTGCTGTGAAGAATGAAAACTCATCAAACACTGCAAATTATTACACAGCGATTTATTATTTACTTGTATAGATGCCCCTTCTGCATTGGTCACTGTTTTCTGTGGTCAGAACCTACCCTCGAACTACCCCCAGGAAAGCCCTAAATCGAGTACTGAAGCCAGCCCGGGAATTACAGTATCATAAAAATTCGCAAGATTCGACAAAATTCAATCATTAATAATTATTTGTTGTTGAAAGATACGCGAAGAAGCTGATCTACGGGTAATATTATAGAAGTACACCAGAAGTGGAGAGGAAAGTCGTTGATGTCTAGGCGCATGCGCACTCGTTAGGAATCGGCATTGCCCATCAATCCTTCAGACTCCCCTATTTTATTGGGCTCATTTACATCAGATAGAAATAGAATGGAATAGTAGTCAAAATGTGGGGTCCTTGATAATGCAGTACGTACCTACCCACTTATTTGGTTGGTCAGTTGTAAGGTAAGGTAAAAGCACCAGAAGTAAAAAGGACGTCACTACAGTGGAAAGTTGAAGAATGAAATGAATAAAATAAGTAGATAATAATATTGATTGTCAAGCAAGGACTGAATGAAATAACGAATCCGGTTAGCTCAAATCCAGGGTTGTAAAAGACATTATATTTTATTTAGTATTGCCGATTGTGCAGAGTGGCGATCTAATCGGGAACAGTGAATGACGAATCCTCTGCTAATAATTTAAAAATCTTTCATCAGCAGAGGAAAAAGGTGAAGAAGAATAATCCAAACGCGGGAGAGTTTTTGTCGACAAGCGCTGGTTGGAGGTCGACAGGGACTTTTTTTCTTACTGAGCCTTATTCAAATGGTTAAGGTTTATAAGCACCTTTCAAATTAGGTTCGTACGTTCATTTCTGCACGTTTCTGTTCAATTTTGTTTTCGCACACTTGTTCTGTCGATCCTTGTGACTGAGTAGCCGATACAGCGTGTCTGAGGCTACACTTTTCACGTAGATACTAGCCTACATATTCCAAACCAGTTCTCTTTCCTAGTTGCACAAAGGTGCCTGTGCAGGTACTACGAAGATAGGTACCTAGTTACTTACTTTCCCCTACAGGTTGGTAGCCACCACAAACGTACCAACCGTAAATACACAGTATAGTCAGCAGTTATTATAAAATAAACTAAGAGGTGCGGCAGCTGCCTACTTGAATGGGTCTGTTGCGTTACTTATTTTAGTAAGCGAAGATCTACTGCAACAGCAAGTAGTGGGTAATTAGGAAGCTAAAATGATCTTGGGATGGTTTATACCGACTTTAATGTGGACTAAGTACTTGTGGCAAATTCTGAGGCCCCACCTTTCATGCAATTCGCGTCTGAAGTGAGGTAGGGGAGAGTGGGGCAGTTTCAACCAGTGGGGCAGAATCAACCACCTACCTAACTCCTCCAATAATGTGTTTTTTGCTTCAAATCGTAACTCATTTTTGAGAATGCGTCACCTCCAACCATATGGGAAAGCAAAATGCTCCCTCACCGCGTCTACCAGCTGCCAGTCCACGCTGATGACTTTCGTCTTAAAAAGGTAAAAATATGAGATTTTTCAAATTCAAAATATTACTTCAAATTTCTGAGATTTCAAAAAAGTAATGGCATTTTCTGGTAGATTATCATTTGAAGTAAACGATTGTATGTATCACGATTGAAGAAAATAATGAACGTGATCCAAGGCAGGATAGTATCTCGTGGCAATGATTCAGGTAATGAATCTTCTGGAAGTGAAGAAATCGAGGAAGCAGTGAGTTATCAACTCAGCTCTAAATATGCTGTAAGGCAGGTTTTCACTGGAGAGCAGGAGAAAAAACTGGGAGAGTACCTAGTAAAATGCTGCAACTTACATTTTGGGCTCTCCTAAAAACAAATTCTCGCCCATGCAGTAGTTGATTATGCCAAACTTCTCAACTGTAAGAATGTTCCGGTTTCATGGACTGAGGAAGGACTGGCTGGAAAAGACTGGCTTTCAGGTTATATGAAGCGAAACAAAGATCTTTCACGGAGGAAACCAGAGAGCACGAGTTTGTGCAGGGTGACGGCATTTAATACGAACAGAGTCAACGAATTTTTCACCAGCCTTCGGCATCATTACGATAAGTATACATTCCAGCCTCATCAAATATTCGATCTGGACGAGACAGGAGTAACAACTGTTCCACCTACAATAAAGGTTGTTGGCCGTAAAGGAACATCAAGCGTGGACAGATCTGACGTGATCGCGAAGCTAGCTACCCCCATGACAATGAGAGACTCCTTCATTTTTCGTTAAGATTTTTCTCGATTTAGCCTTCGTTAAAGACCAATTGTGTGTAATTATGTTTGTTAAACCACTAATTTCCCTTACTGTTCATCATTAAAAGAGTTTTAATGACGTTTATTATTCATTTTTCTTGAACTGCATCATAGTTGAAAGTCCCCACTGGTGGTTGAAAGTGCCCCAGAGGGTGGTTGAATCTACCCCACCGGTGGGGCACCTTCAACCAAAAAACTATTTTCAAGAAAACATTTATTGTGCTTTCCATTAGGTGATTTAAAAAAATTTGGCCAAGGCGATTCATAGCTAGATAGGTAAGGTTTCCGGTGAGAGGGAAAAGAATTTAAAAAAAGTTGAAGTCTTGGCTCTGGATCATTTACGTTCAAAACTGGTTGAAACTGCCCCACTCTCCCCTAGTTGGGGTAGTCTCTGGTGCTGCCATGTGGAAGGGAAACCTTCCTTCGTATCTAACAAGGTGTCAGTGTATATCGTCATGTACAGTGGTCGCCGCTTATGTCGGCCTAATCGGGCCAGGGCAATTTTTGAACGGTATAGCCAAACTGGAAGAAAAAGAGAAAACTTTCCCCCCAAAACAGTACTTTATTTGAAAACCTTTATCTGAAAAACTGTTATTTCCGTTTGTTTTGTGGGGTAGGCGGTTTCCAACGATCTTTGAGTTGCCTCAGCATGGAGAATTCCTGTTCCAACCCACTTTCTTCTATAGCTCTTCGTAAAACGTCTGTAGCACCAATAACAGGTATTACGAGCGGCTGGAACTCGGTCGACTGCTGAAGGAAAGTCCTCGTCCGAGTCGCAGGTGTTGTTATCTTCTTCAGGATTGACAACAGATTTGGCGATTTCATCTAAATCCATGATATGATGGACGGGTACGTCGCAATTTCCGGATCAACTACGAATTCAGTTCCACGTGCACATTAAGATGTATTTTCAGGGGGTCCTCAGGAGTAGGTGTACTCTGCTAACACAGTAAGCCACATCTGTCGAATCCATTCGCTCGTCCGGCATTCATCTGCATCTTGTTTTTCACCATGCAGTTTTTAAAAATAAACTATCCTGTGACGGTTTCCAACCATCCGTTATGTCGATGTTTTCCACCTATTTTCCTCGCCAGTTCATTACCTTTTGAATGAGGATCGCACGATTTATGGGAGCGAGAAGCTTGTCGGAACCAAAGCAGTAAAGCTTCATCTGTGACACAACTCTTACATTTGCTTGTTCTTACTCGATTATGTGACTCTTGTTAGCACCGACAGTTGCGGGCTGCAAGAAGATCTGACCACGTTGTCCTCGCTATACCGAGTCTCTGAGCTGCATCAAGTTGACTAATATTGGCTGGCAATTCGTGTCTTATTATGTCCAGGCTGGCAATTCTTGTCATTTAGTGTAATTCGTGTAATTCTTGTCATATATATGTCGTGTAATTCGTCGTGATTTTGCGTAATTTCGTGTATGTCGTGTAATTCGTCGTAATTTTGTGTAATTCGTGTCATATATGTCAAGGCTGGCAATTCGTGTCATTTCGTGTAATTCTTGTCATATACGTGGTGTAATTCGTCGTAATTTTGTGTAATTCATGTCATATTTATGTCGTGTAATTGGTCGTAATTTTGTGTAATTCATGTCATATGTCGTGTAATTCGTCGTAATTTTGTGTAATTCGTGTCATATATGTCAAGGCTGGCAATTCGTGTCATTTCGTGTAATTCTTGTCATATACGTGGTGTAATTCGTCGTAATTTTGTGTAATTCATGTCATATTTATGTCGTGTAATTGGTCGTAATTTTGTGTAATTCATGTCATATGTCGTGTAATTCGTCGTAATTTTGTGTAATTCTTGTCATATATGTCCAGGCTGGCAATTCGTGTCATTTCGTGTATTCATGTCATTATGTCGTGTAATTCGTCGTAAGTTTGTGTAATTCATGTCATATATGTCGTGTAATTCGTCGTAATTTTGTGTAATTCGTGTCATATATGTCCAGGCTGGCAGTTCGTGTCATTTCGTGTAATTCTTGTCATATATGTCGTGTAATTCGTCGTGATTTTGTGTAATTTCGTGTATGTCGTGTAATTCGTCGTAATTTTGTGTAATTCGTGTCATATATGTCCAGGCTGGCAGTTCGTGTCATTTCGTGTAATTCTTGTCATATATGTCGTGCAATTCGTCGTAATTTTGTGTAGTTTCGTGTAATTCATGTCATATATGTCCTGTTATTCGTCGTAATTTTGTGTAATTCGTGTCATATATGTCCGGGCTGGCAATTCGTGTCATTTGGTGTAATTCTTGTCATATTATTATGTCGTATAATTCGTCGTAATTTTGTGTAATTTCGTGTAATTCATGTCATATATTTATGTCGTGTAATTCGTCGTAATTTTGTGCAATTCGTGTCATATATGTCGTGTAATTCGTGTTGTAATTTCTTCGTGTCGTATATATCGTGTAATTTCGTGTAATTCGTGTCATGTGTGTCGTGGAATTTCGTCGTGTCATATACATATGTCGTGTAATTCGTGTAGTGGCGTGTAGTTTCGTGTCATATAATGTCGTGTAATTCGTCGTAATTCGTGTCGAATGTGTAGTGTAATTCGTGTTATTCGTCGTGTCATATATATGTCATGTAATGTCGTTTAATTTCGAGTAATTCGTGTCGTCGGATATGTACATTCAAAGTCCTGTGACAGACGACGAGGTGGATAATTCATGCATTCACATACCCCCATTAAAAGCTGAGCTGTCCATCTCAAGTCTCGTACGCACGTATAACCAGAGGTGTCCGCCGTAACAGATTTCCACTGGGACACAGACCGCCGGAAAAGGTCGGGATGTCCGGCGCGACCCGTTTCCAAGAGGCTGTTCCCTCCTCGGCCTCAGAAGGCAAATGCCGCCTGCCCGCGACAGTTCATCCGAGAGGAGGTTGATGACGGCTGATTAATTAAACACAACTTCATTGTCCTCCGGAGACCTCCGTGCCCAATTAGTACACCCGAGGTGGTGGTCGAAGGGTAAAAAAGGCCTCGATTCGCGACCAACCCGTGAAAAAATGTCGGAAAGAACCAATGGAATTTGGCGTTTTCATCAGACCAACCTGAAGGGGAAAATTTTGTTTGAAACAAAGCCATTTTTATAGGAACAAAAGATGTTTTTTCGCTGTTCAACCAACTAAAGTGAAAACCCCTCTTCAGTGGACATTTCTTTTGGTTTATTATTTTCAATAATGAACCTTTGGAATCGAACATGAAAAAAAAAAAATTTAACTTCCCTCAAAATTTGATGGTTTCCGTTTCAAGTTAGGTACAATCCGAAAACGCAATAAAAAAGTTTCGTACTTCGCACTTTCCTTAGTTACTGTGAACCAAAATTAATGAAATTTGGTTTGTAGGTCCCATTTGGGGTCTAGTCGGTCCGCGAAGCTCGGCGCTAATGTCAGTCACCTCTAAGGGGTGAAAAATAGGGGTTGCAATCTCCAGGACGCCGTTACCTCGAATTTTTTTACTGTTCTAAATAGTTCATGAACTTGGGAGTTTTTTGAGCCCGCCCGGAGCACTTTACGTCCAGCCATTCGTTCACAGGAAGGCCCCGAAGTTTGCACCGACAGGCTTCATCAACAGGAGGGTGAATCAAATTGTATACATTCAGCCCAGATATCATTGCTAGGGAGCATCTGATTATAATCACGAATGGCTGTATGAAATCGAGTTGGTTGCTCTGTGATATTATTCCATTTGAAAAATGATGGCTCGTTTGGATTATGTTGGTAGGTACCTACTTCTGCAACTTGAACAAACATCGAAGTATTATTGATGGGTAAATTATTACACAGCGATAAATTATTACACAGCTGTAAATTATTACAATACGGTTTATTAGATGTACTATCTACGCAGAAGGGGCATCTATACAGGTAAATTATTACACAACGGTACCTTATGCTTCATGAATAAATACATATATAATTAATGATTTAGTTATTGAATCCAGAACTTTTATGACCACAGCAGATACCGGGAAGATGGAGACTACTCGCACCCCGCGCTTATCATCACAGCGAGGGCTAGATTAGAGAGAGAGAGAGACATTCCACGGTTATCACCACAGCAGATGTCAGGAAGAAGGAGGCTAGCACCCCGCGGTTATCATCACAGCGAGTGCTAGAGGAGAGAGAGGGAGACATGTCGCGGTTATCACCACAGCAGATGTCAGGAAGAAGGAGGCTAGCACCGCGCGGTTATCATCACAGTGAGTGCTAGAGGAGAGAGAGGGAGACATGTCGCGGTTATCACCACAGCAGATGTCAGGAAGAAGGAGGCTAGCACCCCGCGGTTATCACCACAGCGAGGGCTAGATTAGAGAGAGAGAGAGAGAGACATTCCGCGGTTATCACCACAGCAGATGTCAGGAAGAAGGACGCTAGCACCCCGCGGTTATCATCACAGCGAGTGCTAGAGGAGAGAGAGGGAGACATGTCGCGGTTATCACCACAGCAGATGTCAGGAAGAAGGAGTCTAGCACCCCGCGGTTATCACCACAGCGAGGGCTAGATTAGAGAGAGAAAGAGAGAGACATTCCGCGGTTATCACCACAGCAGATGTCAGGAAGAAGGAGGCTAGCACCCCGCGGTTATCATCACAGCGAGTGCTAGAGGAGAGAGAGGGAGACATGTCGCGGTTATCACCACAGCAGATGTCAGGAAGAAGGAGGCTAGCACCCCGCGGTTATCACCACAGCGAGGGCTAGATTAGAGAGAGAGAGAGAGAGACATGTTAATTAAATTAATTAAAAACATTAAATATCTTGGGGTCCATTTTGATCAGATCACATCTTGGGAAGTCCACACGGAGGCATTAAATAATAAACTAAGAAAGCTAATTCCCATTTTTTATGAAATAAGAAATATAATGAATAAACAAACGAAGCTGACTGTCTATATGGCATTAGCTCAATCACAGTTAAATTATGGAATAGTAGCATGGGGTAACGCATACGCCAACAAGCTACAAAATTTAGTACAAACACAAAAATTATTAATCAAAATTCTATACAATAAACCCTATAGATTCCCAACAGTAAAGCTTTTTGCAGAAACGAAGATATTAACTATAAATGAACTTTTTAAAAAGACAACTATCACAATAGTTTATAAATATCTCTTAGCAGGAAAACTGATAAGAAAAAAAAGTTGCACTAGATCTGATAATAAAATTGAAATAATATTGCCAAGGAAGAATACAACTGCAGGAATAAGATGCTTCGACTATACGGGCTTACAATTGTTTAATGCTTGTTCATTTAAAGAGGATATACTTACATTAAGTTGGCCACAATTTAAATTAAAACTCAAAAAAATGTTTATAAAATAGAATTGTAATCGAATCTAGACTAACTCAAATTAGTCTAATTTAATTTATGCATTTATAATTTGTAAATTCTCAATGACGGCATAATGTTAAATTACAATTTTGATAAATTATTTACAACTCCTCCCCGCGTCACAAGTATTTCTTAGTGCGGGGAGTAGCATAACATGACTTATTTATTTTTAAAATTGTATTTGTATTTTTTTTGAATAAATGTGTTTAAAAAAAAAAAAAAAAAATGTCGCGGTTATCACCACAGCAGATGTCAGGAAGAAGGAGGCTAGCACCCCGCGGTTATCACCACAGCGAGGGCTAGATTAGAGAGAGAGAGAGGGAGACATGTCGCGGTTATCACCACAGCAGATGTCAGGAAGAAGGAGGCTAGCACCCCGCGGTTATCACCACAGCGAGGGCTAGATTAGAGAGAGAGAGAGAGAGAGACATTCCGCGCTTATCACCACAGCAGATGTCAGGAAGAAGGAGGCTAGCACCCCGCGGTTATCATCACAGCGAGTGCTAGAGGAGAGAGATTGATTGATTGATTGATTGATTTATTTATCCACCAGGGGAGGTTAGGGCCTTGTGGCCCTCTCTTCCACCTCCCCTGGATACATAATGCAAATATTCCTCTTACAATCATTTCATATACAAAACATATATATAAATATCTTACAAAAACAAATTAACACACTTTCTCAAATTAAAATAAAACTTTCTAGTCAAATAATTTGTCACTTCTTAACCTATTTCACATTAATATTTTTCAATAAACAGATTTCTCATATTTCGTCTAAAAACTTCCGTTTTAAGGTTAAAGTCGAACATCTCCACGTATTCATTAAATATTTTAGTTCCCTGAACAACAAAGGACCTATTGTATAGGGTGGTACGGTGGATTGGGATTTGAAGCAGCCGACTTTGATTCCTCGTGTTAACACTTGACATGAACTCTAACTCATTGAATAGGTAGCCTGGCCTCTTGAATTTTAAAACTTTGAAAACCATCACGGCTAGTTGCAATTTTTTCCTTTCGGTGATTTTTAGCCAACCTAACTTTTTGTAGTGCGGTGTGACGTGTTCATCCAGCTTTAATTTCAATACGAACCTAACTAGGGCATTCTGGGCTTTTTGTAACCGAGCAAGGTCCTCACTTTTGAAGTCACAGAGTGCTGCAGGGGCATAATCAAAAAAAGGGAGCACTAACGATTGTACCAACTGCTTCCTTACCTGGACCGGGAAATCGACTGCCACCCGTCTCAGCTGGTACAAGCTCCTAAACACGGAATTGCACATATTCGTAACCTGCGAGGACCACGATAGCGTTTTTTCTACTATAATTCCGAGATTCCTGAAATTATGCACATATTCTAGTTCACTAGAACCATACGCTACTTTAGGAATTCGAAGGAGATCGAACTTGGCCAGGATTCTCGGATAGCCAATTACCATAGCTTTTGTTTTCGTCTCGTTCACTTTCATTCCGTGCTCGGAGCACCAATTTTGCAGCTTAGCTAGCTCCTGATTTAATTGAACCACAGCTTGATCTATTTCATTAACGTTGCAAGACCGGTAGAACTGCAGATCGTCTGCATACATCATATAACTGGTTCCCGCGGAGAAAATTTTGGGCAACGTCCTAATGTATATTATAAACAGAAGGGCAGATAAGACGGACCCTTGCGGACTACCCAATTGGACATCTCTCCAAGAAGATAGAGAATTGTTAGGGCCCTTAACGCACTGCTTTCTTCCTGTCAAATAGGACCCAAACCACTCTAGGAGATTGCCCTGAATACCTATGGATCCCAGTATAGCCAACAAGATATCCCTTCTCAACAGATCAAAGGCAGAAGAAAAGTCGACCATAACTAGGATAGTGACTTTTTTACAGTCCATACCTCTACGAATGTCATCTAACACTTTTATGAGAGCCGTTTCGGTACTGAATCCTATTCGATACCCAGACTGATAGTCATCCAGCAACCCGTGTTTCTCGACGTAGGAACAGAGTTCACCATATACGATCTTGTCCAGAATTTTGCCTAATATGCTGAGCAGTGAAATGGCTCGGAATTCGGTCACATCTGTAGGTATTTTTACTTTCGGGATTGGCTTAATTAGAGCTTTTTTCCAAACATCTGGGTAAATCCCTTTGGATAGCGATGTGTTATAGATATGGGTGAGAACTGGAACAATCGTATCCGAAAGCAGTTGTAACAGTACCACAGAAATCCCATCGGCTCCGATAGATTTTGATTTCACAGCCAGCATTCCTTTCTTGACGAGTTGTTCGGTGAGTGTTGGTATTGCAAACGGTTCATTGACTGGAGGGGTGGTGGCATATCTTAATAAAATTTCCTTTTCGGTTGGAATTTCGACTGCTTTGCAAAAATGATCATTTAGAGCATCTAAGGGGACGGGCAATATATCCTCTTTTTTGTCAGTTTTACTTATTCCAAGATTCTGAATTATTTTCCAAAAGTCACGGGATTGTTTATTTTCACTGAATAATTCGTAATAATATTTCGACTTAGCGTTTCTCACCATTTGTTTTACCTTATTCCTAAGTTTCTTGTATTGATTGTGAGTTTCTCTGCATTTTGTTTTTATGTACTGTTTATATATTTTGTCTCGTACTTTCATGGTATCTTTAATCTCGCTATTGATCCAGGGGGCTGGTTGTTGTCTGGTTTTGATCACTATCCAAGGGCAGTATTTGTCAAATAGTTTTAAAATCATCAAGTTGAAAGTTTCAATTTTCCTGTTCATGTCGGGTTCATTATATACTGGTTCCCAGTTCAGAGAAATAGCTTCCTTTATGAATTCCTGTCTACTGAAATTCTTCATATCTCTGATACGAATATATTTTCTGCCAATTTTGCTGGATTTCACATTTAGTGAACAGTAAACCAAATCATGTTTCGATAACCCACCTGCTTGGAACTGTCCGTAATTCGAGACAACATCAATGTTGTTTACCAAAATTAAGTCTAACAATGAGCTGGAGTTGGTTGAGTGGTGAGTAGCATTGAAAGGTAAATATGTTATATTTAGAGAATTTAAAATTGAAGTCAATTGTTTACTGAGTGCATTGTTGATCAAAAGGTTCGTGTTAAAGTCACCCAATATAACGACATGCTGATATGATGTCAAGTATTTCTGTACAACATCGAAAACTTGGTGAATTTTACCTACTTTTGGGGGCCGGTACACCACCCCTACAACAATTTTTTGCTTTATATATTCCAATTCGATGAAAAGAAATTCGGGACTTTTCGTGTAGGCCGAGGGCGACTTATCAAGAACTTTGAATTTGAGGTTTTCATGTACCAAAAGAGCTACCCCTCCTCGTCCAAGTCCAGTACGATCATTGCGAACCCATCTATAATTACGTACTTTTACTGAGTCAGAACTAATTGTAGGTTTAAGGAAGGTCTCACTAATCGCGATAACATCAAAGAGATCTCCTTTGAAGATCTCATTGATTTCATCGACATGGGCCACCACTGACTCAGCATTAATATGAGCAAAATTGACCAACCTTCGGCGAATCCCACTCTGCGAACCTATTAACTCATTCAAGGAACCCATATCAAGAACATTAGGGGGGCATATACCATTTGCGAACAACGTGGAGGCTGATTTACAATTTCAGTATAAAATTTTGAGAGAATGTGAACATACATAAAACGGAAAGAGAGTCTGAGAAGTGATGAATATACATAACCATAGAAGTTGAAAAATTCAAATGTGTTGCAGATGTTGTTGGGTGGTGCCATTGGATGCAGGATCGGTATCAAGCGTCTTCCAGGTTTTCCAGTCCTCGTTAAGTTGAAGGCGATGTTTGTGCAGGTCGATCGTTTTTTGGCAAATCATGCACAGTTTTAACCAATATTGCCTGGGAATTCTCATCCTTTTTCAAGAAGATATTTCCGTTGCTTATCCAGACAAATCTAAAATTCTTCTCTCTTTTATATGCTTTCACAGCATTAAGGAGTTTCCTTTTTGCAAAGGTTAGACTGTGATTGATGTAGATCTTAGCGGATTCGCCTTCGATGAATCCCAAATCTCTGGAGGTCAAGTTTGGTTTTCGGCGTGAGGCATTCATAAAAGCATCCTTCTCAGTTTTTCTCAGAAACGACAGAAAGACCGAGCCACCGACAGTAGAAACGGAGGGAGGGCGCCGCCTAAAACAATTGTTGACCATCGATTCATTCACAGGAAAATCAAGAGCAGCGCCGACGAGCTTTATTAGGTCAAGGGCAGTCTTATCGCCAGCTGGTGGAATGCCGCTTATTTCGACACAGTTGTTCAGGAGGAACTGATCATTATCTGATATTATAGTCTCAAGTTCAACTACACGAGCTTCGAGAGAAGAGCATCTTTCACTGAGACCCCCAAACAATTGAGACATGGAGGAAAGCTCAGCGGTGAGAGAGCCAATCTTATCTGTGTTTTTATCGATAGCATCTGAGTACTTATTTAGATGAACTTTGAGATCTTTCATCTCCTCTTTCAAGTCAATATAACGCTTCTCGAATTTATCATTAGAAGCTTTGACCTCGGATCGTAAATCCTTAATGGCTTGTAGAAGATCAGATGTACTCACTTCAGACATCTTTGATTGGGTCGCAGCTGAACTCCCACCTTTTGAAGTGCCCCCTCCGACGGAATCAAGTGAACTCTGGGAGGACAAGGAACCCCTGCGAAGCCTGACACACTCTGAGCACTTGAACGGTTTCTTGTTGTCTCTCAAGTAAATGAAGTCTTCTTTCTTTATCTTCTGGCAGTTCAGATGATACACTTTTGAGCACGCGACGCACGATACACGATAGGCGTTATTCGCGAATCCTTTTAAACAATCACCACATTCACTCATACTAAATAAATAGCGTTTAAAGTGACAGCACGTTGGGATAGATGTTGACTCAATGAAAGCAAGAGAGGGAGACATGTCGCGGTTATCACCACAGCAGATGTCAGGAAGAAGGAGGCTAGCACCCCGCGGTTATCATCACAGCGAGTGCTAGAGGAGCGAGAGGGAGACATGTCGCGGTTATCACTACAGCAGATGTCAGGAAGAAGGAGTCTAGCACCCCGCGGTTATCACCACAGCGAGTGCTAGATTAGAGAGAGAGAGAGAGAGAGAGAGAGAGAGAGAGAGAGAGAGAGAGAGAGAGAGACATTCCGCGGTTATCACTACAGCAGACAACAGGAAAAAGAAGGCGAATACACCACGGCTATCATCACAGCGAATATTCAAGAGGGAGCACCCCGCGGTTATCACCACAGCAGGTGCAAGGAAGGGTAAGAGCGAGAGGAGGTGTAGGTCAAGCGAGAGAGAAGTCGTGGGTATGAGCGAGATCCGTCGAATGAAAAGCTCCCATCCCAGCTCTTCCTTCTCCGCGTTTATTTGTTTAAATCTTATATTACATAGGAGTGTAGTGTTTGAGATACAGATTATTCTATCTCTATTAGACGAGTTTCCTTAACTCTTTAAATTTAGGTTGACCAATCTGATACCTGTCCACCTATAAAGGAAACTGATAAATTTCGCCATACTAATCGTAGAGTGTATTGTAGGTTGAAAGGCCTCACGATCTGACTTGATTTGGCTTAGTAGGTAAGTACGTAACACTAAATGTGAGAACATTAACCGAGGGAATTGGAGGACACAGATGCTGATGTTTATGTTGTAACCGTCGACGTAGGTAGTTGCTTCAGAATGGGCAAAGTTGAGTTAACTCCACGAGACGAACGAGCTCGTGGGGGGCTTAAATCAACTAAGTTTTCGTTCTTTGCAAGAAACTGGACGGAGTTTTCCGATTTGATCGGTTGTACAGAGTGAACAGCAGTTGAAGTGAGCCCAATGGGAATACCAGTCGGGAATACTCCCGTGCGACCAGAGCATTTTGGTTTATTTGTGAATGATACACAAAATAATACCAAAAAATTTTATAAGACCCCCTCAAAATTTTTTCTTTTACGTTTCAAGGTGCGTAGACTCCAAAATGCTACTTCCGTCAGCCGTTTCATGTTTTAGCGAATTTTCGAAGAAGCTATTGTTCTCGGTCCAAAATTTTTAAAACTCGAATTTCCGAAAGATTTTTATACCAAAATCCGTTTCAGACCATCCTGAATTCACTGCCGAAAGACACCAAAAATTATAGGTATATATATATTAATTGCTATGCAATTTTAACGCCGGGGGTCATGTGAAAAAAATGTCCTGTCACAATATCCTGTCACAAAAACGCGTCACGCAAAGAGGAATGTGATGAAGATGAGCACAAAGAGGAATGTGATAAAGATGAGCACAAAGAGGAATGTGATAAAGATGAGCACAAAGAGGAACGTGATAAAGATGAGCACAAAGAGGAATGTGATAAAGATGAGCACAAAGAGGAATGTGATAAAGAATTACCAACGTTATCTTTGTTACCTATGAATAACTAGTTACCTACATTTCATGGTAACGGGCGCCGCTTGGCATTTTTTAATCGTTTTATTTTTTTGTGTGTTGGTGGTGTGGGGGGGGGGGTAAATTGCATAGCAAATTCTCCTTTGTTATACGAAGTATAAGAACACATCCTTCGGGGGTGAGGAACGGCGAAGCCGTTCCGAGGGGGCGGAGCCCCCTTTGGGGGTCCAGGGGGCTTGCCCCCTGGCGAGGCCCGAAGGGCCGAGTTATATTTATATATTTATATTTATATATTTATATATTTATATATGTATGTGTCATTCCAGACGATAACTCTCGACAGAATTGAGATAAAAAGTTCAAATTTGCACGAAAAATCTGTCTTGGCAATCGACAGGCTAAGTTCGTAGATGGGCAGAATCGGGTCACTCTAAGGGGGAGTTTTGGGGAGTTTTAGGGGGGAAAATTACCCATAAATTCCCAAAATGAAACAGTCTGACAAGTGACACCTCATTTTAAAGGTTTTTGTACGCTGAACACGATGGTGAAATCAGAACTGCGATATCTCATTCCGTTCTCAAACTGGAGCACTTTGAAGATGAAGGAACGTGGTTATTCTTGAGATGAAACAGTTTTACATAAAATCAGTTATTTCTTCGAAAATTCGCTCTTATAGCCATGCTGCATGACTGTGGTTTTTTCTACTTTATTTTCGGTCAAAAAAATTCGTTCTTTCGCGAAAGAACGAATGGAGCTCCATTTGGGTCCTAGTTGTGTCCCGAAACTGCAGCCCGCTCGGAATATACCCAAGGGTGTTATGGGTGAAAAACGGGGTTTCCATGTTTTTTAGGGTGGGAAGACCAAATATGAAGTATATTTTGACCAAAGAGTGAAGGATTGAGGCTGTAACGAAGGTTGTTCTCCCAAAATTAATTTTTTATGAGTCAAAATCCTTGAAAATCGAAGATGATTTGTAAAAAATAGGAGCCTAATTTGTGTTTTTGGGGACCAAAATTGGTGGTGTTGGCGCCACCTGTTGCCTATGGATCAAGCGCCCGCAAGGATGGAGAGTGGACCGTGTGAGGACAAATTATTGGGATAAGGGAGTCTCACCCGCGATCAGATCACGTTGGGGGATTCGCTATCACCGGCATTCTCGATGTTTTTATATACCACCAAGTGTGTGCTTCCGACCTTTTCCGCAGTGAAATTTAATTTAGATCGTTTTCACGATTCTGCCTCGGGTTTCCTTTCGTAAACCGAAGCATCGGTTCGTTCCAAGAACGCCGCATCCTTCTTCACACGGATTTACGACGTCATCGTCAGGAGTGTTCTCTTTCGTTTCTTCAGTCATCACCGCATTTCATTTTCTCCGTTTACTGCGACACCAGGTTGAACATTTCAGTTTATAATTTCAATTTTGTTGAGCACGGGCCAGCCCCTAAGTATTTTTCATTTTAATTCCTTTTCAATGTATTTTTGCGGCATGCCATAGGTAGAAGAAAACTTTTGTACATACACGTAATACAGTCCACTCACTCAATTTATCAATTTGTTTGCTTAACGTCAAACCAGCGCTTCCTATTTTGTCAGTTGAGAAAGAGATACAGAATTCAACCTACGTTGATTCTACATTTACTCGACATAAAATGGTCCTTGCGAACCACGGATTTCGTTTTGGCACAGAGTTTATCGTGAATGTAGCTAACTAGTCACGAGCAATTTGAAAACAAATTTACCTGCTCATAAAAATTGGATAAATACCTCCTACCTATTTAGTCGCAATTATCTATTTAGTCCTCTAATTTATCTCAGGTTCATAGTATACTGTATCATTTTATTATGTTGTACCTACATTAGGTACCTATTGATTATTATTTGTACTTGTTCGTATTATAGTTAAGTTCTTTAGATACTCTAGTAATAATCGCACATAGCGGTACTAGCAGTAAAGCTACTCATTTTGTAGCTAGTTTCCATTGAAACACAACAATAACAATTATTGTTACTTATATCAGAACTTCAAAATTGGCAAACATTGAACTTTCCCACCTTGAGCAGGTGTGCCTTGTCATTCACGTTCCTTCTGAAGCATTCATTGTTGTTTGTACCTTAAATCTTGAACCACAGCTTTCTTCCCTGAAAATGGCGACTGAGAAGAAACAAATAATCGCCCATGGTGTAAAGTTGGAATCAGCCAGTGCTAAAATCCAAAGTATCGCTAGGTTTGGTCGTGAGGTTCAGAGTGACCGTACGAAATTGGCGCTTTTTCGTGGAATGATGGAAGAAATTCGGAATCATTATCAGGACTTCAAGGATCATTGGAACAACTTAATAGATGCTCATGTGGAGGCAGGGTCCATAGATACATTCCCTTCAACTAGGGAGAAGAGTTCCCAACAAGACTGTGATAGGTATTATTATGAAGCTCTTTCAACGTTAAGGACCTTTGACCCTCCACCTACGAGATCTCTGGACCCCTCCCATTCAGATTCTCAGACATTCTCAGTTTCACGAACACTACGAATTGGAAACCCAGCAGACAATCTCCCGAAATTTGACGGGGCAATGGAAAAATGGCCTTTCTATCGAGACACATTTCAGGCCATGGTCCATAGGGAAGAAACTATTCCAACAATGGAAAAATATAGAGCCTTGCTCACCTCCTTATCTGGACCTGCCCTTACTATGATAAAATCATTGCCAATTTTGGAGGCAAACTATGGCCAAGCCTGGAAACTATTAAATGATCACTATGATAATAAACGTAT
This sequence comes from Leptopterna dolabrata, assembly GCA_954871275.1. Taxonomy (NCBI): domain Eukaryota; kingdom Metazoa; phylum Arthropoda; class Insecta; order Hemiptera; family Miridae; genus Leptopterna; species Leptopterna dolabrata. The sequence goes on along the minus strand of OX940982.1, from coordinate 7,384,595 downwards.
ACTGGGTGCTAGCTATTTGAGGAAGGTTCTTGATTTTAAACCACTTGAGGAAGTGCCTGACCTTCCAACACTCTGTTCCTTCATATCAAATATTTGTGAAACCATTGTGGCCTTCAACCAGTTGAACATTCCCAATTCTAGTGACTTCATATTACTAACATTGGCTATGAGATGCATTGATCAACGAACTCGTCATGCTTTTGAACGCAAGAATTTAGAGACTGAATTTCCATCATTTTCAAATTTCTACGAGTTCTTGAAGGGCGAGTGTACGGCACTCACTTTGAGTGGAAGTGAGGTTACTCCGAGGGCGTCCAGTACAAGTAGTTCTCAGAGGCCCACTAAACCTACTAGCAAAGCAAGTGGTACTGCAAAAATGGCTTTATGGGCGTCTGACAAGGGGGGAAATAAAAATAAACAGAGCTCAAAGAAAATTCCGAATCAATGTCCAGCATGTCCTTCCAGCCACACGTTACATCACTGTGCGACTTTCCGTGGTGCTTCACCAACTGACAGGTTTGACATGTTGAAGTATTGGTCGGGGTGTAGAAATTGTCTCTCCAGTCAACATAACTCTAAGACATGTCCCTCTGAAAATACATGCAATACTTGTGGGAAAAGACATCACACTTGGCTACATTTACCTGAACGTACTGCTATTCAGCAGGTAGTGACAAATGGAGCATCGTTGCTTGGTGGTTCAGATGAACATGACAGTGTTGTCTTGGGAACTGTAGTGGGACAGATCATGGATTGTTCTGGGCAGTTCCATAACATCAGAATGGTTTTAGATTGCGGGAGCCAGTACTCTTTTATTACCGATTCTTGTGCAAGAAGACTTGGTTTTCAACCTGATGACTTTCAAGGAGCTATCAGTGGCATTGGTCAGATGGCTTTCGCTAACACCCACGGTGTACTGACATGTACTCTACGTTCACCTAACGGAAATCCAACTGTTCTCAGCACCAGAGCTGTCATTCTGAATAGTATCACTGGCAACCTCCCACAGATTACCATGCCTGCACAGCTACGCAAAGCCTATGAAAATTTTCCGCTTGCTGATGCCCAATTTTGGAAATGTGCCCCTATTGAATTTTTATTGGGCAGTGACCTCTTTTATGATGTGATCAGTGGAAAACCTATTCACGTAGCTCCCAATATACCTAAGGTTACACCTACAATCTTTGGTTATGTTGTTGGCGGGCGGTTCCAGAAACCAAGTCAGCAGCATTGTGCAACCGCGCTCTTTGTTCAAAACGACGAGCTTGCGGAAATTATGAGAAGGTTTTGGTCAGTCGAAGAGGTGGAGGAAAGACAGTTAATATCACCGGACGACTCATGGTGCGAAGATCATTTTCTCAGAACTCACTACAGAACAGCCACTGGACGTTATGTAGTTTCGCTGCCATTCAAAGAGGAGGCCCTGCCCAACTTGAACGGTTCTCGCCATTTGGCTGTCAAGCGATTTCATAGCCTTGAGCTAAAACTTTCCAAGGATCCAGATTTGAAATCGGCGTATGCTAAATTCATGCAAGAATACATTGAGCTACAGCATATGTCCAGGGACTCATCACAATCCTCTGCATACACCATACCTCATCATGCGGTCTTCAAGGCTAATGAAATTAATCCTAAATTACGGGTTGTCTTTGATGCGTCATGCAGCACATCTAATGGAAGTCTCAATGACTACCTTCACGCTGGTCCACGCTTGCAAAATGATATTGGAATTATTATTCTGAGGTTTAGAAGGCATCCTGTGGTGTTTACAACAGATATAGTCAAAATGTTCCGCCAGGTACTCATCAATCCAACGGATCGTAAGTTCCAGCACATATTATGGAGATTTGATCCTACTCAGGAGCTTTTGGATTACCAGCTTGATACTGTAACCTATGGAACTAAGCCTGCCCCCTATTTAGCGATCCGTACGTTGCATCAATTGGTGAAAGATGAGGGTAATTCATATCCCCTTGCATCATCTGCACTTATTGAGGACTGCTATGTGGATGACATAGCGACAGGATCTGAATCCGTTGAGAAGACCTTAAAACTCAAAGAGCAACTCATACAATTATTAAGGAGTGGGGGTTTTGAGCTAAGTAAATGGTCCTCAAATTGCCCAGAGCTACTTGGGAATGAATCAAATTCACAATACCCACTCAATCTATCGCCAGACGATCAGATTATAAAGATACTGGGACTCCAATGGGACCCTGCTAAGGATGCATTTACCTACAACATAGAAGTTCCTCCCACTACTCCAACCAAACGCTCCGTTCTGTCATCAATAGCACGGATCTTTGATCCGCTTGGCTACCTTTCACCTATTGTATGTTTTGCCAAGATTATTCTTCAGGCATGCTGGAAGGAGAAAGTTGATTGGGATCAACAACTTCCTTCTGCCATAGCAGATGTTTGGTTCAAGTTTGTTGATGAGTTACCACAGCTTAGTGAGGTAACCATACCTCGGCTGATTGACACAGCACATGCTGGTCAAATTGATGTCGTCGGATTTTGTGATTCATCACAGCTTGCTTATAGTGCTAGCATTTATTTGAGAATCGAACTTGGTGCAGGTAATGCTCAGGTTCACTTGATCAAGGCAAAAACTAAGTTGGCTCCGATAAAACCCCTCACCATTCCTAGGCTGGAGCTATCAGCAGCACTGCTGCTTTGCAGGCTGTTCAAATCGCTCAAGAGTTTTCTTTGCCCACTTTTACCTACCAATCATTATTGGTTCTCAGACTCAACCATCGTTTTAGGATGGCTTTCAACAGACCCTTCAATCCTGAAAACCTTTGTCGCACATAGGGTGGTGGAAATTGTTGAAACAACACGTATACAAGATTGGCACCATGTGTCCACTCATGAGAACCCATCAGATTGTTCATCGAGAGGTTTATCCCCATCAGATTTCATTTCCCATCCTCTTTGGATGAGCGGGCCTCAATGGCTACAGTTACCCCTTCCAGAGTGGCCGATTGTTGGCGCCTACGAGATCCCCATCGAGTCTCTTCCCGAGGTGAAAGGTGCAGCATGCTTGAGCTCCCAGTTGGATACCCAACCGATTATTGCCTGGATGGAAACGTTATCATCCTATCCAAGAACGTGTAGGATCATGTCTTACATTTTGCGATTTTTGAAGGCTAAGGTGGGATGGCGGACAGGCAAGAGAGACCTTTTGCAAGGAAAGGTTTGTTCCAAGGGTGCTGAATCAATACAAGACATTTTGAAGAGAGTTCCACCCGTCTCTGCTCGTGAATACCGTCAATCTATGATCACCCTGGTGAAGATCACACAGAGCCAGCATTTTGCAAATTTAATGGACAAATCAAAACGACCAAACCATTATCTTCACATTTATCGGCTTAACCCTATTACTGATGGAGATGGGGTTATCAGGGTGGGCGGTAGATTGAGTAAGGCTCCCGTACCGGAAGGGGTGAAACACCCAATTCTGCTTCCAGGTAAATGCCATTTAACCCGCCTACTTGTTGATCACTATCATCAAATACACCTGCATATCGGACCATCTGCGTTACAAGCTCTTCTGCATAGCTCCTTTTGGATCTTGTCAGCACGAATCATAATCAGGCAGAGAATATACCGTTGCGCTGCTTGTTTTAAGATTTCCCAACAGCCCAAGGCACCATTTATGGGAGATCTGCCACGTTCTCGCTTTGCTGAGGGAAGAGCATTCCTACATGTAGGGGTGGATTTTTCAGGCCCGCTACAAATCAGAGCTTCTCTTCGTCGTAAGGCGCAAACCTCTAAGGCATATTTATGTCTGTTTATCTGCATGGCTTCAAAAGCGCTGCACCTCGAACTTGTATCAGACCTTTCCACATCTGCATTCTTGGCTGCCCTGGACCGGTTTATTTCACGCAGAGGTTTACCTGTGAGAATTCACTCTGACTGTGGTACCAACTTTATTGGAGCCAACCGTGAGTTGAACGAGCTACGGGAGTGGTACAGGAGTAGGGATACCGGTCACTCGATAACACAACACTTGGCCACTCAGGGAGTGGATTGGTCTTTCAACCCTCCTTCATCCCCAAACTTCGGTGGTTTGTGGGAAGCCAATATAAAATTGACCAAATCTGTTCTTCGTCACTTCTCCAAAGGCACCCCTCTAACATTCGAGGAGCTATCCACTATATTGTGCCGCATAGAAGCGGTGCTTAACTCAAGACCAATCCAGAGAGTCTTGAAGCTTTAACCCCAGGTCATTTTTTGATTGGAGCGCCTTTGGTTGCTAGACCAGAGGAAATTCTTCTGGAATTACCCATGAATAGGCTGTCGCGATGGCAGTTGGTCCAACAGAGAGTACAATATTTCTGGAAGAGATGGAGGCGCGAGTACATCCACCAGCTTCAGCTCCGTACCAAGTGGACTACGCAGCGACCAAATCTTGAAGTTGGCGAGCTAGTGATTCTCAAGGAACCAAAGGAGGCACCTTCCAATTGGACACTCGCAAGAGTTGTCAGGACCAGCCCGGGAGCAGACGGTGTCACAAGGGTAGCAGAAGTTCGCACAGCCAGTGGAGTCTTCACACGACCTGTATCCAAGCTAGTGTCCTTGAAACCCATCACTGATCCTGAATCACCACCCGCTGATCTCATTCCTTCATAAAATTTAAATTTAAATTTTGGTGGGCGGGATGTTGGCGCCACCTGTTGCCTATGGATCAAGCGCCCGCAAGGATGGAGAGTGGACCGTGTGAGGACAAATTATTGGGATAAGGGAGTCTCACCCGCGATCAGATCACGTTGGGGGATTCGCTATCACCGGCATTCTCGATGTTTTTATATACCACCAAGTGTGTGCTTCCGACCTTTTCCGCAGTGAAATTTAATTTAGATCGTTTTCACGATTCTGCCTCGGGTTTCCTTTCGTAAACCGAAGCATCGGTTCGTTCCAAGAACGCCGCATCCTTCTTCACACGGATTTACGACGTCATCGTCAGGAGTGTTCTCTTTCGTTTCTTCAGTCATCACCGCATTTCATTTTCTCCGTTTACTGCGACACCAGGTTGAACATTTCAGTTTATAATTTCAATTTTGTTGAGCACGGGCCAGCCCCTAAGTATTTTTCATTTTAATTCCTTTTCAATGTATTTTTGCGGCATGCCATAGGTAGAAGAAAACTTTTGTACATACACGTAATACAGTCCACTCACTCAATTTATCAATTTGTTTGCTTAACGTCAAACCAGCGCTTCCTATTTTGTCAGTTGAGAAAGAGATACAGAATTCAACCTACGTTGATTCTACATTTACTCGACAGGTGGAAACCATCAAAAACAGCTATTTCAATTATTGCACATGAAAGAAACAGTCAATGAACAGCCAACATTCCTGTCGATAGGTCCAACAGATTAATAAACCCATGTGACAAGGACTTGTGCAGTGTTTTAACCTAACCCTTGTTGCCTTTCATTCAAGTGGAACACCCGATACGATCAAATCAAAGCCGCAACTTCACTATATTTTTACGACGAGTACTCCGTCATTTCCACCCATTGTTCCCCTCATTCGTATCATTTTCGCAGCTCGGAATTCTTCATGAACTGCCGATAACTGAAAGGAAATCCGAGTATCCCCGAGGATCTCGATTCTGGAACAGTTTACTCGCCATACGAGTGGAATTGGGGTAATCGTCGACTGCAGGCCACTAGTATACGTAGCAGTCGGCTTTGATTGAGGGACGCGTTAAGATATTTAGCTCTTGTACTTTAAGGGCTTTCTGCACGTATTCAACACTAAATTTTATTTCAAATAAAATGGCGCGTGAACCATATTTTGCATGGACCAATTTCATACTAACCCACATCTGCTCTCCAATTTCATTCCTGTTTGCTGCTGTATCTCACTGCGGCCAAAGCCAGTGACTGAAGCGTTTCCCGGAGGGGAAACCGAATTGGTGGGTCGATCGAATGGGAATTTGTAACTTGAATTTTTGAAACTGCACTACTTGTTAAACCATAGGAAATCTCCATAAATATTTTGAGGTCGCGAAGGAGTGAGGTGCTTAGCAACGCCAGGACTATGCCGTCGATGGCGCTTGCTGAGTACAAAATCCAGCTAATTTTGAGGTTTACGACTTTTCTGAGCTTTACGAAATTTCGAGGTTGTCATTTATATATATAAGTTTTGGTGCCACTCGAATCGTTGACACGAGGTTCCAGGCTGGGCCTCGATAAAACGAAGTGATTTTCATTTCCTTTGGGCTATGTGATACCTATCGAGGTTTTACTGTAATAACAAACCCAAAACCCAAATATAACCACCGGCCTTTGTTCCCATCAAACTAACAATCAATGTATTTGTTGATGTGGGACAAGCCTTTTACGATATTGGTTCCAAACGCTTTTCCAGTTGCGATTTATATCGAGAGAGACGCATTTCCCCAACTGAGTCGCTCGCCGTTTTTTTCTTCCTTTTTTTCTTTCTTGGGCCTCTGGCGAACTCCATTGCTTCGATGACTTCATTGACCTGTTAGGGCCGGTTGTGATTTGTGTATCGAGACAGACTTATTTCCCCGACTGCATCGCTCGCCTTTTGGTTTATTATTTTCAATAACGAACCATTGGAATCGAGCAAGAAAAAAAAAATTCTTACCCCCCCTCAAAATTTGATGGTTTACGTTTCAAGGTATGTAGAATCCAAAACTGCAATAAAAATATTTCTGTCTGTCCGCCGTACGCCGTACGGGCCACTTTTCTTAGTTACCATGAAAGAAAATTGATGAAATTCGGGTTATAGGTTCCGTTCGGGGTCTAGTTGGTCCTCGAAGCTCGACGTTACTGTCAGTCATCTCTAAGGGGTTCAAAATAGGGGTTGAAATTTTCAGAACGCCGTATCTCGAAAACTTTCGATTGAAGGGTATTGTTTTTTTACGTTATTCAATTTTTCTTGAGCTAAACAATTTTTTGAGACTACCCGGAGCACTGTACGTCCAGCCGTTCGTGATCACCAAAAAGCTTCGTCAACACGATCGTGAATCAAACGGTATAACTCCGGCCCGGATATCATAACTACGGAGCATATGATTATAATCAAGGATGGCTGTATGAAGTCGAGTTGTTTGTTCTGCGATATTATTTCATTTGACAAGTAATGGACTACTGGATTTTGTTGGTAGGTACTTCTGAAACTTGAACAAACGTTGAAGTATTATTGATGGGTAAATTATTAAACAATGGCAAATTATTACACAACGATGAATTATTACACAACGGTAAATTATGACACCACGGTAAATTATTACACAAAAATTAATACACAACGGCTCATCTACCCAGAAGGGGCTGGATTTTGTTGATAGGTACTTTTGCAACTTGAACAACCATTGAAGTATTATTGATGGGCAAATTATTACACAACGGTTCATTATTCTATCTCCGCAGAAGGGGAACCTATACAGGTAAATTATTACACAACGGTTTAGGTAGTTACCTAGTAACGAGTACGGGGTTAGGTACTAACCTACGGAGGGTGTAGAATAGTACATAATATGTTATATAGAAGGGTTATCTATACAGAGAGCTGTGATCTGAACAAGAGGGTATTCTGTACAAAATAATAAACCGTTGTGCAGGGATCTGCAGCGTTTTTGTATATTATTGTCAATGATGAACCTTTGGAATCCAGCATGAAATACACTGCCAAGGTGATGGCACAGGAGCTTCCTCGTCACAATCAGAGTGACCCATTATAAAATGGAACAGACTCGGAAGCAAAATAACATAACATAACATTACATTACATTACATTACATAACATTACATAACGTTAAATATACATATTACATAACATTACATTACATAACATAACATTACATAAAATTACATGAAATATACATATTATACATAACATGACTTCCATAATACATTACGTCCATTATACATAACTAGCCTGACCGCTCGCTTCGCTCGCTATCCGAGATTCGCTGTACGCAGTATCGTGGAACCAACAAACGACGGAAAAATCCCATACCCTACCGGGTATTTGTGCCCAATTTTATCAAAATCCGTCAAGCCATTCAGGAGTTGACCATGGTCGACCATATTTCCGCTATGGTCAGGGAATTAAAAATGCGCCTACGTTCAACTTGGGAGGCTACCGGATATTGGTGCCAAATTTGGTCGATATCCGTTGAGCAATTCGGGATTCGACCATGGAGGGGCCCATGGATGCGCTAAGGTCGACCGCGGGGGTAGTCCGAAGGGTCGATCGTAGATAGAATTTCACGTAGATTACGAATACGCGATAAAAAATAGGGGTTACCATTTCAATTAACGAAGTTGACCATGGTCGACCATAGTTCCGCTATGGTGAGGGAATTAAAAATGCGACGTTGCACAACTTGGGAGCCTACTGGATATTCGTGCCAAATTTGGTCGATATCCATCAAGCCATTCAGGAGTTGACCATGGTCGACCATAGTTCCGCTATGGTCAGGGAATTAAAAATGCGACGTTGTACAACTTGGGAGCCTACTGGATATTCGTGCCAAATTTGGTCGATATCCGTCAAGCCATTCAGGAGTTGACCATGGTCGACCATAGTTCCGCTATGGTCAGGGAATTAAAAATGTGACGTTGCACAACTTGGGAGCCTACTGGATATTCGTGCCAAATTTGGTCGATATCCGTCGAGCCGTTTGGCCGTGCATAGGACAGACAGACAGACAGAGCGCATGCGCAGGGCGAACCGCTGGCTCTATCATGTTGAAATTTATATGGGACCTCAATGGGCCCTACCCGCTTAATCCCTGAGAATTACATTGAAATTGGGTGAAATCTTTGGTTACTACGGCTGTAACAAGGAAATTGAATCTATTTCACGCCAGCGCATGCGCAGAGCGCACCGAGGGTCCGATCATGCTGAAATTCATACTGGAACTCACTAGGCCTTGTCCAAACAACCCTTGAAAATTTGAGCGAAATTGATTCAAAATTGTGAAAGTTATGCGTGTTTGTTGAATTTAACGTTAGCGCATGCGCAGGGCGTACCGCTGGATCAATCATGTTGAAATTTGTATGGGACCTCAAGGGGCCTTATCCGCACCATCCCTCAAAATTTGAGCTGAATCAATTCAAAATCGTGGAAGTTATGGCTGTAACAAGGAAATGCGGACAGACTCACAGACTCACAGACACGGAACCAAATTTGTTCAGTAGGCTTTGAAACGCAAAATGCAAGTGGAAATTTTGATTTCTGAAGACAAAAATTTTTTGGCTCACGAAAGTGAACACAAGGCTTCCGCTGCTTCGCAGACTCGGAAGCAAAAAACCATTTTAACCCCCCCCCCCCCCCCCTTCCCACCTCAAAATTTGATGGTTTCCGTTTCAAGGTATGTTGAATCCGAAAAAATGATATACCAAAAATTTCTGTCCGTCCGCAGTACGTCGCCCTTTTCTTAGTTACCATGAAACAAAATTGAAGAAATTCGGTTTATAGCTCCCATTTGGGGTCTAGTTTGTCCTCGAAGCTCGGCGTTAGTGAGTCATCCCTAAGGGGTGAAAAATAGGGGTTGAAGTTTCCAGGACTCCGTTATCTCGATTTTTTTAACGTTTTTAAATAGTTCTCGAACTTGGGAGTTTTTTGAGACCACCCGGAGCATTGTACGTCCAGCCGTTCGTTCACAGTAAGGCCCTGTCGTTTGCACCGACAGGCTTCTTCAACAGGAGGGTGAATCAAATTGTATACATTCAGCCCAGATCTCATTTCAAGGGACGCAGCAACAATTGGGAATTGACCCGAGATAATCATTGCTTGGCTTGGGAGCACATGATTATAATCACGGATGGCTGTACGAAGTCGAGTTGGTTGTTCTGTGATATTATTCCATTTGAAAAATGATGGCTCTTTTGGATTTTGTTGATAGGTAGTTTTGCAACTTGAACATACTTTGAGGTATTATTGGGTAAATTATTACACAACGGTTTATTATACTATCTACACAGAAGGGGCATCTATACAGGTAAATTATTACACAAGGGTTTATTATTTACCTTATGCTTCATGAATAACTACAAAAAATGATGAATGATGAATGATTGAATTATTGAATCCCGCGCATTTGTATGACGCTTTTCTCGGGCCGGCTCCAGTTCTCGATTTAGGGCGTTCCTGGTGGAGCTCGAGGGTACTGTCCACAGAAAACAGTGATCTACGCAGAAGGAGCATCTATATAGGTAAATAATAAACCGTTTTTTATTAATTTGCAGCGTTTTTTCTTTCTTTCTTTTCTTGGGCCTCTGGCGAGCTCCATTGCTCCGCTGACTTCGTTGACCATTCAGGGCCGGTTGTTTGGGTTCGGTTTAAAGGCCTCTCGGTCAAGCCCCAGTAGAATCGAGCTTGCGTCCCACAGAGAAGTCGTAGACTGAAAAACAAATAAGGGGATCACATATTGAACGTAAACGACTGTACAATCCATGAAGGTTCTGTGCCCGATCGATGACACGCTGCGGTTCGACATCGCCGAACTCTGTATCTTCGAATGTCACAAACGCGAAGGGACGTGATTGTCTGTCATTCGTGTGGTGTGCAATTCGTACTTCGGCTGATTCAACGTCCTGGGTTCACATGTTTGATATATCTGGGTGTGGAAACCCGAATGGTTCGTCAGGACATCTCGAGATTCACTAATTGCATTTATTTTGAAGTTATATATGAACAATACTGGCAGATATTATAACAAAATGATAATGAATTCTACACCCTACTGTAAGTTAAGACTTGTGTTGTAAGGAGCAGTTGACTTCACAAACTTTCACCTCAATTTCTTCTTGAAATAAATACACAAAAAAATGATGTATAGGTACTGTCACAATATATATTCATCATACATATTCATTACATTCAGACGAGAGGATGAGAAAGAAAAGAAGGGGAAAAAACTGTATGACGGTATTAGATTTTGTTGGTTGATTATCAATGTTGTTGGCATGATCCCTGAATGTAATATGTAACAATACTGTTTGTATTAAATACATTTAACGTTGGCAGTTTGGAGGGTTCGTCCGTTTGAAATACACGAGCTTATTGAAGGAAACTGCATCAGTCATTATAAGACATTTCCCTTGAGTATTATCATTGAGAACTACTGTTTATGGGATCCAAAATATTTACGATACAAAGTTCAAGTCGATCACGACCGAAATGGCTTAATAAAATTGTGCATTCAACGAAGGTGTGATAAGAAAACGCATTAGTTCCTAATACGGGTAGCTTCATTTCACTCTTCTTCCCTTGGTCGTGACGCGAGCTTTGTTTTTGATATCGTGAATAATTCAAAATTAACCGTAAAAGCCATGGTAAGTTTTATAGCAACAAGTTCACCTTTAGCATGGGAGGAGGGGGGGGGGGCAGTCAAGTTACCTGTATGCATACAAGTTTAAAGCTAGATTCACAAGGGGCAGCAATCTGTACCTACGGCAAATTGTTCTGCAGTGCTACTGGCTAATAGGGGCGTTGCGTCCATAAGGCCACTTGGGCCACTGCCCCGGCATCCAGAAACACAAAAAACTCCAAAAAAAATGCCAACCATTTGTTCAGCTGGCATTCGAATTTCCCTCCGTATACTGTACCCTAGCATTTTTCACGAAGTTCAACAGTGACTCGACAGAGTTCTCTCTCTCTCTCTCTCTCTCTGTCCTAACCTATGTCTGGCATGGCTGCGGCCAAGACAAGTAACTGTGAAGAAGAAGAAGAAGAAGAAGACAGAGTTCTCTGGCTATGGATATTCGAGCATTTTATCGGAATATAGCTACAGTAATCAATGTCTTGCAATCGAAATCGAAACCTACGTTTTTGAAACTAATAGGTCCTGGGACCGGGTGTAGCCATGGTAACAGAGAAAAGTGGCCCGTCCGCGCAAGCTCAGTATAGTAAAAATTTGGTTAGTCACGCCCCTTTTGGGCCCGTGGCCAACATTTCCATCCAAAAATCGTTTGTGTTCACAATCGATTGGATTGTTTCAATTCATGTTGTTATCTCGATACGAGATGCTTGTCCTTCTATCTGTCCTCCCCTAAAAATTCTTATCACTTTCGCTGTTCTGTTCCTATGTTGAGTTTTCAATTTTCTGCTTACGTTTCGAATTTTGTATGTTCCCATTCGAGTTCCCGGGACAGATTTGGATTTGCGATAATTAAGTGCGTTGTGTCCTGTCTGTGGTCTTGTGGATTGATTGACGTCAACATACACCGATAAGTACCTGGCTTCTAGTCTGATTCTCCATCCAAGTAGGTACTGGCCGGCGGGTCATTACTTCGTTGTATTTTAGTATAGTTCGTTGTTTTTAGTTTATTTGCTTCTGTATTTTTGTACCACATGAATTCGGTGGCTAACTTGCAGTAGAAATTTTCGCGTTTTCCTACGAGGATAGATAGAGTGATGATTAAAAGTTTAGGAAGAGATAGGCCTTTGCTGAGTATTAGTCAGTATGAAGCTATAGAACTTTTAGCTTCTGGTAATCCCGGGTACTGGTCAGAACTATTGTGAACACAGTGCTTACATTCTGACTTGCTAAGAGCTGCAGTTGATTAAAATCCACCCATTTCTCATAAGAAGACTCCACTGTTGGAAAACATTTACATGTATTTTGTAGAAAAAGCTGTTAATTTGTGTTCCGGTTTGGTGGCCCACCATTTTCAGAGCCCATTCACCGCTACTGCTGGCCAACACAGAATGGATTATGGCAATGTAACATGGATACTATATCAAAATCTCCAGATATTTTTCGCTGCCCGAACCTTGGGGGATCTGCGCAGAGGTTACTGCGCGCACCTTTCCCGTTTGGTTGTTCGCGCCTTACTTGAATTCGACATTCAACAATCAACGTCGATCTCTTGCCATTGGTAGAGAGATTCTTCAGCGTGCGTCCCTCACGAAGGATTTAGGAGTCCTGTTTGATAATCAGCTAAGCTTCTCCGATCATTTGGATTTTATTTGTAACAAAGCAGTGAGAATGCTGGGGTTCATGAGGAGATGTACCACAGACTTCAGTGACCTTAGAGCTCTGACGCTTCCCTTCACCACTCTGGTTCGGTCGAATCTGGAATACTGCTCGATAGTTTGGTCCCCATTATATGCTGTGGCTAGGGTGGGGCTGGAGAGGATTCGGAATAGGTTCCTCAGGTTTCTGGCCTTCAAGGCGGGTTTGCCGTGGGACGAAACTGGCAGCGAGGGTATGAGGAGGACGAGTGGCTTGAGGCTGTTAGAAATCAGGCGTCAGTGGCTTGATGCCACTTTTGTTGCCAAGCTCTTGTGCGGTGCTGTCGACATCCCGGAGTTGTTATCATTGTTTGGCTTGAGAGTCCCTTCACACAATACTCGTCACCACCTCCTTTTCTCGTTGCCTCACACCGGCACCAGCTATCTGCTTTAATAGCCCCATCACCAGAATGCAGTGGAACGTGAATTCTTGGCCTCCCTGTCTGATGACATGGACATAGTTAGCTTCCAGCCTGGCCTCTACAAAAGGGCATTTATACATATTTTATTAATGTAGGATTCTATTGTTATATTTTTTTATCCATAATGCTGTTATAGTTAAACAATAAATTTGTAATTCCCTATTAAGTCCAGTAAGTCGATAAAGTCTGTATCTGTTTTTGTCCGTAAAATTGTTTAGGTGCATTGTAAGTTGATATTTATATCTTACGTATCTTGATAATGGTTTCATTACTGTGTAATTATTAGTGTATATATATATATATATATATATATATATATATATATATATATATATAACTCGGCCCTTCGGGCCTCGCCAGGGGGCAAGCCCCCTGGACCCCCAAAGGGGGCTCCGCCCCCTCGGAACGGCTTCCCGTTCCTCACCCCCGAAGGATGTGTTCTTATACTTCGTATAACAAAGGAGAATTTGCTATGCAATTTACCCCCCCCCCCCCCCCCCACACCACCAACACACAACGTTGGTAATTCTTTATCACATTCCTCTTTGTGCTCATCTTTTATCACATTCTTCTTTGTGCTCATCTTTATCACGTTCCTCTTTGTGCTCATCTTTATCACATTCCTCTTTGTGCTCATCTTTATCACATTCCTCTTTGTGCTCATCTTTATCACATTCCTCTTTGTGCTCATCTTTATCACATTCCTCTTTGTGCTCATCTTTATCACATTCCTCTTTGTGCTCATCTTCATCACATTCCTCTTTGCGTGACGCGTTTTTGTGACAGGATATTGTGACAGGACATTTTTTTCACATGACCCCCGGCGTTAAAATTGCATAGCAATTAATATATATATATATATATATATATATAATTGTGCTCTGCCCGTATATTTTCTAAATAAATAAACTGCTTATTATGATTACGCTCACGGATTCCAGCTCCGATCTGCCTTGTGAACGTCTCTGCGGCAAACGCGTTGCCGTGCCGGATTGCCGTACCTGATTTCCGCCCCGTGTGAACCTAAGCCTGTGAGCTTAAGAGGCAGTAAAATATAATGAAACGAAAATATTAAAACTCAATGCTCTATGCTTCGGTTTAGAGTTTATATTATGGAAACTCCGTGTGAATTGCCAGGAGGGCCGAGTAACGTCGACGGCTGAGTCCCCGTGAAATATTCAAATCTCTTCCCTCATCCTTCCGCAGGTATAACGTGTTCGCTCCCGCCTACATTCATGTTCAATTCATACGGTCTAAATATTTGAATATCGCGATTGATGCCTGATTAAAATGAAAAAGAATAAAAATGAATGCATGAATAATGAATAAAAAATTTTGTTTCAGATTTCAAGATATTTCCGTCCCATCTCCTTGAGTCGCATGGAGGAGTTGAAAGTCCTCAGCATCAAGTTAGTCCTTACGTATATAAATTAAATTGTTTTTCGATTATATTTCAACAATGTTATCTCAGTATTAGACGTCGGTTCAGGTTGAATCTTGGTAATTATTCGCTCCGTTGGATTGTTATGAGGTTCAAGTCCTCGAAAAGTAGGTGGAGGAAAAAAACAGTAATAATAATCTGTACGAATTCTGTGAGAGAAACAATCATCAGCAGCTCGATGTGGATTCAGAAAGAGTAGAGAGGTATGAAGCTGTAACTAACTGAAAATTGTATAAATAACTGGATAATGAGAATTAAGGGATTTTGGTGTACTTTATCGTATCTGCGATCCTTTTCAGACCATCCTGAATCCAAAAACTCTGCGGGATGTGTTTCATTCAAAACCTGCTTCATTCGTCGTTCTTGACCTGGATAAATGAAAAATCTGATATTTGAAAAACCCGGTTAATTGGCCGGTAAAAGGTCGGTCCCTTGAAACGTCAGTTATCCAGTTTCTACTGTAGTAGCTTCTCTTTCAACGAACGAGAAATATAATCGTTGTTGATTCGTGAGTGTGATCATTCTAGATGTCTTTGTATCTCTCTCTCTTCCCTTGTTCCCGCTCCCCCCTCCATCACTATGTACACACCATTTGTATTTACAGACATATCAGAAACTAATAGTGAAAAACTTCAAAAAGCCCTTAACGCAACTATTCGTTTTATATTTGATTTAGATTATAATGAACGTGTGACACCTTACTTTAAAAAACTTGATTGGCTAAAAACTAGGGAAAAAAGAGAACTGTTCGTTGCCACCTTTACTTATAAGATAATTAAAGCAGAACAACCACTGTATCTCTCTGAACATTTTCAAAGAACATCTGAATTTAGAACTCATTCAAGCCAATCCCGATTTGCGAATAAACAATTAGAATCCCCATTCAAAGAACTGAAATTTACAGTAAATCTTTCTTAATAGAAACTATTAGAACATAATATATAATAATAACGAATCCATTTTTAATGAAGCAAAGACAATCGGAAGTTTCAAAACTATGTACTCAGAACTTTTAACAAAACGTACCCAATAGCATAACATAGGAACGATTAGTCATTGAATGTTTTCATTTGTACACGTTCGACATGAAGTAGGTTTATTAGAAAGTAATTAAAAGTTGAACTGGAAAGAATTGTGTTATTAAGACTTACCTACATAATGATTTATTTTTATTTTTTGGTTTTGTTTTAGTTTTTATTTTAGGTCATATTAGGAGTTTCCAATGTATTTTATAATATTTTTTGTTGTTTATTTATGGCTAAGCCTGACAGTTTGAATTTATATTAAGATTTCTGTATGTTTGGAAGAGCGGACCAGTGGGTCCGAAAATGTACAGATTTATAAATAACCCATTCATGTAAATTCTTAAAGACTACGAGTTCGTTCATTATTCTACAACGTTAATTTGTGGGGGCAAATGAAAGATAAGCTCACCCTTAATCGATGAGCACTTCTGTTTCAACTGGCAGTCTTAACTCAACTGATCTTAGTCACCGGTTTATTGTTTTTCTTTGCCCATTCGGAAGATGAGAAGAAGAAAACCCCAATTCCCTTGAAACCTCCTCGGGTTGATTCAGCTTGTTATTTTCTTCCCTTTTTTTCCCGTTTCTCCGCAGCGAGAGCGGGGACGTGGTCTTCCATTTCTTCGGTAGCGGGCACGACAAAAACCGGGTGAGGGAGGCTGGTGTCAAACTGATAGAACGGGGTCATCTGGGTGACATCACTCTACTTCCATCCAAACCCACTTTTCTTCTCGAGCCCGCACTCCATTTAAATGTGAGTAGACACAACTAAACTGTATTTCATTTATTATCGCCTCCATTATTTAAGTAGGTATTTCTTCGTTTTTACCCTGAGCCATTTAGCTGAACAGTATATTATTATTATATATTATGTATGGTAAGTGTACCAAATTCCGCCTACCCTAACTGTTTTTCCACATAGCAGCTCTGTTTACAGGTAAATCGATCCGGAAAAATGCTGAATATTACCAGCGGGGTCCTGTCTTTGACTCCTGAAGCCCAAATTGCTGTAAAAAAAATCCTGCTAGAAATTATTCTAGAAAGAGTGAGAAAACCCAAAATCGCGATTTTCAAAAATGTGTTCCCAATTCCGCCCACCAGGAGTTCCTAAAACCGCCTGATAGGCGGAATTAGGAACAGACGACAGACTGGGGATATAGGGTAGGTGTACCAAATTCCGCCTACCCTAACTGTTTTTCCACATAGCAGCTCTGTTTACAGGTAAATCGATCCGGAAAAATGCTGAATATTACCAGCGGGGTCCTGCCTTTGACTCCTGAAGCCCAAATTGCTGTAAAAAATCCTGCTAGAAATTATTCTAGAAAGAGCGAGAAAACCCAAAATCGCGATTTCCAAAAACGTGTTTCCAATTCCGCCCACCAGGAATTCCTAAAACCGCCTGATAGGCGGAATTAGGAACAGACGACAGACTGGGGATATAGGGTAGGTGTACCAAATTCCGCCTACCCTAACTGTTTTTCCACATAGCAGCTCTATTTACAGGTAAATCGATCCGGAAAAATGCTGAATATTACCAGCGGGGTCCTGTCTTTGACTCCTGAAGCCCAAATTGCTGTAAAAAAATCCTGCTAGAAATTATTCTAAAAGAGTGAGAAAACCCAAAATCGCGATTTCCAAAAACGTGTTCCCAATTCCGCCCACCAGGAGTTCCTAAAACCGCCTGATAGGCGGAATTAGGAACAGACGACAGACTGGGGATATAGGGTAGGTGTACCAAATTCCGCCTACCCTAACTGTTTTTCCTCATAGCAGCTCTGTTTACAGGTAAATCGATCCGGAAAAATGCTGAATATTACCAGCGGGGTCCTGTCTTTGACTCCTGAAGCCCAAATTGCTGTAAAAAAATCCTGCTAGAAATTATTCTAGAAAGAGTGAGAAAACCCAAAATCGCGATTTCCAAAAATGTTTTCCCAATTCCGCCCACCAGGAGTTCCTAAAACCGCCTGAGAGGCGGAAATAGGAACAGACGACAGACTGGGGATATAGGGTAGGTATACCAAATTCCGCCTACCCTAACTGTTTTGCCTCATAGCAGCTCTGTTTACAGGTAAATCGATCCGGAAAAATGCTGAATATTACCAGCGGGGTCCTGCCTTTGACTCCTGAAGCCCAAATTGCTGTAAAAAAATCCTGCTAGAAATTATTCTAGAAAGAGTGAGAAAACCCAAAATCGCGATTTCCAAAAACGTGTTTCCAATTCCGCCCACCAGGAGTTCCTAAAACCGCCTGATAGGCGGAATTAGGAACAGACGACAGACTGGGGATATAGGGTAGGTGTACCAAATTCCGCCTACCCTAACTGTTTTTCCTCATAGCAGCTCTGTTTACAGGTAAATCGATCCGGAAAAATGCTGAATATTACCAGCGGGGTCCTGTCTTTGACTCCTGAAGCCCAAATTGCTGTAAAAAAATCCTGCTAGAAATTATTCTAGAAAGAGTGAGAAAACCCAAAATCGCGATTTCCAAAAACGTGTTCCCAATTCCGCCCACCAGGAGTTCCTAAAACCGCCTGATAGGTGGAATTAGGAACAGACGACAGACTGGGGATATAGGGTAGGTGTACCAAATTCCGCCTACCCTAACTGTTTTTCCTCAAAGCAGCTCTGTTTACAGGTAAATCGATCCGGAAAAATGCTGAATATTACCAGCGGGGTCCTGTCTTTGACTCCTGAAGCCCATATTGCTGTAAAAAAATCCTGCTAGAAATTATTCTAGAAAGAGTGAGAAAACCCAAAATCGCGATTTTCAAAAATGTGTTCCCAATTCCGCTCACCAGGAGTTCCTAAAACCGCCTGAGAGGCGGAATTAGGAACAGACGACAGACTGGGGATATAGGGTAGGTGTACCAAATTCCGCCTACCCTAACTGTTTTTCCTCATAGCAGCTCTGTTTACAGGTAAATCGATCTGGAAAAATGCTGAATATTACCAGCGGGGTCCTGTCTTTGACTCTTGAAGCCCAAATTGCTGTAAAAAAATCCTGCTAGAAATTATTCTAGAAAGAGTGAGAAAACCCAAAATCGCGATTTTCAAAAATGTGTTCCCAATTCCGCTCACCAGGAGTTCCTAAAACCGCCTGAGAGGCGGAATTAGGAACAGACGACAGACTGGGGATATAGGGTAGGTGTACCAAATTCCGCCTACCCTAACTGTTTTTCCTCATAGCAGCTCTGTTTACAGGTAAATCGATCTGGAAAAATGCTGAATATTACCAGCGGGGTCCTGTCTTTGACTCCTGAAGCCCATATTGCTGTAAAAAAATCCTGCTAGAAATTATTCTAGAAAGAGTGAGAAAACCCAAAATCGCGATTTTCAAAAATGTGTTCCCAATTCCGCTCACCAGGAGTTCCTAAAACCGCCTGAGAGGCGGAATTAGGAACAGACGACAGACTGGGGATATAGGGTAGGTGTACCAAATTCCGCCTACCCTAACTGTTTTTCCTCATAGCAGCTCTGTTTACAGGTAAATCGATCTGGAAAAATGCTGAATATTACCAGCGGGGTCCTGTCTTTGACTCTTGAAGCCCAAATTGTTGTAAAAAAATCCTGCTAGAAATTATTCTAGAAAGAGTGAGAAAACCCAAAATCGCGATTTCCAAAAATGTTTTCCCAATTCCGCCCACCAGGAGTTCCTAAAACCGCCTGATAGGCGGAATTAGGAACTGACGACAGACTGGGGATATAGGGTAGGTGTACCAAATTCCGCCTACCCTAACTGTTTTTCCACATAGCAGCTCTGTTTACAGGTAAATCGATCCGGAAAAATGCTGAATATTACCAGCGGGGTCCTGTCTTTGACTCCTGAAGCCCAAATTGCTGTAAAAAAATCCTGCTAGAAATTATTCTAGAAAGAGTGAGAAAACCCAAAATCGCGATTTCCAAAAACGTGTTCCCAATTCCGCCCACCAGGAGTTCCTAAAACCGCCTGATAGGCGGAATTAGGAACTGACGACAGACTGGGGATATAAAGAAGTAGGTAAAACTCATTTGGAACGAAATTGAATATGATTTTCAATTAAAATAACGACCTGCACACGTTATAAGCAAAAGGTACACTTGTAATATTTTTTTGATTCCCCGGAAGCAGCGTCGCAGAACCTGTGGTTCCAAGAAAAACATTGCACACATTGCAACCACTGTTCTCCTCCTTTATCGTCAGAGAATCGTTTGTCGCAAAACGAACACTGCACGTCGTTGTCGTCATCTTCGGAATCTTCAACATCGATGTCCATGTCGACGTCCGTGTCAACGACGGGGACGTCTTCGGCTGAATCATCTTCACTGGAGGAGGATGGCGGTCGTTTTTGTGGCTTCTTCTTTGTATTTTTCTTCTTTTTGGAACCTCCTTTTTTTGAAAGTTTCTGCTGACCACTTGTTGAAGCCTTTAGGGATTTCGCATCGTAGAAATCGGTCAACTTTTTTTGTATGGTTAGCTGGTGACGCTGGGTACACATTCCCTTCCTCTTCATTGTTTTTTGGGATGAAACCTTCGGGACAGGACGAAAATCGCTCGGTGACACGCTTGATCCCAAACTTGATGCATCCAAGGTGCACAGGGGAGAAGTGGCTTCTTAGACATCTGTAAGTTGAAATAAAATTGGTAACAAACTATTTCCAGCATGTTCCTATTTCCGCCTAGTAGGCGAAATTAGGATCAGCTTGGTAGGCGGAATTAGGAACAATGACCTCTCCACATACATCACATGATGAAAACTTGCTAGGTACGGTTATTCTTAAAATTTATTACACCTGTTGAACCTGCATTTCACAAGCTTCAACGTGATTCAAGAGAAAAAAATTGAAAACAAAACTTACCAGGTGTTTCAGTGAAAAACTCACGGACGAAAGTTCGATCGGCAATCTCATGGAAACAGTAATGTGTTTCACATCTTTCTGGGCAACAATACAACCTTCAACGCCAGCGCCGCTATATGGGCTATCTGTGAACTCACATATAGCGCTGTTAGGCTCTTCAAATCCCGAGTAGGCGGCATTAGGAACCTAGGCGGCATTTGGTACACTTACCCTATGATTTTTATTATCATTATTAGTTTATTTTTTCAAGTTGATATGATGGTGATATTTCTTTATTCTCATACATAGATAATCCTCATGAGTGGACAGGTACAATATCCTCCGGACAGGACATACTTAATGATCCTCATGAGCGGACAGGTACACAGTATTAGTAAGAATTGTTCGGTTCCAGCACGACAACAAAAAGAGTACTTCCTGGCACTTCCACTGGAGTCAGTTAGTATTTCCGGCACTTCGTTATTTATGTATAAGAACCAAGTTGGCTATAAAGCACATATTTCTTCGAGGTAGGTGGCATAAGAGCAGTGGAGCTTACTCCATTAGCTATACATCAAACTGCTATACATCAAAATTTACAAAATATTTCGTGGTACGCTCGGATTACATAATGTACATGACAACAGAACAAAACGCTGCAAATTATTACACAACGGCTTATTATTTACCTTCCTAGGTTCCCCTTCTGCGTAGATCAGTTTTTTGTGGTCAATACCCTCGAGCTCCCCCCAGGAAAGCCCTAAATGGAGTACTGGAACCGGCCCGGGAATTAAAATTTCATACAAGTGTGCGGGATTCAATCATTAATTATTAAATTAATTGATCATTTAATTAATTAATTATTCATAAAACATAAGGTAAATAATAAACCTTTGTGTAATAATTTACCTGTATAGATGCCCCTTCTGGGTAGATAGTAGGTGTAATAAACTGTTGTGTAATAATTTACCGTTTTGTAATAATTTACCGCTGTGTAATAATTTACCCAATAATACTTCAACGTTTGTTCAAGTTGCAAAAGTACCTATCAACAAAATCCAAAAGATCCACCATTTTTCCAATGAAATAATATTACAGAACAACCAACTCGACTTCATACAGCCATCCATGATTATAATCATATGATCCCTAGCGATGATATCTGGGCCGGATACATACCGTTTCGTTCACAATCATGTTGACGAAGCTTTTCGGTGCAAACGAACGGCTGGTCGTACAGTGCTATGGGTGGTCTCAAAAAATTGTTTAGTTCTGAAAAGTTCAACCCCTATTTTTCACCCCTTAGAGATGACTGACAGTACGGCATACGGTGTACGGACAGTAATTTTTTTATTCGATTTTTGGATTCTACGTACCTCGAAACGTAAACCATCAGATTTTGAGGGGTGGGGGGTTAACAATTATTTTTCGTGCTCGATTCCAAAGGTTCATTATTGAAAATAATAAACTAAATATGAATTTATGAAATGCTGCACTGATATGATGAAATCCCGCATCTTATGAGCATCTTTTAGGAAGGCCAGAACTCGGTAAACTTTCGATTAGCAATAATTGGTAGAGAGAATTCTCTGGAGTTGAAACTCAGGCGACCGTCGTGTGTCGACCAGTGGAATAATAAATTTAATACGAGTACGTGTCGCAGTCAGCACGGGGCAACCTAGGAAAATATGGATGAGATGATCCTGGTGAGAGTCACATAATATTGAGTAGATATCTTTCGGATTGAGTACAAGTTTTGGATTGTTTCCTAATAAAATAAATTCTAGGATTATTTTGCCCATTAAACGGGGTTGCGCTAAAATGCGTGTCAGATTTATTGGCCAAGCGGCTGATAGGTAGCTCTGTGCCAACTTAATTTAGCGCTTGGTATCAAGAGTTCCCACAGGATTCCAGGTCCCTATTGAGCATTTTTTTGCTCACGGATACTGTCCATCAGAGCTCTGTTCCGCTGTAGCATAATCTCCCGCTCTGGGTAAACCTGCCCTATCCATTGCATCTTTCAGTTGTAGGAACCAGTTATATTTTGTCTGGTATTTTTTTCAAGTTCTTATAGAGACCATTAGGGACTACAGTAATTGCCGAACGTTACACAGGCTCATATGTACCTATACCGGCACTCCAGGCGCCATTTGTTTGTTTGTATGTTATTTCTGTGAATAACGACACTCTAATGGCTTGAAAACCTGAGGATGTACTTGTTGGAGCACAGAGATTATTCCTATAGTTCGATTTCGACGCCAGGAAATGCAAAAACGTGCAAAAAACAGTCGATTTTTGAGTCTTGAAGCTCGACATTTACAAGGTGTACTCGTTGACCCTCAGAAAATGCTTTATAGGTTTCGGCAATACAGCGGCACCAACGAGCGGTGCCACCAACTGAAATTTTGGATCTTAGACTTGAAATGTTGAGGATACCCGTTAGGCTATTAAAGTGCGCTCAAAATAGATGTTGGCTTCATGACGGCGAGGGAGCGTTTTTTGTATTTTGTTTTCTGGGTTGCTGTGTTGGTTTATTATTTTCAATAATGAACCATTGGAATCGAGCATGAAAAAAAAAATTCTTACCCCCCCTCAAAATTTGATGGTTTACGTTTCAAGGTATGTAGAATCCAAAACTGCAATAAAAATATTTCTGTCTGTCCGCCGTACGCCGTACGGGCCACTTTTCTTAGTTACCATGAAAAAAAATTGATGAAATTCGGGTTATAGGTTCCGTTCGGCGTCTAGTTGGTCCTCGAAGCTCGACGTTACTGTGAGTCATCTCTAAGGGGTTCAAAATAGGGGTTGAAATTTTCAAAACGCCTATACCATTTTTTTTACGTAAATATTTTTACGGTTTTAAATAGTTCTTGAACTTGCGAGTTTTTTAAGACCATCCGGAGCATCGTACGTCCAGCCGTTCGTTCACAGTAAGGCCCCGAAGTTTGCACCGACAGGCATTTTCGACTCCAGTGTGAATGAAATTGTATACAATTCAAACCAAATCTCGTAACCAGAGACGCGCCCACAATAGGAATTTGTGAATACGGCCAATCATTGCTAGGGATCACCTGATTATATTGGCGGAGTATGAAGTCGAGTTGGTTGTTCTGTGATATTATTTAATTTGAAAAATGATGGCTCTTTTGGAGTTTGTTGGTAGGTAGTGAAACTTGAACAAACGTTGAAGTATTATTGATGGGTAAATTATTACTACGGTAAATCATTACTCAACGGTAAATTGTTACACAACGGTTCATTATACCATCTACGTAGAAGGGGCTGGAGTTTGTTGGTAGGTACTTTTGCAACTTTTTTCACTCCTCATCAACAATTTCTTTTCAGAACTTCATTATGTGTGTTTCTTCTTGTTAGGTACTGTTTGTCATCGGCAGAATTATTTTAGCAACATTTAACTCGTGATTTAGGTAGGTACCTAGTAACGTGTACGGGGTTAGGTACTAACCTACGGAGGGTCTGCGATCTACATTATATGTATAGAATGGTACATATTATATTATATAGACGGGTTATCTATACATAGAGCTGTGATCTGTAACAGAAGGGTATTCTGTACAAAATAATAAACCGTTGTGCAGGGATTTGCAGCGTTTTTTGGTTTTGTGTTTGGTTTTTGTTCGGATTTGAATTAATTCTCGTTCCATTGAATTTGATAACGTCAGTCATGTTGTACATACGGTAGGTATCGTTTTTATTTTGGTCATCTGCGAGGCTACTGATCACTAGATACTAATAGTAACTTCAAAGGCAGAACTTGAGTTAACACTGTTATTATTTTCTTTTTACCTGCAAAATATACAACAGACTAATAATTCTTGCAACTTTAGGAACAAAACTTCGAACAAGTAACTGTTTGAACAAAACGTAGCATGTAGTTAGGTATAGGTAGATAGTGAAAAATAAAGATCGTGTAGTGGACGGATTGCACAGAACTGTTATATTTGAAATCTACTCGAAAACAAATTCGTTTGGAACATTCTTAACACCCGCCTTGGAGTTCATTAATAGTAGAACACCCTTTGTAGTAGTAGGTATATGCCGAATGCTGCGATAAATAGAGCTGATAGTGAGTTAATTACGAGTATCTTCTCCATCCTATCTCAGCCTACTTAATTAGGTATAATTATTTCAGCTACCTCAATAAAATAGTGAAAAGAAATTCGCTGTTAGAAGAAAACTTTACAGAGTAAAACTTATATGTATATAGTTCATCAGTTTGGTGGCGATCCAATATTCAAGTTCTCGTAAATTTGCTCTCAACCAAGAAACGATCTGATTAATTTTTCAATTTCGGAGGCGATGCGGCTCAAGGGTTTGAATTCATTTTAGCCTTCCCCTGCTATAAGTACCTTGGGTCCTTCAGCTTAGAATATTGACTCCTGGTTTTCTTTTTGCGAATTTTCGTTGAAAATACATGCTCATGTTGATCAAAATGTATGCGTCATTTGTATTTAATTGTTCAATTTGTATTCGATAGTTCTGCTTTCACAACTAAAATATGTTGGCACTGGGTTTTCTATACCAACTCTCAGATGAATGTGTGTGACACCTGAATCTTTAAGTAGTGGAAAAAGTAAAAAATAGAACATTTTTCAATTCTTTTAGCGAAGAAGTGGTGAATCAGTTTTCAAGAGTTTTCGAGCTGTTTCGTTTTGGAGAATCCAGCCCCTAATTTTCTCCACTTCCTGTTAACAAAGTTAAGGGACGATAAAAATGTTTCTTCCGGGACCATCCATCGGCCCAACAGGGGCCACAAGCACGCATACCCACGGTGTCGTGGTAACCAAGTTGACGTACACGCAGATTCACGGCGTTGAAGGTTTACTCAACTTTCGGACCGCTCGGTCGTGCGGGTTTTGCGTACTCTGGACATATTTGAACGTAGCCATTTGATCGAAAATTCTCCAATAGCGAAACTCTGCTAAATTTAGATAATTTAGGTCAGTAATTCGAAACATAATATTATTACTATCATTAATAGTAAGGAATCGCAGAAAAATATGAATTCTAAATGTAATTTTTTTAAATTGCTTATTTTTAAAATTTTATATTTTATATGTTTTTGAATAAGGAATGGGAGATCAGATTTACGCAGTAACAATCCAGTTATACAAAACTTGACCTAATTACAAGTATTTTTCTTTAAAATTATCAAAAAATTAGGTAATAGGGCTGATGGGTGTGCATGACTCATTTATAAAGAAAATTACTTGTAATTAAATCACGTTTTGTATAATTGGATTGCTATTGCGCTTTTTATATAAAAAATTGTTTATAATTAGAATAAATTCCGTACAGTCAACGAAAATAGTGGCCAATGGTAATTTTATACGACGCAATAGAAATAATTTAACTAACTGAAATAACGTTTGGGGGCAAAATAAAGTGTTCACATTTGGATTATGCCATAATTGGCATTCTTGGGTCGTTTCATTAAAACGG
This sequence comes from Leptopterna dolabrata, assembly GCA_954871275.1. Lineage (NCBI taxonomy): Eukaryota > Metazoa > Arthropoda > Insecta > Hemiptera > Miridae > Leptopterna > Leptopterna dolabrata. Next base: position 7,358,426 of record OX940982.1, on the reverse strand, counting down.
TTGGGGCCTGGAGGTATTCTTTTAGAGAGAAAATGTGTTTAAATTAGTCATTTAGGGCGGTTTTCGCCTCCTAGAGCTAAGTGCGAGTTACGGTTAACTTGGTTACAGAAAAATAGGCATGTGAAATGCGTTCGTTTTAAACTCCAAGTTGACTCTATTTAGTGAGACCGGCCCTTGGTAAATGGATATGTACCTACTGAATTTCCTTGTCACATTGGTCAGAATCCGAGCAATAAGAATTGTCCGTGTTGAGTGGCTTGCTCATTAATTTGGTGTCCTAATGAAGTTGGAGGGGCAGTTCAAGTAAAACGCTTCGAATATTAGCTCATTATGTCATATCGCATGAACGGAACTCAATTTGTTGTTTTATTTCGTTGTTAATTCTCGGTTCGCAGAGCCTTCGCATCACCAAAAAGGACCGGAGAGAAGGTGAAATCAGAATCGGCGACCAAGTGATACTGTCCTGCGTTGCTCAGGGGACCTCAACTGTGGAATTTACCTGGTTCAAAGATGGAAGTCCTATAAATGTATCCAAATCGACTGGGTAAGTTGTTCGGTAATAGATTTCTCATTTGTATTATTAAAGTTCTCAATTGCGATCGACGTATCGCAAAAGTACAGTGCCACACAGTGGGGCGAAAATGGGTTATCCAGCTAAGAGTACGCCTGTTCACAGTGATACGATTTTTTGTGGTGGTTCTGAATATACCTACCCCTCGTTTCTGTTAAATCTAAAACGCTGCGAAGTCCTTGTCACGTGGGTTATTATTCTATTGGACATACCTACAGAAATGTTGGCTGTTTATTTATTTTTTCTTTCATGTAAAATAATTGAAATAGCTATTTCTGGTGGTTTCCACAAATTTTGGCCCCCAGAACTTGAATTAGGTACGCTCCTTTTTTTTCAAATTATCTTTGATCGTTGATAGTACCATGTAATCGTCTTGATCCATGTGTTGACACTTTTCCTAGTGTTATTCTACAAATTGATGGTGATTTCAGACGATTTCGCAGGTTTTTGACTCATAAGAAATCAATTTTGGGAGCTGAAAATCTGGTACAACCTCAATTTCCCACTCTTGGGTCAAAATCGACTTCATATTCGGTCTTCTCGTCCCAAAAAACATGGAAAACGATACCTCAAAAGCTCATGTTACCAATATGTTGCTAAAACGCAAAAAGTATTATTCACAGATTAATAAACCGAAAGTACCTATTTTTATACACATTTTCACTCATAACTCCCCTGGGTATATTCCGATCGGGCTGAAAAGTTTCGGGACACAAGGTATTCTTCGAGGTATCTTTGATCATTGGTAGTGCCAATTAATCGTCTTGATCCACGTGTTAACATTTTTTCTAGTATCATTATACAAATTGATGGTGATTTCAGACGATTTCCCAGGTTTTTGACTCATTAAAAATCAATTTTGGGAGCTGAACATTTGGTAGAACCTCAATTTTCCACTCTTTGGTCAAAATCGACTTCACATTCGGTCTTCTCGTCCCGAAAAATACGGAAAACGATACCTCAAAAGCTCATGTTACTAACATGTTACTAATCACAGGCACTACTACTATGTTACTAAGGCACAAAAAGTACCTATTTTTATACACATTTTCACTCATAACACCCCTAGGTATATTCCGATCGGGCTGAAAAGTTTCGGGACACAACTAGGGCCCAAATGGAGCATGTGTGCGAAAGAACGAATTTTTTAGACCGAAAATGAAGCCTGTACACGTGATACGGCGGACGGCGGACGGACATTGCATTTTTGGAATCTACACACCTTGAAACGGAAAAGAAAAAATTTTGAGGGGGTGTTATAAAATTTTTTTGCTGAGCGAATACATAGGTGTATTATTCACAGTATAATAAACCAAAACCGCGTATCAACTGCGAAAATCTGCAAAAATTAACCTCTCTGATCATTGTGCTCGACCAAAATTTATGTATATAATATATTATATGTATGAAAGAAATGTTCTAGAAAATCAGTACCTATCCGCGTTGTAAGAGACAAATGTCAGCTCTCTAGGTGGTAGCTAGGGAGCATTACACAGAAACAGCCTCGAACGCTGTAACAGAGTGTGGCAGTGAACTCTCGTGAGTTCCCATCTGGACCACTGTATTTATCTCCAGTTAGAAGGGATATCGATTAGGCTTCCGCCAAACGACCCCATCTTCACCGCAACAACAAACAACTCGAGAAATGCCACTGTCACAACGCTTCAAACAAATCGGAAACTTTAAAAATCACCAAAAATGTTGACTGCCTACGTTATTCGAGAGCTGGAGTTGGTCTCATTTGACGCAGAATTCATTCGAGACGACAGCTGCCAGCTTGGTCGCTCTAATCGTCAAAAGAGTGAATTTTCTATGTTTTCTGAAGTAAAGTGGTTTAGGTACATAAGCATGGGATATGGGCAGATTCAGCAAAATGTAGAATAATATAGAAGTTTAGAAGTAAACAGCATGGTTTTAGTCGAGTAACCTCTTTTCGCCCCGGTGTGTGCCTCTCAGTGACGTAGCCAGGATTGTTGAATGGGGGGGTTATCGGAAATCGAAAAAAAGTTCCTGTCATGCAGCATGGCTATAAGAGCGAATTTTCAAAGAAATATTCCTGCTATCGTGTAAAAAGATGATATAGCGAGAAACCATACCACTTTTCTTAAAATTATATAATTTTCCGTGATTTTAGCCATTTTTACCGATGTTTGACCCTAATAAAATTAAATTAGACCCACTTGTTTTTGAGATAAATAGTTGTATCATCCAAACAGTCCGTCCGTCGTGATTAATCATCCCACACACGTCAGGTGAATTGATATTAATTTTAGCCATTAATCAATTTTTTACCCCCAAAAATCAAAATCTGACCCCTACTCTGTGTGAAAAACCATTGAATTGGTATTTTTCTGTCTTTACTCACCCTTCGATACCATTCCAGTGATTTTACAATTTTTTGCAATTTTAGCCGTTTTCACCGACTTTTGACCCATAAAAACTCTAATTTGACCCCCTTGGAATTTTTGAAAATTTCTCATCTTCGAACACATTCTTTTGTTTGACAACACAAACGTTTTGGAGAAATTTGGAATTTTCATCATGTACCCCAAGGACGGATATCATCTGGAGTGGCACATAAATATATATATACAATACATAATACATAAATTTTTGTTAAAATCTAGGGATGAACTGAGGATGCTCTGAAACGGATTTGCCTGTAAATATTTCAAAATTGCATGTTCTGAAAACGTTACCCATAGCAATAGCTTCATTTCCTTGAAAATTCGTTAATAAGGTTTGACATTACAAATAAATAGTAATTTAAATTAAATTTAACAAAGCACTAAATGTTACAAGTAACGTTAGGTAAGATAAATTGATGAAATAAAACATTTATTTGGCAACAGTGTTCGAGAATTTCAAGGAATGAAGCTATTGCAATGGGTCCAAAATGTTCAGAAAATAAGTTTTTGAAATTTTGTTAAAGGCAAATCCGTTTCAGAGCATCCTGATGCATCTCTAGATTTTAACAAAAATGTATAAGTACGTATATTATTATGTTTATTTATGTGTCATTCCAGACGATATCTGACCTTGGGTACGTGATAAAAATTCCAAATTTCGCCAAAATGTTCTTACTGCTAAACAAAAGGATGAGCAATTTTCAAAAATTCGAAGGGAGTCAAATTTGAGTTTTTAGGAGTCAAAACTTGGTAAAAACAGCTAAATATAAAATCACTGAAAGTGGTCTGCAAGGATTAGTGACTACAGAAAAATACCATCCATTTCAGTTGTTTTTCACAAAGAATAGGGGTCTAATTAGGATTTTTGGGGTCAACAATTGGTATTAAGGGTTAAAATCAATGTTATTTACCAGAAGTGTGGGATGGTGACGGTGGAGGGACTATAAGCATTTTTGTCAAAAAGAGTGGATCAAATTTTTGGGACAGATCGTTAGTAATCAAATAAATGTAATATTATTTAACTGTTTAATCATGTTTGATTTACAGTTTAATCTGTTATTGTTGTATTTGTTTGTTAATTTTGTGATTGTTATCATTCTTAAGATTTAATTTTAATTTGTGATAAAGTTTTCGAGCCATGGGTCATAACCCCCCCCCCCCCCCCGGCTGCGCCACTGGTGCCGCGCACAAAAGGTGATACGCAAGTGTACCAAAATCCGAGGGCACAGTGTTGGAGAAGTTCCCTTTTGAATTTCAAGTATAGTTTGGTGAAATCCCATTTCAAATTATACCTGATGTGATGAGGGCGTACAAGACGGGGTGTTTAATAATCCGGAGCCTTCTATGAGTTTTCTCCATCTATGTTTTCTCCACTGACAACATGACTAGGTGAATTCAAGTCGATAAGTTGGTCCCTACCTCATGGTAAAGGAAAAAGGGAGGTTTACCTAGTCTATTCGTTCTCCATGTACCGAGGCCAAGTCCTGAAATGGATGCTTCCCAGATGAAATATAGGTACATGTATCTATAATACAGGATGTTCCTCATAGCTTACCCTGAAGGATAAAATGGGTGTAGCCGTCTACGATGTGGTAGAGCGTGAAAATTAATCAAAAGAACGTTTCTACGAGTAGAAAGAAGTCTGAAGACCATTTACGGAAGGATGAGTTCGAAAAGGGAAATCGGAGTCTCCAGTCAATCTTCTTAGGATGGATTGCTCAGTGGCTCCTCCAACCGATCTTCGTTAGAATACACCCCCAGAGACTCCAGCTCGTGATTAATACTTTTCAGAAATGAATGATTCGAGCTCGTCTTATTCTTTCTGGATGTTGTAGAATATTAATATTGATAGTTGAAGAAATGCGGGAGAACCGTTGCGGCGGTTCCAGAGAATATTATTTCCGGTGAATGTTGGTGGGGGGGGGAATACTTTTTTTTTATTTAAAAAAATTTATATCGCTCTTCTAAAGTATACTGCTCAAGTGGATTGGAGAAACATTTTATATATAATTTTGCTTCCTAACTACCGAAGGTAGGCCTTGGATTCGTGATTGAGTAACAAAAATTTATGTCCTCCAAAATTTCAATTTCCACTACCCATAAATTTAAATTTCCATTTTGCGTTTCAGACATCAAGGAACATTTTTGGTTCCGTTGTAGTGCCCATAACTACCCGAAATAATGGTTGAAATCGGCTGAAATTCGGAGGGTAGGTGCGGGTTGGGTCACGGATGGTCCAGTACAAAAATCACTGAAAAAGTACTGTAAATTTCGTCTGCGCATGTGCAAACGTGAAATAATTGAAACGCCCATAACTACCTCAAGTGTCGTTGAAATGAGTTCAAACTTGGAGGATCGATCAGGAATAACACTTCGATAGTTCCATATGAATTTCATTAGAATCGTACCGTAATTTTCGTCTGCGCATGCGCGAACATGAAATGTTGGCTATTACCTTGTAACGCTTCTAACTACGCGAAAACTAGTGGTAGAGAGCTGAAATATTGAGGGTACACGCGGGTTGGGTTGCAAATTATCCTTTTCCAAAATCATGGAAATCGTACCGTCTGCGCATGCGCAAACGTGAAATACTTGAAACGCCCATAACTACCTTGTATATATTTGAAATGAGTTCAGATTTGGAGGGTCGATCAGGAATAATACTTTGATGGTTCTATATGGGTTTCATTGTAATCGTACCGTAACTTTCGTCTCCGCATGCGCAAACCTGAAATGTTGACCGTTCCCTTGTAACGCTTCTAACTGAGCGAAAAAGTCGTAGAGAGCTGAAATTTTGAGGTTGCACGCGGGATGGATCGCAGATGGTCCCGTATCAAAATGAACCTACCCAACTATTCTATACGTTCGTGTGATTCAAGTGAGGAAGCTGTACTGCCTCCTCGAATTGGCAGACGTTTTAGCGAATTTTCGAAGAAAAGGAAGCTATTGTTCTCGGTCCAAAATTTTTAAAACTCGAATTTCCGAAAGATTTTTATACCAAAATCCGTTTCAGACCATCCTGAATTCCCTGCCGAAAGACACCAAAAATTATATGTATATATATATATATATATTAGTAGTATCCAAATGTACATCCTGGGCCACTGCCTTAGATCTCTGATAAAAAGTTTTAACATAAAAGATCAGAACACATATTTTCACTTGAATCCTTGATGTTTTTTATTTACACTTGAATCCTTGATGTTTTTTATTTTCACTTGAATCTCTGATAAAACTTTTTTATCACAAAACATCAGAACCAGTGACTTTTTCATTTTTAGCGACTTGAATCTCTGATAAAATTTTTTTTAACACAAAACATCAGAACCAGTGACTTTTTCTTTTGGGGGGGTTAGTTAAAAGAATCTCTTTTATAATAAAATTAAAATGTCAACAATTGAAATTTACAAAAAAGCAGCCAAAAAACCCATCTACTCATCATTCAGAAATCTGGATAAGGGAGCTTATGATCTCTTAGCAAATTTTATACAAGATACGGAATATGGTGAAACTGTTGTTGTTACTATTAATACTGAAAATGGTGAATTAAATTTATGTTTACCCAAGAAAATATCTAGTCGACTTCTTGAGCATGTTAGAAACAATCCAGAAAGACACCCCAACAAACTTATTTATAATGGTATTGATAAAAAGACAAAGGCTTTTATGATTGACTTTGAGTAAAAAATATTATAATTGATTACATACATAACCCTGAACCACACTTTTATATAAAGAGAATCTTTATATAAATAATCACCACAAAATTTATAAAAATCATTTTTCTATCCTGAAAACCAAGTGAAAAATAAAAGATCATAAATTTGACTGGAGTGGCCCAGGATGTACATTTGGATACTACTACCATTTTTTCTATCCTGAAAAAAATCAGTAGCATAAGAATTTTTAATGAGCTGTGTTCATTAAAAATAAAATCTCCTTCATACCCCAAGCATTCTGAACTTTATCAATAGATATCTTGAAACAGATTCTCAAACTGCTTCTTCAGTTTGGCTTTATCCTCATTATAAACCAATTTTCTAAGTTGATGTTCAGTAGCATTTTTAGGAACCTTAATATTTTTTTCATTAAGGCATGTCTTTACTTGCTTCTTTGTAAGGAGTGGTGGTTTACCATCGACACCAAATAAAATTTCTCTGTACAGACATTTACAATATCTATACTCCTTCAATCTCTGTAAAACATCCTCTAGTGAGTAAAGGTTTTTATCATAAAATTGAAATTCAGATGTCTTTACCAACTCCCAGAAACCTCCATGTTTTTCACATAAATTTATTGCTTCGTCGCTTAAACCCATATCTCTTTATTTATTATAGAAAATATTTTTTTTTTAGACCTGGTAAATTACCGGGTCTAAAAGTTTTCAACAGTACGAAAATAATTTAAAACCCAATATATTTAAAGGTGGGGGCGAATCGACGCCACCTTTTTAAATTAAAAAACTCTTAGGATTTCTAGAGCCTCATGCTATCTAGCTTGTTGCGTGTGAACTAAAGGAAATGATAAATAATGCGAGATTAATATTCCGTACACTATCTCAAAGGAGGCCAGCTAGTTGACCTTGCATTCCCATTTCAGATAGTTCGCTTTCAATTCCTATATCCATATTCACAATCAGTTTCTCCTCAACTGTTCAACATGGCACAACCTCCTGAATATTTAAAGTTAGCTTATTGTGATGATTATGATTTCTGTGAAGAAATTTTAAAAGTGGAACAATATCACCAGGAATGTTTGAGTTTCGTGCAGAAAGTGAAAAATTGTGTTAGTGCAAGTGAAGCCAGAGAACTAATCACGAAAAACAATGTGAGTCTACCAGGTAGTAGAAAATGTGATTTTCAAAAGCTTTTGAAAATCCCAAAAGTGTCTAATATATCAAGAACTCCAGATCAAATGCATCAGTACCTACACAAATTTGTTGTATTTGACCATGAAATGGAAAAGGTGAAACTTCCTAATCAAAATAACATTATGGAAGTAGAGAATTACCTTATTAAATCTGGTGATTTGATAAAGAAGCAAACATCAAGACTTTTTTATACTACTGCTGTTTATGGATACTACTTGGAAGTGTATTTTCAACATATGAAGATCACAGGAGAGGATTGGAATCTCTGTTTAAAAGAAAAGCTACATGTGTCCTTGAGTTATAGTAAGAAGTTGAGAAGAGTTGGAGTGATTGTGAAAGACCATCAAAAACTTAAAATGTTGAGTATTTCATTTTTGGGCTCAACTACAGTGATAGTGAATGTTAACCTTGAGGGGGCTCACGCGTGAGCTCCTAGAAGGTCATTCCAGAGAACATTCTGAGCTGAAATATTCTGGACTCAACTACAGTAATATTAAGATCAGCCTGTAACCTTGAGAGGGCTCACGCGTGAGCCTCTTGAAGGATATCTGAGGAAATATTACCAGTTGGAGTTGAAGCAAAATAATGTGTCTGATATATTTTTTATTGAGAATGTTCCCAATAAAAAAATTGTTATTTATATTGTTTATCCTTTTTTTTCCTCCCATGGTGAGTTTTAGATTTCCTCTTTTATAATATTTTTAAGTGGTATATAGTTGAGAGTGACTTCTGAAACCAAAATTACGTAAGCAAAAGTGTTTTCTGGCACATTCTTTTCAAAATCTGCTCGTAAAATTATATTACTTTTTTGTCCAGATATGGACTGTGGTTGTCTAGTCATATTCACACTGAATATTGGATAGTTCTCTTTGAAGGACTGAGGCTCATGATATGGAAGGGATGAGTCTTGGCATACTATTCTTTTGAAATCTGTGTACATGGTGTAAGCTAAACTAAAATCCCCTGAACTCCAATCTAAATTCAAATGTTCTTCAGGATAACTTTTTCCTGCTACTTCAAAACTAATATTTTTAACATTCAAATGATCAAATTTGGAATTATTTTTCTTTTGATCATTTTTTCTGGCAGTTTGGAAGGCAACAAATCCCCAGATCGGATTCTGTACATTTCTGTAAATATTTGTAATGTTGAAGTTTAGAGTTTTTCCAGTAACTTTTTGTTCGATACATTGTAATTTTTTAAAGTGAAACAAATAAGGAGAAGTACAGAGTTCAGCAATTAATTTAGCTTTGGATTCACTTTCATATTCAATTATTGGGACTCGCAGGTAGAAAGTTTTAATTTCCACTTTTCCCTCTACACCTTCAGGAGAGGTACTGTAACGGAAGAGTACATTATCATCAGAATTTCTAATGAATGTAATTTCAAATCCTCCCTTATAAATTGGTGCAATATCGCTGAAGAATCCAAGGCCTAAATCAGCCAAGTTACCATTCGCGTTGAAATTTCCACCACCATTCACTTTAGAATTGAAACCAGAATTCATTAATTTACCATTATAGTTTGATGGTCCTGAGAAAGAAGCTATACCCATCACCGTACTAGCAATACCTGGTTCTTCAATTTCATCAATAACCGTATTGTGCTTTTTTACTTCAATTTTGGAAAAAAGGTGTGCAACAAAATTGTCAACCATCATTATTGTATCACTGATTCCATATGTTTTTGTTGCATCTTTAGGAATGTATTTTCCAGCAATGTAATATTGAATATTGCTGCTAAGAAACTCGTCATCTAGAAGCAATTTGAAAACCGTTCTCTTATTCTCAGAGTTAAATTCCAAATTAGATTCAGGATTAAAGTTTCGATACTGAAGCCTTGTGATTTCAGAATCGTATTTCGAGTAGATTGATTTAATTTGATTCATTTTTATTATAGAATACATTCTTTTAACTAACCCCCCAAAAGAAAAAAGTCACTGGGTTCTGATGTTTTTTGGTAAAGTCGAATACAAGTCGAGAACATTTTAAATTTCTTTTAAAACTCTTAAAAAAGTTTTTTTTATAGAATCGAAATTCTATAAAAAATATCAAGATAGTGGAATAGAAAATATTAAAATCCAGTTCTGAAAACTTCCCCATGTTTCAAAAGTGATAGTTTGATAGGATCCACACTTTTAACTTCTTTCTTATTTTTATTATATTCATTTAGAATAGTACTTTTCATATTTATATAATTTTTTATTTCTTGTTCAATATCATTGAACTCATCATCAGATATTTTACCGTCTTTAATTGCTTTTCTGAACTTTTCTTCAATCGAATCTAATTTAGCTTTTGCCAAAAGCTCAATTTCTTTGTGTTTATTAATTTTTTTATTGAAAAATCCGCTTGAAGTCCTTAATATTATCGATAAGGTTGTCAATCCTACAGAAATTGGAACACTGAATGGAATTATTATTGGTAATGCTATAGAAGTATTAACCAGTCCGAGTTCTGAGAGGGCGAATAAAAATTCAGTACCGTAAAGAGTACTGGATATTTTTCCATATTTTTTTTTCAAACCATTTCTCATTTTCACTTCATCTTCTAAAAATTTGTATTGATTGATAATTCGATTGATTCTATAATTGTTCTCATTAAACTCGGGAAAAATTATTTTTGGATATAATCTAGGATTAGTTATTGGAGTAAATTCTTCAGGGGCTGAAGGTGTTTCATTATTATTTGTGTACATCATTTTATTATAGAAAAAATTTTTTTTATAGAATCGAAATTCTATAAAAATATCAAGACTATAAAATTTAATAAAAGAAATTAAGATTTTCCTTCAATGTTCTCATGCTATTTACAAAATCGTGTCCTTCTGATAGCTTTTTCAAAATTAATAAACATAAATGTCCACAGATAGGCGGATCATATTGGTTTTGGATTTGCTCCTCATTATAAAATAAATTTTCTGAACCTAAATATTGAACAAGTTCTCTTGGTGGTGGTGCATTTCCATACGAATCAAAATAATATTTTAAATTGTTATTTTTATGAAATGCAGTCCAGTGGCTTCCAGCCTCATCAGAATTTTCTAGATTTATAATTCCACATTCCGTGTGGTTCACTTTCTCTGGTAAATCATCCTTCATGAAAACTCCTCTGAAGTTTTTAATTTTCATTTCTTTCGATAATCTTTCAATATCAAAATTGGTAAGAGGCTGGAAGCTATTTAGTTTTTTGATTTGGTAGGTTTCTTTTTAGGTTTCTTTTTAGGTTTCTTTTTCTTCATTCCAGAGCCGATACTTAGACTTTTTGCATTTTTAGCTAGTTTTTCCATCTCGAGATTATGACGTTTTATTTCGGCTTCTTCAGCGGCCTTATGTTTCGAGTCTATAACACTAGAAGCTACTGCAGCTCCACCACCCATTAACGCTCCAGCTGCTCCCATTGCTGCAAAAAGTAAGGGTAAAAACCCACCTGAATGATTTATTTGCAACTGATCATAATTCATTTCCAATTCCAACCCTTTTTTGTTTTTGATACATTTATCTAGCTTTTTTTTCTGAGTTTCATTTAACAGGATTTTATGATTTCCATTTCCACTAATATCTGCAAAAGCCAGTCGTACTTTTACTGGAACACGTTTTTTATAAGCAGATCTTATTTTTTTCATTTGTATTTCTGACAAATTTATTTGATGTGTAATCATTTTATTATAGGAAAAAAAGTTTTTTTTTTTTTTTTTTTTTTTATAAGATGTGAATCTTATAAAAAATTAATATACACCCATCCCAAAGTGTCTTTTGGCTTTCATACCAGTTTTTACTATAGCAGCTCCCAATATTTCACTGATATTTGTTGAACTTTTCATAATTTTATCAGCTTCTACTTCCAATTTTTTATCAGCAAGATGCCTATCACTAGTTTTCTCATGATCTCTGTAAAAAATGTCATGTTGTTTACAGGCTTTATCAAGACTATTTATACCTTCATCACCTCTATTTAATCTCTTATCCAATTTAGTAAATGGTCCACAATATTGATAACCACCTGGGAGATGCATTTCTGGAATAACAGGTCCAAGTTTATTAAGAATAGTATTGAAAATACCAGAACCATTTTTTATCATATTTTTGGGTAAATTATTAATAATTTTAATCAAGTATTCAGTTCCTTTGGGTTTATCAATATCTTTCTCCAGTTGATCTTTAATGAAATTTATAATTCCCAATTTTTCATTGTGAAAATTATTATTTCCTGCCTGCTCTTGCGCATACAAATAGTATAGTCTTTGTGTAAGTTGATTCAAATTATCTATATATTTAAATTCTACAGGATTTTCAGTATATTTAATCAACCCAGTGCCAATCTTTTTCTTTTTACTATACTCCCAGATAGGTTTTATGATTTCTTTCCATTTTTTACTAACACTTGATTTTGGTTGTTTAGATTCGGGATTATTATTTTGAAACATGCTATTTGTTTGAATGAGGATTTTTGTATAAGCTTTAAAGTCTTCATTAGTGTATTCATCTTTGGATGGAATATCAGAAGCTATGGGTTTTGTTAAGAGCTTCCATAAGCCTTCAGTACCGGAATATTTCATTTTTTCTATTTCAATATCATTTCCATTTACTCGTATCTGTTTATTTCCAATAAAGATATGATTTTTTAAAGGGTATATTCCAAATTGTCTATCAGGATGAAGAATATATAATTCTGCAATTGGTCCAATACCTAAAGGACCTACAGAAGAGTTTGGTAATTTAACACTTTTTTGTAAAATTGTTTCCATTTCATAATCCCTATCTGCATTGTCACTTGAAAAGCTTTGATTTAAAGTATCTTCATTATCATTATCAATACTTTTAACCTCGTCATCAACATCTTTAAAAGTAACTTTTTTAGGTGAACTGATAGCCAAGGGGTTAATTGTTTTTATTACAGGAATGAGTTCTAATTTTTTACCAAGATCTTCATCAGTCTGTTTCACTGCTTTTTCTACCTTATCTAATCGTGAAGTTATAGGTTCATAAGCCTTTTCTCTTGTTTCCTTATCAGATGCTTGGTTAACCCTTTCTTGTTTTGCTAATTTCTGTAAATTTTTCTTGAGTTTAATCGATTTATCAGCTTCAGCCACAGTCATGGGCTTACGTTTTCGTTTTGTGAAAATTATTTGTTCATCTTCAGAGGGTTGATCAATCTTTTTGATTTCTCTAAGTTTGACTTCTTTTTCCTTCATCACTTCATTTTGCGCTTCTTTGAATTTCTGTCTAAGCGCTTGTTCTAAAGTAATTTTTGTTGTCATGTTTTTATTATAGGAAAATTTTTTTTTAAAATCGGTTAAACGTTAAAACGCTCAAACGCTTAAACGTTTAAACGCTCAAACGCTTAAACGCTTAAACGCTTTAGGAACGCTATTTTTGCGTTTTTAAGCGTTTTCCAATGTGATTTTTGAAGCGTTTCCCAATGCGATTTTTGAAGCGTTTCCCAATGTGATTTTTTGAAGTTATCCGTGTAGCGTTTTTATAGGGAATCCCTATAAAATTAGGGGCGGTAATTCGCCTCCCCTAATTAAGACAAACTTAAAATCTATATTTTTTATCTAAAATATTTCACCAAATTTCTTTCGGTAACGCCCGTTACTGCGTTTCTTTGTTAGGTCAATCGTTAGAAAACCAAAGTCCTCATCCCAACAAGAATAGCATAATTCTTTGAATTGGCCATAAGTGAAATCACTTCCCACATATTCATCATAAATATCTCGCATGTATCTTGGTCCTTGTCTAAATACACATAAAAAATTAATATTGTTTCTAATGAGTTGTTTATCAACTTTTGACCATGATTGTGTCAAGTAAACGCACGAGATTTTCTTAGGACGTCCTCTAACGTAATAATCTTTAATAACTTGTTGCTGTTGAACATTAACACAATCATCAAAAACTACCAAACTGTTCGACTGACAATCATCTAGGGGTAAAAGTTCTTCACAATTACTGAAAAACTGTGCTATTTCCACACCATCTTTTACAGAAATTATTTCATAAGCGCTTCTCAAAAACTCATATGCATTCTGATCCATAGATTTTGAAAAAATATATAGATAATGAAAGGGGATTCCCCATGATTTTGTGATGAGATTATAGAGAAGTGTTGTTTTCCCACAACCAGAAGTTCCTACTATTAATGCTCTTAAAGGTAATGGTAAAATTCCTTTTCTAGCCTCTTTTTTATCAAACGGAATTGGTTCAATCTCGTATTTACTCATCTTTATTATACGAAAAAAAACTTTATCTAATAATAAAAGCATGACTCTAATAAAGATTTCTGATAAACATCGAGATCTAAAAATAACTTTTACTCAAAAAATTGTTCTAAATCCCAATAAAAATTATAAACTTGGAATAGTAAAGTTATTATTTACTTCACCTTCTCTTTCATTTCAAGTAAAAGATGTATTGATATCATTAAAATTGCTTATTACAGATGTATGGTATCATCACGAGTATGTGTTAGATGGTACATTTACTGTTGAGACGTTTAGAAGAGAATTATATTTAAAAATAAAAAGTTATATATCTGAACTCATGGAGGGTTTTGAAAAGAATAAAACATTATATAAATCACAAATTGACACATTAAAAAAAACAAAACCTGAAAGTTTGGTTTTTAAAGTAGACTACACTACAAATCGTAATAGATTTTTTCTTAAATCTCCTGTTTTAATTGAATTTTTACGTTTTGGAAATTTCTGTGAACTATTTGATTTTAAACAATGTAAAACACCTGGGGATTATTTTGAAGTTAATAAGGACTACTATTCTGAAGACAACCCAAAGTTAATCAAACCTATTTCGTTAATTGAATGGCATTGTAATATTATTGATTATAGTTTTGCTAATCATGATGAGCATTCCCATCTTCATAGCGAACATGAATTACTACATGTATCTTTGATAGAGAAACAGATTCTCCCCAATACTATTTATATGGAAACAAATAAAAAGATTCTTTACAGCCCTATACGAGAAGGAATGAGAGATATTAAAGAGATTAAACTATCATGTAGAAATGAAAATGGAGATGAGCTGCAATTTGAAAATGTTACAGTTTATTTGAATTTGATTGAAGAGTGAGTGAGGAGCTTCTTTTTTATGAGATATTTCTCATAAAAAACCTTTTTTCCTATAATAAAATGGATAATGATTTAACTGATCCTATTTATTGCCATAAATGTAAGAAGAAAACTAATAATGTTGATGCTGAAAGAGTGCAAACTATCAACGGGAGATGGAGAGTGGCTGCTAAATGCTCAAAATGTAAAACCAAAAAGAGTAAATTTATCACTTCACCTGAGAAAGAAAATTCTGAAGAACCTGTAGTAGAAGATCTGAATGATGATGAAAAATTATCTCTTGCTAAAGAATTACACAAGCCAATAAGAAATAAATTTCAAAAAAGGACAATATTTACTAAAGGTATTGATGATTTGTGGGCTGCTGATTTGATAATCATGAAAAATTATGAAAAAGAGAATGATGGATACGGCTATATGCTTAATGTTATCGATACATTTTCAAAATTTGCATGGGCCTTACCCTTGAAGAAAAAGGATGGAAAAAATGTTGTTAAAGCTTTTGAGAAAATAATAGAAAAAGCAAAATCTCAAAATCATAATGCCCCCAATTTGCTTCATACGGATAAAGGATTGGAGTTTGAAAATAAACTTTTCAAAGATTTTCTGAAAAATCACCAAATAAAAATGTATCATACACAGAATGAAGAAAAATCTGCCATTATTGAAAGATTTAATCGTACATTGAATGGTAAAATGAAAATTCTTTTTGAAGTTGAGAATGATAAAAAATGGGTTGATTTTCTACAGGATTTAATTAATGAATACAATTATAAAGATTTTCATAGATCTATTGGTATGAAACCATCAGAAGTCACAAAATTAAATCAAAATGACGTTACAGTACGATTATTTGGAAACAAAAAAAATTTACAGAAAGTTAAATTCAGTGTTGGTGATAGGGTTCGCATCAAAAGATTTAAAAAAACTTTTGTAAATAAATATGAAGCAAATTGGACCAGAGAAATTTTTGTGGTTTCTGATATTCTCTCTACTAATCCAATAACATACAAAATCAAAGATTTAAATGATGAAGATATTGAAGGATCTTTCTATGCTCAAGAACTACAAAAAACAGAATTCTAGAATTATGAATAAAATGATTTATATAAAAGATTTCTTTTATATAAATAAAATGTTATGTGATAATATTTCGACTATCGTTGATAGAATATTCGTAATATTCAACCGATCCCATTAAACCCTATTTAAGAATTTGGGTTTAATGGGTCCCATGTATTTAAAAATTTTTTAAATACATGAAGAAGCTAAGAAAAATAGTTTACATGTTTAGAAAAGTCACTGGCTAAAAAAATGAGGGGTAAGTTAAAAGGATCTCTCCAATAATAGACAAAAGAAAAAGGTGGCGTCGATTCGACGCCACCTTTAAGAATTCAAAAAAATGAGGGGTTAGTTAAAAGAATCTCTTTTCTAATAAAAATGAATGATTCGAAAAATTATATATCCTATAATAAAATGGATAATACGAGAAGAAATTGTGAAAAGTGCAATGTTAGCACTACTTATAAAAATTGGGCTAGACATCTAAAGTCTAAGCGTCATGGAAAAAACGACCCGGACCGGACAATGACTATCAGAAAACCTAGAAAAGCGAAACCTGTATTTGTAAATCCGAGGAAATTACACAAAGTATTTAATTTTAGTGAAAAAGTATTTGAAAAAAACATAGAACCGAAAACGGAAATTGCTAAAAAGGAAATGGCATTTAAATCTAGATTAGTGACTTACGACATTAAAAATACGAAAGGATTTAAAGATGCTTCCAAATTTCTGAACAGTATTAAAAGAACCGTAACAGGTTTAATCAAATGGAAACTTAGAGAAATGAAACTAAAAGTTAATGTAGTTTTAATCGCAGAATTTAAAAAAGGAACTAACAAAAATAACATGGAGTATCAGGAACTCAATTTCAAAACTAAAAACGTAATAATATTGCAGTCAGCAGAAGTTGCAAACTGTTACGATGAAATGAAACAGAAAATTCTAAATGAAATGGAAACATTCGAAATTAAAGGATCTAATTGGCAACTTCATAAGATCAAGCATTTGGAACTGAACGTTAACAAGTACGTTCCTTTGAAAGGATCGTCTTACATTGAACTCCCAGCTTTTCTGCAAAATAGGAAAGCAATTATAAATGTGAAAAATGACGATAATAAATGTTTCCTTTGGTCTGTTCTTTCAGCTTTACATCCAGCTGACGAACATTCGTATAGAATAGGAAAGTACATTAGTTGGGAACATGAGTTTGACGAAGCGTTGAAAGATATCAGTTTTCCTATGAAACTTACAGACGTAAAAAAGTTTGAGAAAAGAACTGGGATTTCCATAAATGTTTACTGTCTGAATGAAAAAAATACTATAGTTCCCTTGGAAATAACGAAAGAGGAAAAGGAAAAACACGTTGACTTGTTGTACTTGAAAAACGAGAAAACTGAACATTATTGTTGGATCAAGGACTTATGGAAACTGGTTGGTCATAGTCAACTAACAAAACACCACAAACGAAGGTACTTGTGTAAAATGTGCTTGAATACCTTTGGAACTCAAGATAAACTAAACGACCATAAAAAATATTGTGGTGTTCATAAAGCTGTTAAAGTAGAACTACCAAAACCTTACGATAATATTTTACAATTTGAAAATTATAGCCACTCTTTAAAAGTACCTTTTACAATTTATGCAGATTTTGAATGTATGTTACAAAAGATTGATACCTGCAAACCAAATCCTGATGAATGTTATACAAATGACATTCAAAAACATGAACCGTACAGTTTTGTTTACTTCATGAAAAATGCTGAAGACGAAAGTAGGAAAAACTATGTAGGTGATTATAAACTTGTACAATATTCTGGACAGGATGTGGTAAAAGTATTTTACGAAAAAATAAAAAAAGATGCCTTAATGGTGGCGAGAAAATACTATGACGTTAATATTCCCATGAAAGATTTAACCGAAGAACAACAAAGAGAATACGATAGTGCTGAGAGTTGCCACATTTGTGAAAGAAAATTTAATGAACTCCCACCTATAATTGAAAATAGACATGATGTACTGAGAAAAACAATTAAACACTTTATCGATAAAAAAGATGACAATCAAGCAGATATATATATTGAAGAATTAGAAGTTTCGAAGGAAAATATACCTGATAATTGTATAAAAGTACGGGATCACTCACATTTGACTGGAATGTACAGAGGAGCAGCTCATTCGATTTGTAATTTAGAATATAAAAATCCTAAGTTTATTCCAGTATTTTTCCACAATCTTTCTGGCTACGATGCACATCTATTTATTAAAGAATTTGAAAAAGATAATTACGATATTAAACTTTTACCGCAAAGTGAAGAGAAGTACATTTCCTTTTCTAAAATGATAGCTTATGAAACTGATGAACTCGATAAAAATGGTCACAAAAAGAAAAAGACTATAGAATTGAGATTCATAGATTCTTTTAAATTTCTTTCTGCTTCTTTAGATTCTTTAGCTAAAACTTTAACTAAAAATCAATTTAAGGAAATAAAAAAGTATTTCCCAAAAGAACATCTCGAACTAATTACTAGAAAATTAGCTTATCCATATGAGTATATGGACTCTGTTGAAAAATATCGAGAAACTAACCTTCCACCTATAGAGAAATTCTACAGTAAACTCACTGGAGAAAATGTTAAAGAAAATGATTATAAAAATGCTCTAGAAATTTGGTCTACATTCAAAATTAAAAATTTGGGAGAATTTACAGAACTTTACAATAAAATTGATGTTCTTTTGTTAGCAGATATCATGGAAAACTTTAGAAATATAGCTTTAGAAAAATATAAATTAGACCCCGCTTGGTATTATACAACACCAGGTTTCGCTTGGGACTGTATGTTGAGAATGACCAAACAAAAGATAGAATTGTTAACAGATTATGATAAGATTTTACTCGTAGAAAAAGGAATAAGAGGCGGAATTTCTCAATGTTCAAAACGATACGCGAAAGCTAATAATAAATATATGGGAGACCAATTCATCAAAGAAAAAGAAACTGTTTTCATTGAATACTTGGATGCAAATAATCTTTACGGTTGGGCGATGAGTAAATTTTTACCTTATGGAAATTTTGAATGGAAAATGGATCTAGATAATTTCGATATACAATCCATTCCTGATGATTCGCCCAAGGGTTATATTTTAGAAGTTGATTTAAAATATCCTCAAGAACTCCACGATTTACACTCTGATTTTCCTTTAGCTCCTGAAAATAACTATGGTGATGAAAAACTATCAAAACTTTTATGCACGTTGTATGATAAGAAAAAATACGTTATCCATTACATTACGTTAAAACAGTATTTACAACTAGGAATGAAATTAGAAAAAATTCATAAGGTTTTAGAATTTGGCCAAAGTGCTTGGTTAAAAAGCTATATTGATTACAATACAAATCTTAGAGCAAAAGCCAAAACAAAATTCGAAGAAAAATTTTTTAAAGATATGAATAATAGTGTATATGGGAGGACAATGATGAATGTACGTAAACATGTGGATATTAGGCTTTGTTCTGATGGTTTTAAATTGGAAAAACTAATTTCAAAACCAAACTTTAAAGGTAGAACTATTTTTTCCGAAAACTTAGCGGCTGTACACATGGAAAAAGTAAATATCACATTTAAACAGCCAATTTTCATCGGAATGAGTATTCTAGACATTTCAAAAACTTGTATGTACGACTTTTATTACAACACAATTAAAAAACAATATAAAAGTGATGTAAATTTATTATACGGAGATACAGATAGTTTAATAATGGAAATAAAAACGGATGATTTTTATAATGATATGAAAAATATGTTGGATCATTTTGATACTTCTGACTATCCAAAAAATAATGTTTACAACGTTCCACAAGTTAATAAAAAAGTGTTGGGGAAATTTAAAGATGAGTTACAAGGTAAGATTATGGATGAGTTTATTGGACTTCGCCCAAAGTGCTACGCTTTAAAAATATTCGAAACTAATGATGTGAAGAAAAAATCTAAAGGAGTAAAGAAAAATGTCGTTAATAAGGGTTTAAGTATAGAGGATTATAAAAGATGCTTA
Organism: Leptopterna dolabrata; assembly: GCA_954871275.1. Lineage (NCBI taxonomy): Eukaryota > Metazoa > Arthropoda > Insecta > Hemiptera > Miridae > Leptopterna > Leptopterna dolabrata. The sequence goes on along the minus strand of OX940982.1, from coordinate 7,338,376 downwards.
TTCTTTAAAGAACCAAACTATCAGAAACAGATATTATTCAAATCGAAAAAACACGATGTGACCACAGTACAACAGAATAAGAAAGCTCTTTCCGCTCATGATGATAAAAGATTTATAATGAAAAATGGCATAGATACTTTGGCTTGGGGTCACTATGAAATAAACATAAGTAGAGACAATTTTAAAACTCACCTTGAAGAAATAATAAAAGAAAATAATAAAAAAGAAATGGAATGGTAGGATTAAAGTAAATACTAAATTATAATTTTTATAAGGGATCCCTTATAAAAACCTAATGGGACCTCCTCTTACAAATATTCTGTGCACAAAGTTTAGCATAATTTGATTATCCTCTTCGATGCATTCAAAACAAATATTACCATTTCGTACTCTAACCCTAGAATTTCTGAAAGGAGTAAAATTTAGAATGTTTTCAGTTAGTTTATTTTTTCCGGTAAAAAAGTTACGTTTCACAGTTGGTAAATCCAAAAACTTATGATACTTCCTCACGAAATAATCAGTCAGTTCTCCAGATTCAGATACTTCCCACCACTCACTCTTGGAAAGACAATTTCCATCTTCTAGTTCTCTTAACGATTTAAAGTGTTCCATTTTTATTTTATTGGAGAGATCCTTTTAACTTACCCCTCATCTGAATTGAATACTTAAAGGTGGGTCCGTAGATTAAAAAAAATATTTTCTATAATAAATAAAGAGATATGGGTTTAAGCGACGAAGCAATAAATTTATGTGAAAAACATGGAGGTTTCTGGGAGTTGGTAAAGACATCTGAATTTCAATTTTATGATAAAAACCTTTACTCACTAGAGGATGTTTTACAGAGATTGAAGGAGTATAGATATTGTAAATGTCTGTACAGAGAAATTTTATTTGGTGTCGATGGTAAACCACCACTCCTTACAAAGAAGCAAGTAAAGACATGCCTTAATGAAAAAAATATTAAGGTTCCTAAAAATGCTACTGAACATCAACTTAGAAAATTGGTTTATAATGAGGATAAAGCCAAACTGAAGAAGCAGTTTGAGAATCTGTTTCAAGATATCTATTGATAAAGTTCAGAATGCTTGGGGTATGAAGGAGATTTTATTTTTAATGAACACAGCTCATTAAAAATTCTTATGCTACTGATTTTTTTCAGGATAGAAAAAATGGTAGTAGTATCCAAATGTACATCCTGGGCCACTCCAGTCAAATTTATGATCTTTTATTTTTCACTTGGTTTTCAGGATAGAAAAATGATTTTTATAAATTTTGTGGTGATTATTTATATAAAGATTCTCTTTATATAAAAGTGTGGTTCAGGGTTATGTATGTAATCAATTATAATATTTTTTACTCAAAGTCAATCATAAAAGCCTTTGTCTTTTTATCAATACCATTATAAATAAGTTTGTTGGGGTGTCTTTCTGGATTGTTTCTAACATGCTCAAGAAGTCGACTAGATATTTTCTTGGGTAAACATAAATTTAATTCACCATTTTCAGTATTAATAGTAACAACAACAGTTTCACCATATTCCGTATCTTGTATAAAATTTGCTAAGAGATCATAAGCTCCCTTATCCAGATTTCTGAATGATGAGTAGATGGGTTTTTTGGCTGCTTTTTTGTAAATTTCAATTGTTGACATTTTAATTTTATTATAAAAGAGATTCTTTTAACTAACCCCCCCAAAAGAAAAAGTCACTGGTTCTGATGTTTTGTGTTAAAAAAAATTTTATCAGAGATTCAAGTCGCTAAAAATGAAAAAGTCACTGGTTCTGATGTTTTGTGATAAAAAAGTTTTATCAGAGATTCAAGTGAAAATAAAAAACATCAAGGATTCAAGTGTAAATAAAAAACATCAAGGATTCAAGTGAAAATATGTGTTCTGATCTTTTATGTTAAAACTTTTTATCAGAGATCTAAGGCAGTGGCCCAGGATGTACATTTGGATACTACTTATATTTATATATATATATTTATATATTTATATATTTATATATGTATGTGTCATTCCAGACGATAACTCTCGAAAGAATTGAGATAAAAAGTTCAAATTTGCACGAAAAATCTGTCTTGGCAATCGACAGGCTAAGTTCGAAGATGGGCAGAATCGGGTCACCCTAAGGGGGAGTTTTGGGGAGTTTTAGGGGGGGAAAATTACCCATAAATTCCCAAAATGAAAAAGTCTGACAAGTGACACCTCATTTTAAAGGTTTTTGTATGCTGAACACGATGGTGAAATCAGAATTGCGATATCTCATTCCATTCTCAAACTGGAGCACTTTGAAGATGAAGGAACGTGGTTATTTCTTGAGATGTTCTTCCTGGTTCGTCTGCTCTAATCTGATAACGGAATGGGATATCGCAATTCTGACTTCACCATCGTGTTCAGCGTTGGAAAATCTACAAACCGAGGTGTTACTCGGCAAAAAATGGAACAAAAAATTTGTTACGTACCCAATACCTACTCTTCTGGTATTCAAAACATTTTTGATTTCCCCCTCCCCCTCCTTCCACCCCAAATTTTACTTTGCGTAAAACTACTCCTGTTTTAATTTTGTATGGTATCAAGTTGGGAAAACATTGACCGAAAATTAATTTTCAGAAAATTTTAGGCGGAGGAGGAAGATGCCGAAAACTTCGAAAATTCGCTCTTATAGCCATGCTGCATGACTGTGGTTTTTTTTTTACTTTACGTTTGGGAAACAACTTCAATAGGCCCAACGATAGCTAAACGATTCTTGTGGGCCGAGTGGCGAGGTTTGACAGTGCTAAGTTCTAGATGCTCGAAAAACACATTTATCCGTCTCGAAGGATCAATGTAAGAGGTAGTTATAAAGGTTTTGTAGAATAAACACGTTCGGAACCCGGCGCAATACGTTTTATTGCATTAAACTCCCAACACAAAAATCACATCCCAATGTACGTAAGAGGTATTGATAGTCCTGATCAGAAGTAGTAGTAGTATGTACTAAACCTTGGTTTATTGTTCGTGAAGTTTCATCGATTCTTGAAATGTACCTAGGCCCAAAACTACGTAAATGTGAGAAGCTACAATACTATGTTGGGGCCTAACAGTACTGTTATGCTGAATGCTGTACACTTATTTCCAGGACTTATAGAGTTACTTATACTCGTATTTTATAGATTGTAGGATCCTCATTCATAAATGTCGTGATCCCCTCATTCAAATCACTCCTTTAATAGTTGTAGACTTACTTAACCAAATAAACGAAGGCAGTGTTGAGCTGGGCGACACCAAGGGAATTTAGGCGAGGGGACCCTTCCAGTCAACTACCGTCAACCGCCAAAATGGTCGTAACGGCCGATTGTGGACTGGAGACGATTGGAAAAGTCCCTATAAATACTCGCCATTCGACGGATCTCGTTCTTACCCTCGACTTCTCTCTCAACCTCTCTCGACCTTCTCTCTCGTCCTCTCTTCAATATCCTAACAGATCTCCTGCTTTTGGTGAAAACCGCGGGGAGCACACCCTAAAAGATCTGCTGTTGGTGAAAACCGCGGGGATCATATCCCAAAAGATCTCCTGCTGTTGGTGAAAACCGCGGGGAGCATATCTCAAAAGATCTCTTGCTGTTGGTGAAAACCGCGGGGAGCATATCTCAAAAGATCTCTTGCTGTTGGTGAAAACCGCGGGGAGCATATCTCAAAAGATCTCTTGCTGTTGGTGAAAACCGCGGGGAGCATATCTCAAAAGATCTCTTGCTGTTGATGAAAACCGCGGGGAGCATATCTCAAAAGATCTCTTGCTGTTGGTGAAAACCGCGGGGAGCATATCTCAAAAGATCTCTTGCTGTTGGTGAAAACCGCGGGGAGCATATCTCAAAAGATCTCTTGCTGTTGGTGAAAACCGCGGGGAGCATATCTCAAAAGATCTCTTGCTGTTGGTGAAAACCGCGGGGAGCATATCTCAAAAGATCTCTTGCTGTTGGTGAAAACCGCGGGGTGCATATCCTTAAAAGAACTATTTCGTGTTGTAAACGCAATATTCCTTTAGCGTCTACCAAGGTAAGCTGGTGGTCACTTTCGGGAGGAAGACATTTGTGCTCCAAAGTTAGAACTCACCTAAGTTTTAGATATTTCTGGAAAAATACGGCTTTGAGTCTTGTGTCTTTATACAATTCTTAAGTTTTAGACTAAAAGTTTACGGCTTTGCAAATACGGCTTTATGTCTTTTTTAAGTTTGTATCTTTGTGTCTTATGTCTTTATATCATTATTACCTTTTAGACTTAAGTTTTAGATATTCCTGCACAAGAACGGCTTCATGTCTTTGTTAAGTTTGTGTCTTGTCTGTGTCTTGTGCCTTTGTATCTATGCTAAGTTCTAGATATTCCTGCACATATAAGGCTTCGTGTCTTTGTGTTTTTGGCATGGATTTTTTAACAAAAACCGTCCGTAAAGAAAGCACCGGACGGTGGACTCTAAAACCCTCGACCAAAACACAGATACATAGGTATGATAATTGGGAGAAAGGCGGTGAGTTAGTTGCCTCCGGTCACCAATCGCGCTACCAGTGTCTTTGAGTTCTCCCCGGCCCAAGTCTTATATGTATGGTGCGAGTCCTCGTACCCGTGCCCCCCTGAAAGGTGCGTGGAAAAGGAGTTTGAATTACGGGCCGACGGTGAGGCGTAAATTGTCCTTTTTATTTTTAAGAATCTGGTGGGGCTCGTTAAAATTTATCCCCCGGGGACTGGAGACGCCAAATTTGGTAGTTTTTGCCTGTTGGCAAAGTATTTTTGTGCGCAAAAAGGGCTTTTAATTATTTTTTGCTAACTGAGGTCAAATTTTCTTTTATATCCGTTCTTTTTTTAGGGAGACTGTCATTTTTTAGTAACAAAATAAAAGGTTTTTTATATTGTTCCAATTTAGAATTTATATGAGCAAATTCCCTTACATCTCCTTCTCGTGGTGTTGGGGAAACCCTTTATAGATAATAAAGGGGAATATTCTTTTGCGCCCCTGCTCCCAAATTTTCCGGGCCGTAGGTTTTTGCTGGATAGGACCTTTCCCATCCTATGCTTTTTCCCCCCGGCCCTTCCTAGAAACAGGAGCGCAATAAACTCAAGTGGGATTTCTAGCTTTGGAACACAGATGTTTTCCTTCCGATCACCAGAATCCATGCCACCCGCATTTTATAAGAAAGAATGATCTTGATGAGCTGAAATTTTACTGGGCAGTTGCAGGTTAGGTCCTAGATTGACCCTTGTGAATTTCATAAAAATCGGAATTTAACTTCGGTCTGGGGGGGGGGGGGGGGTGGTCCATAGGTTATCCCTTAGGGCATTACTCAAAATCGGACTGTCACTTTTCACCTGCATAAATGCTGGAATGTGAAATCCTCGAGACAGTTCAATCAGCCCTTATAGTGAATAATTAATATATAGGTATACTGTAATTGACAGTAATTCTCATCTGCGCATGCGTTATCGTAATAACGTGATCCGATCAGAGTCTCAGCGATCGTGGAGTAGTTGCGAGGAAGCTGTGTCCCACATCTGGCAGAAATCGTTTTATTTTATTATAATTATATATGTATATTAGGTACTCCCTGATTCCAGACGATAATGATTTCATTCCAGGGAGCTGTGGACGACTAAAAACCTCCCGAAAGACGCCAAAGGCGAGTATTCCGCCTATTTGGGTATCGAAAGCGTGACGGCGTGGGACGAAGGGCGCTACACTTGCCAAGTCTCCGACTGGGGCGTTCAGGAGTGCAAATCCGTTTATCTGGAAGTCGTTCAGGCCCCATCCGTTCAAATTCTACCCATGAGCGCATCTCTTCAGAAGGTGAGTTCCCCCTCCCCAGTCGGCTCTTAATAACGGAACTACCGAACCGCGGTGGTATCCGCATCGTTTTTTGTAGGTAGAAGATGAAAATAATGGAAATTTGTCAATAACGTACCACATCTACCCATATTAAGGTCGGTAAATATTTCAGAAACATTGATTGCCTGGTTCGGCTCATTTTTGCGCGCTAGGAGGCAAAAGATAAGGTTAAGTGACGGCTCTGAATCTAACTGGCGCATAAACCCAGTGGGATGTCCTCAAGGATCAGTAATGTCGGCATTAATCTTCATTTTATATATATCTAGAATGTCAGTTAATTTCTTGTAATGTAAATATCAGCTCTATGCTGACGATCTGCAAATATTTCTGCAGGTTGGCCATAAAGAGATAGAAAGTGGAATTTCTAGGATGAACGATGGGTATTGAGAGGTTGGTAAATTCGTGTAGCGATCGTGTGCTGAAAATCCGAAGCTATGCCACCAAAGTGCGAAAATTGATTTAAATATCACCAACAGTCAGTGTTGGGCTGGCCCCTTTAAAATATGATGATTCTGTCAGAAATTTAGGCATTGAGGTTGATAGTAATTTTTTAATGGGACTCACAGGTCACGAATGTTTGCAGCATAGTTTTTAGAGGGCTTTACCAATTTAGACGCTTAGCGTATTTGCCACTGTCTGTCAAAATGAAGCTGGTTCAATCAACGTTGTTCCCGATGATTGATTATGCAGCGTTAGCATACAATAACCTTCAAGGAGAGCTGATACAGAAGCTGCAACACGCTCAAAATGCCTGTATGAGATTTATCTTAAAATTTCCGATATATGAGCATGTTACACCTTTTTATAAAAAAGTTGGATGGTCGAAGATAAAGGAGTGGAGGAAGTTGAGACTGGTGATTTTACTGTTCAAGGTATTAAAACACGGAATTCCGAATAATTTAAGAAGTAGGTAACTTCTGAGTTTTCAGCAGATATTCATCCGTTTAAAACAAGAAATGCCAAAAATATATTGAAAATGCCGCAGCACAAAACCGAAGCGTTCGGAAGGTCTCCCCAAGTACAGGCAGTCCGATTATCCGATTATACAACGAACACCCTCAGTCATTCGACTTGAATAAATCTGTTTTTGTATTCAAGAAAGAACTTGAAACTAAATTGTTAGATCTGTACGAATAATGTTCCTACCTATGTAAAAATCGTCGTTGTAATCAATGAATTGTTGTAACAAACCACAGGACTCATTTCCTTTTATTTTACGAAATGTATTTTCTATTTATTGCTTCCGAGTCTGCGAAGCAGCGGAAGCCTTGTGTTCACTTTCGTGAGCCAAAAAATTTTTGTCTTCAGAAATCAAAATTTCCACTTGCATTTTGCGTTTCAAAGCCTACTGAACAAATTTGGTTCCGTGTCTGTCGGTCTGTGAGTCTGTGGGTCTGTCTGTCCGCATTTCCTTGTTACAGCCATAACTTCGACGATTTTGAATTGATTCGTCTCAAATTTTGAGGGATGGTGCGGATAAGGCCCCTTGAGGTCCCATACAAATTTCAACATGATTGATCCAGCGGTACGCCCTGCGCATGCGCTAACGTTAAATTCAACAAACACGCATAACTTTCACAATTTTGATTCAATTTCGCTCAAATTTTCAAGGGTTGTTTGGACAAGGCCTAGTGAGTTCCAGTATGAATTTCAGCATGATCGGACCCTCGGTGCGCTCTGCGCATGCGCTGGCGTGAAATAGATTCAATTTCCTTGTTACAGCCGTAGTAATCAAAGATTTCACCCAATTTCAATGTAATTCTCAGGGATTAAGCGGGTAGGGCCCATTGAGGTCCCATATAAATTTCAACATGATAGAGCCAGCGGTTCGCCCTGCGCATGCGCTAACGTGAAATTCTTCAAACACGCATAACTTTCGCAATTATGTATAATGGACGTAATGTATTATGGACGTAATGTTATGTAATATGTATATTTCATGTAATGTTATGTAATGTTATGTTATGTAATGTTATGTAATATGTATATTTCACGTTATGTAGTGTTATGTAATGTAATGTAATGTACCTAATGTAATGTAATGTTATGTTATTTTGCTTCCGAGTCTGTTCTATTTTATAATGGGTCACTCTGTGACGAGGAAGCTCCTGTGCCATCACCTTGGCAGTGTATTTTTTTATTGTATCACCGTTTGTGCACAATCAAAATTCTTTTTCCTTAAAAATTATGTGTAAACTTGACTTGAGAAGACCCTGTGGTCCTATTTATGTGACATAAATAAAAACAGCAGTCACAGTCAGTCAACATCTCTCGATCTTTTATAAGCTGCTGCACTGTGTCGCATGAATGGCAAAAACCTGCAAAGTTTCTGGAAAGTAAGATGACTTACGGCAGTGACGTACAAACTTTCTCTCCGTACCCTCAGCATTTCCGTTAGGTGCTGTGCCGTAACAAAATTTATTGAGTTTGATTGTATTCGATTTGTATTGTAACTCTCCTTTTTGTACGAAAACTAGTTTTGTTGTTACCAGTGGGCTAAAATGTGACTTCTGAGGAGTTGTAGGTTGGTAAAGGAACATGGCTCATGTTCAGCATCATGTAGTAACGATCTGACAATCCACGTTTGACCTCACCGTGCCGTTACCCCATAAGAACCCGAATTCCCAGACCCATTTCCGGATATTTTCAGTGATCGACTACCTAATAGGGATACCTGGGGGGGTGGGGGATTGCCTAGTAGGGTAATATATCGTCTTGCTAATAGGTAGTCTTTGCTACCTAATAGCACCCTATTAGGTAGCAATAGGGCAGCACCCTAATACGGTGCTGTTAGATAGTCTAATAGGGTGCTGTTAGGTAGCCTTTTTGGACAGCTGTCACCATTTTGATTATTTATTACCGTTGTGATTATTTTATTATTTATTACCATTGATATTTTGCAGGGTGAAAACATAGAACTGAAATGCGTGAGCGCCAACGAGCTGATAAGGCCGGACGGAGAGCAAATCGGCTACAGCTGGACGAAGGATCAGGGTTTGTTCCGACTCAACCTCGGCCAAGAAGTCTGGGAGGACTTGAAGCCCGGAGGCAGCATCCTGCGAGTTCACAACATCCAGGTATCCTCCAAGAGTTTCCAACTAACCCTGTAGTTAGTTTGCCTTAACCTCTCATCACCCGGCGACAGTACTGTCCATGTACAAGGGGAGGATCCAGAAATGACTTTGGAGAGGGGGTGGGGGGGGGGGGGGGTAGACCCTGATTTTCAGGACAATCTGGAGCCAGTTTTGCCGAAATATCTTCTACGTGCTCATGAAATGGTAGGTAATCTCTGTAGGATCCTGTAAGGCACCGTGCGTAGGCCTGATTCGGCCTGTTTCGAAGCGCTCTACGAAGCGAAATGCTGGTCAAAACGGAACCACAGAATGTAATCCCTTCATAGCCCAGTAAATGAAGGCCAGAAATGGAGGGGTGAGAAAGGCACTAATTCGTCGGTTGCTGAATCTTCGAAAATAACCTATTTCTATTTAGGACCAGATTAAAGGATAAAAAGTTATCCAATTATGTTACGATTTTCTTATTTATTTACCGTACGGTATACCTACAATACATTTATTGATTGTTTGTAATAATTTGGCGATTGTAATACCAGTTTTGGTCCTGCAATAAAAAAATTTAAAACCTACTCAAATAATATTTGGAATCTTACTTCCTGCAGAATTAAATTGGGGAAGCACTTCCAGCCTGGATTCGTGTCTTTGGCAAACATATCTTAATTCGAGGGCAAGGTTAGCACGTTTAACGGCTCTAACAATAATGTTCTCGAGTTGATGTCACACCTAGATGTTTTATTCAGGCACGACGCTGATCAGTTGACACTTACAATAGCACGTGTCAGCTGAATACAGTTGATGCTTATCAATTGATGTCGTGACTGAGTAACACATAGGTGTGTCATCAAACTCAACGACATTATTTTAGAACCGTTAAAAGTCTGTCTACAAAATTCCTTGTATCCACTATTAACTTAATGGCTGAACAACCCGAGCGAGTTGAAATGTTGAAGATATTTGCAGGTTTATGTCCTTAGATACCTAGTTGCATCTGAGGTTTATTAAATTTTACATAATAAAAACAAACTCCGGTTAGTTCGCTATCAATTTCATTGCAACCTGTTCCATCAATCTTCGCAACCTGTTTTCACGCGATATTGATTTATATTTTACAATTGTCGAACCATTAATTGGCAGTTATAATCGAAAAATAACGTGAAAATGTCGGTCGTTTGTTAACAGAAATCCACAACGTACACTTGCATGGCTCACACCTCGGCTTCGACTCAAGCCAAGCAAAGCGTGAGGATAGAAGTCGTTAACCACACGACGATGGCCATGTGCCGAGGACAGACTTATCTGGACGTCAAGTGGGGGATCACTGCTCCTGGAAGCACCGCTCTTTCGGAGTGTCCCAATGGGTAAGTTCCAGATTAACGTAGAATAATTACAACTTTTGGGCAATAGCTACATTTCAATTCTGTCTGCATCACCTTCTGAAGACGGAGGAGGAAGAAAAACGTCTGCCACGTTGGGTGGGCAGTAGGTTTAACTTCCTTATTTATTGTAACATGGACGTGTAGAATCAGTTGTTAAAAAAATTAAGAGTCAAAATGATTGAATAGCAATGAATAGAGTAGTAATAAATTTTCTAATATGCGTAATAGGATCAACCATTTCAACACTTTTTCAACATTTCATATTCGCGCATGCGCAGACGAAAGTTACAGTACGAGTCCAATGAAATTCATGTGGAACTATTAAAGTGTCGTTCCTGATCGATTCTCCAAGTTTGAACTCATTGAATCGGTATTTAAGGCAGTTATGGGCGTTTCAAGTATTTCGCGTTTGCGCATGCGTAGACTAAAGTTACCGTACGATTTTAGTGATTTTGCTGCGGGATCATGTGCGATCCAACCCGCGTGTACCTTCAAAATTTCAGCTCTCTATGACTATTTTTCTCATAGTTCTAAGCGTTACAAGGAAATGGTCAACATTTCATGTTCGCGCATGCGCAGACGAAAATTCCAGTACGATTTCAATGAAATTCATACGGATCTATCAAAGTGTTATTCCTGATCGAAGTATTATTCCTGAACTCATTTCAACGATATTAAGGTAGTTATGGGCGTTTCAAGTATTTCACTTTTGCACATGCGCAGACGAAAGCTACAGTACTTTTTCGTTGATTTTGGGACGTGACCATCTGCAACCAAACCCGCACCTGCCCTTCAAATTTCAGCCAATTTCGACCATTATTTCGTGTAGTTATGGGCGTTACAAGGAATTACAAGGAAGACACCCACACATACAGACAGACAAACGGACGGACAGACAGGCGGACACGAAACCAAAAATGTTCCTTGCTGTCTGAAACGCAAAAATTGTAGTGGAAATGTTCATTTTTGAGGTTATAATTTGTTTTCACTCAGTCACGAATCCAACCAAGGCTTTCCTACTTTCCGGTAGTGAGGAAGCAAAAGTAAAACTTTGTACAAACTGGTCTCTTACCTTTTAGCGAATTTTCGAAGAAAAGGAAGCTATTGTTCTCGGTCCAAAATTTTTAAAACTCGAATTTCCGAAAGATTTTTATACCAAAATCCGTTTCAGACCATCCTGAATTCCCTGCCGAAAGATACCAAAAATTATATGTATATATATATATATATATATATATATATATATATATATATATATATATATATATATATATATATATATATATATATATATATATATATATATATATATATATATATATATATATATATTTATATTTATATTTATATTTATATATTTATATATTTATATAATATGTATGTGTCATTCCAGACGATAACTCTCGAAAGAATTGAGATAAAAAGTTCAAATTTGCACGAAAAATCTGTCTTGGCAATCGACAGGCTAAGTTCGAAGATGGGCAGAATCGGGTCACCCTAAGGGGGAGTTTTGGGGAGTTTTAGGGGGGGAAAATTACCCATAAATTCCCAAAATGAAAAAGTCTGACAAGTGACACCTCATTTTAAAGGTTTTTGTACGCTGAACACGATGGTGAAATCAGAATTGCGATATCTCATTCCATTCTCAAACTGGAGCACTTTGAAGATGAAGGAACGTGGTTATTTCTTGAGATGTTCTTCCTGGTTCGTCTGCTCTAATCTGATAACGGAATGGGATATCGCAATTCTGACTTCACCATCGTGTTCAGCGTTGGAAAATCTACAAACCGAGGTGTTACTCTGCAAAAATTGGAACAAAAAATTTGTTACGTATCCAATACCTACTCTTCTGGTAATCAAAACATTTTTGATTTCCCTCTCCTCCCCCTTCCATCCCAAATTTTACTTAGCGTAAAACTACTCCTGTTTTAATTTTGTATGGTATCAAGTTGGGAAAACATTGGCCGAAAATTAATTTTCAGAAAATTTTAGGCGGAGGAGGAAGATGCCGAAAACTTTGAAAATTTGCTCTTATAGCCATGCTGCATGACTGTGGTTTCTTACCTTACCTTGTCTTGGGCCTTACCTGTGGACGGTGCCTCTTCACTCTTGTCACTGTGTAGTCGGCAGATACCTGCACTTTGGGTGGTAACCAACTGGAAAGTAAGAACTCCGCAGCTGTCCCCTTTATGGACCGTTCACGATTTGATTCATTGGCTTGAACCGGTAGAGAAACAGTTCTTTCTATTCTGAAATGAACTGTTGATACAAAAGTACCTATCTGAACATATCGTGGTGCTTACAGAGAAGGCCGTAGCGTCAGCAAAGTCTGCAGGACGCGAGTAAGCACCTTTTCTTCTGCCTGGTGGTTGGGTGCAGAAGAAGAAGTCTTTTGTGTCAGCCCCAGTCTCTGCCTGTTGGCCATCTTTGAGAGGTCTTAGATAACTTGGGCGTCATCGAAATGTTGATACCCCAGCGTTTGTTCCTCTGTGCAGCACTGCGCCCTCCCGTTCATGGAAGATTTTCCAAAGAAAAATGGATTTATTGAAAAGTTGTCTGTTTCCACTATTACACGAAAAAACGCGAAAAATACACTTCTATACCGATTTCGGTGATCAAACCATCGCCAGTAACAAACAGTAACTTTTTTTCATGGGATATTTTCCACTCTTTGGTCAAAATGAATTTCATATTCGGTCTCCTCGCCCTAAAAAAAAAACATTGAAAACGATCTCACAAGCTCATGTTAGTAAAACACCCCTTCGGCTCCAAAGTTTCGGGACACAACTATGGCCCAAATGGAGCCTGTGCGCGAAAGGACGAATTTTTTAGACCGAGAATAAAGTAGATATGGATAATACGGCGGAAGAGCAAATGAAAAAATTCTGAGGGGGTTTTATGAAAATTTGTTTGCTGAGCGAATACATAGGTGTACTATTTGCAGAATATTAAGCAAAAAACCAAGTACCTCGCGTAAAACATTGAAATTCGTTCGCCGTCGATGCTTGGAGTTTGAAGAGAAAAACATCAACATGAGCGCGAACGGTAAAACTGCTGCCAAGTTTTACTACAGCTTAGAACACCCATGTTCTTATGAAATTGAGGTCATTGTTTCCTCTTCGTGTCCACGAAAAGAAAGACGAGTTGCGTGGGTCCGTCTTGATGGAAATTGACGAGGTACGTGACATTTTTAGCTGTCGGGAAAAGTCGGCCGCGACTTTACCTCCAGCTAGTTACAGTCTCGAAGAGTTTTACGATCGACTACAGAGATTATAAAAAATATGAGCAATTTTCCTTGTCCCTTTCAAGAAAAAGTAAAGAGAAACTTGTCGAGGCTTGAGTATCTTAGTCCTCCCTCAACTTTTCACTCAGTCTCTCGGAACTAATTTCACAGTATAAACCGTTCGCTGTTTAAGCTTTCAAGTTACAATGTCAATAAAGTTTTTATATTCTCGAGCCGGCAAGTTGGCTAAGTCAGCGTGACGTTTTAAAACGAGAGGCCCGAAGTTGCCAGTGCGTAAGCTGAAGAGTTTCGCCTATGCGATTGTTGAGAAGGGCAAAATAGGAAAATTTGTTGAAACAATTTTCGTCTCGTGCAATCCACAGATTACTTGGCTCGGCCTGGAATCAGGCTACCGATAATATCACAGTTGATGTAGATCACAGTCGGGATTCGTTCCCATGTGGTGACTGTAACTACCCATACACATAGGTACCCTCACTCCCAGGCGAAATGAAATGTAGGTTTTTGGTTTATTGGTCACTGAATAGTATATGTATTCGGTTCGGGAACGTTTTTTGGAACACCCCCTCAAAACTTTCTTTTACGTTTCAAGATGCGTAGAATTCAATGTCTGTCCGCCTTGTCGTCAATGTCTACCTACCTTAATTTTCGGTCTAAACAAATCTTTCTCTCGCACAGGCTCCATTTGGGCCTTAGTTGTGTCTTCTGTCTTGGCAGCCCGATCAGAAAACACCCAGGGGTGTTATGGGTGCAAAATTAGGTGTTTTTGAGGTTTTAGTGAACATCAGTTTGTGAAGTGTCGCTTTCCACGGTTTGTAGGCTGAGGATACCAAATATTAAGTCGATTTTGACCAGTGAGTGAAGGATTGAGGTTCTAACGAAGTTTAACTCTCAAAAGTCAATATTTATCGGTCTACCGTTCCTTTACGGGGAGTTGGACACAGACGCATTCAGATTGGCAAGTGAGGGAGTTCCTCAAGGCTCGCCGTTATCCCCCCTGATGTACAGTCTTTACTGCCATGACTTCCCCGTCTCCGCTGTGACAATGACTGCGCAGTTTGTGGATGACATAGGAGTTCTGGCAGCAGGGGAAACAGTGCACGAGGTATCTTCACTTTCCATCTCCGACATCCGACATTTGACACACCGCGTGTCAAAAAGATCGGGAAGAGCCAGCATCCAAGATGGACGGGATTCCCATATACCGTCACACTCCTCCCCTTAAAAACATACTTCTTTGAAGAAGAAGCATGTGAAGTTAGACACGGGACTGAAAGTAGTATGGAGTTCTAATTCAGGAAGATTCATCTGAAAAACTCCAAAGCTGACAGCTTCCATCGTAATGGTACTACTGAGAATTGTTACTGGTGGAGAACTTAGCTCCTATCAATATCACTTGGCGCACTTGGACAAAAAGAAAAAAAGTAGTTGTCAGAGGTTCTGGTTCAGGAAGGTTCATCTGAACAACCTCTAGGTGACTAACCCCCATCATAAGATGGAACAACTGGAATATAAATGAAAGTAGTTGTCAGAGGTTCTGGTTCAGGAAAGTTCATCTGAACAACCTCTGGGTGACTAACCCCCATCATAAGATGGAACAACTGGGAAAACAAAGGGAAAAATTACAAAAAATAGGCGTTGAACGCCAGGCATAACAGCCTTAAGCATAATATCATGAGGTTTGATATTATTAATAGTAGTAATCATGAGGTTGATTGTAATAATAATAATCATGAGGTTGATTTGATAAAAATAGAAAATCCAATGGCCGAAGTGTATATTGATAAACAAAGGGGTATTAAAAAGAGGATTCCTTCTGGAAAACCTCAGAGCTATTCCTTCTGGAAAAGCTCTCAAAAAGTGGAGGGGGTACCGAGGATAAAATCCAGCACATACCCACCAACCATGCTCTGCTACCATGTAATGGATGAGGGGTTTAACTACGCCGCCCATACAGCGTAGTTTCCCCCTCTCCATCCTCTAGAAAGGTAGGGAGGCAGTGTGACAGCTGCCCCCGGAGACAAATGGTTAGATTATAACGCGTTGCCTCCGAGAGTTGATGGTTCGTTTCCGCGAATCAACCGCCCCTTCAGCCGCGTGTCAAAAAGATCGGGAAGAGCCAGCATCCAAGATGGATGGGATTCCCATATACCGTCACAGCCGACAGCCCAAAATCAAAAAGGCACGAAGAGGGGAGCAGCATTAAATCCTGTTGCGCGCATAACTCGACCAGAAGTGTCCACAGCGCCGCGTAACACTGCAGATTTGGAGGGTAGGAAGCTGAATGCCACTGGTACATAACAGTTGTTTGAAAGAGCGTGAATGGTGTAGAGCTGGCTAAAGTACTTTGGACATACATAAAATGTTCCATCTGCTAAAAGAACATGCTGCTCACACATATACTGCAGACTTGTCTTCGTGGTTAGCACAGCTATCTCCGCTTCAGGGTAGACGTAGACAAAGCGTTCGTCCGAGTTTGTAATAATGTTCATGGACTGCAGTTGTTCTACGGCATCAGCTCGACTGGTAGGATTTGACGGGAGAGATTTTCGTTTGGTTCGATATATTGCTTCCCGAATAAAAGTCAAATCCTGCTGCAATAACGATGAGTTGGAAGTCGTTGCCAGTTCTTGCCTGATAAGTTTACTTGGTCTTTCAGTGAGTTGGCCTGCGGCTTTACTTTTACATGCATTTCTGACCTCGTGTCTCAACGTACCGATGTGAATGCTCATCATGGTTATGATCCTTGTTGTGTTCTAGGATTTGATTCACGCCTCCGTTAGTCACCAAGAATGCCGAGCAATTTTTCTTGGTTGGGGCACCACAGTCCGCACTGGCGAGCCGAACCGATCAAGCTTTAGGTGCAATCCCCCAAAAGTATGACCACCCGCTCATGTTGAATTGCGGCTTGTGCGTGAGGCGGTTGGAAGGCATCCACATCTTATTTCGCGGCTTTAGGATTGAGGCCAGGATCTGATGAAGTATTTAAACACTCGCCTGCGTGTGGCGGTTGGTTTCATTTTTTGATGAATAAATAACGTTGTTCCGGCAAGGGAGGCCCAGTACCTCCTGTTTGGATACGGACTATGTTGACAGAGGTTTCGGGTGCAGACACCCATGCTCGAATTCGTGTTCCCAACCATACTCCGTCTCGAGGTGAGCGTTCCGGTGTTGGGAAATTCTCTGTTTGGTTCTGTGCTCATTATGTAGCTTCATATAGGTTTCTTTTTCAAGTTTTCAAAACAAATTCCACACCACAATCTAGTTAATAGGCACATTGCAACTAATAAGTGACATATTCCCTTGAAATATTACAATATTTAACACTATCATCACTTTTACCTATCACAGCACTGATTCGTGCGGCTTAATCCTTATAGTTTATCATTTCCAATAATGAACCTTTGGAATTGAGCATGGAAAACAAAAATTAACTCCCCCTACCCCCTAACAATTTGACAGTTCGCGTTTCAAAGTACGTAGAATCCAAAAATGGAATAAAAAATTTTTGTTTGTTCGCCATAGGTACTTGGCACTTTGCTTAGTTACCATGAACCAAAATTAATGAAATTTGGTTTGTATGTCCTATTTGGGGTCTAGTTGATTCACAAAGCTCGACGTTACTGTCAGTCAAATGAAATAGGGGTTGCCATTATAAGCATGCCGGCGCCGTAGCTCGAAAACATTCCATAGAAAGTTATGGTTTTATAAAGAAGTTTTAAATAGATAGGTACCAAAGTTCAGGATTTTTCTGTCATTTTTGGGACCGCTTTGGGCATAATCCCAAATTCTCATTTAAATCGAAATATCCGGGTATTCCTAATCGATACGAATAATTCATCTTAGTGATGTATTTACCTAGTATCCCAGCCCATATCTTTACCCCAGTATCCCATATCTTTATCCCAGTATCCCATATCTTTATCCCAGCATCCCATATCTTTATCCCAGTACACCATATCTATTCCAGTATCCCATATCTTTATCCCAGTATCCATGTCTTTATCCCAGCCGAAAGTTTTAGGTATTCCTAATTCGAAAAGGATATCTTTATCCCATATCTGGTATCCCAGCCCATATCTTTATCCCGGCCGACATATCCGGGTATTCCTAATTTGATACGAATAATAATTCATCTTAATGATGCACTTAGTATCCCAGCCCATATCTTTATCCCTTCATATTTTGTTGAGAATAATAATTTATTCATGACAGTGTGGCTGAAGTCTTAGGCTGTAAATTGACATATGGTTTAATATCCCTCTTTCAGGGCATTATAGTCGATATATGATATTAGATTGCATGTAATAATAATAATAATATTACTAATATTGTAATAATTGTAATATATTAATAATATAATATTACAATTACATGTATTCATAACTTTGAAGGTTATTAGTTTATTTAACTAAAGCTTTATATACAATTTAATAATAAAATTGTTATTGGAAGTAATAGGTTTGTATATAATATTTGATGATTTTTCCTTTTTGGTTAGGAAAGATCATTTCTGAGTATTGATTAATATAGAGCATCAGTCCAGGTACCAAAATCAGGCAGCTCTCCTCCGCGCCACCACCACCACAGTTGTTCGAGTTGTTCGATACAACTTTCGTAGTCATTCGTATGATTCGATTAGCCACAATGTGCTGACAAATTTTTACGGCATTTATCCCAATTTCGGCCATGTTTTAAAGTTTTAATGTGCAAATTGTGGCGACTAGAAACTTTTTTTTTTTTTTAAAGCTGTTTTTGACCCGCCAAATGTTTGTAATCCATATTGCTAGACTTGGATTTGTAGGACTGACGAATGGATATGCTTTGGACTTTTTCAGATACTACGGGGTGGCAAAGCGGCAGTGCCTCATCTCAGAACCTGGTTCAGCTTACTGGCAGAGACCGGATTTTTCTCGTTGCATGTCCGACAAATTCGACATCGTCTTGTCTGACGTGAGTTTTCTTATTTATTTATTTATAGCTGAGCCCGATTATAATGAGAATGCAAATTGATTACACAGGGAAATCTAAAGAAGATGGATACCTATAGGCAAAAATAAATAATGTTAGAACTAAATGAATACAAGTGATCAGTATGACATGCTGTAAGGGAAACTACAAGTGGGAGCTACCAGCTGGTGATTCTAGCAGTGGCTGGCAACATATGAGTAGGAACAGAGGGACAAGAAAAATGTACCTCCGTCCATTTCTGGATGCGGCAACGCATGCACACTCCAGCACAAATTATTATGGGATCACTGTCGAAAAAACACTGTCTAATCTGCAAATCGTGGGCCAGAGAAAAAAAAAGTTATTTTTGGTTATTTCAAGTTTTTTCCAAGTTATATTTGGTATTTTCGGAAAACTGACATTGAGAGGAAAAGTTTAAGACCATTTCCAGCTCAATATAAACCACCTATCAAAATTGGCCAAAGAGCATTTCGTGAAGAATTTTGATTTTGTTCATTCAAAGAAATGAATGATCTACAGGAAGAATTTCAAAAAGTGAAAAATCTCGTCGCATTGGAAAGCTCGTCTAATTCTGAAGAATTTGTAGACAAAAAAGAAGTTTAAATCGTCAGTTAGTGTGCGGTTTAATGCCAAAAGTTCACTTGAAGAAGTTCGTGTTTTTCAAGAAATTGTGCACAAAATTAAGGGATGGCCCACCTTTTTTGTTCTAATCGATGTTTGTATACGAATTTCACAACGATGCACGGTAGGTAGGCGTGTGTTGATCCTGAATAAAACCAATTTACTGCCTTTTATAAACAAAAAAGAAAGGGTCTTCAGGGCTGGAAATGAGAACGAGCTACAGTTTCTAGGATCAAGGTACATAGGTTTGTTCGCACAGGCTTTTACTGATGATCAGCTGACTCCTAGAAAACTGTAAGAAACCATCCATGATCCAATACCACTTTGACAAGCGTTTGAGAAGGGTTTGGGTGTGATAATGGTTTGGAATCGATAAAGCAGTGTGTGGTCAGTTTCTCGTCCGCCATATTTTCTCTCCACTGGAATGACGATCAGAAAACTGGCTTTGGGTAGTCAGGAAAACATTGCCAACAGCCCGTCATGGATACTATACAGTCGGGCAAGAGTCCGAGAATCACTGCGAACGACTTTCTGACGGCCAGATTATCCGGTTACTGCGAACAAACCTATTGATTCGCGTTACACCAATCCAACAAGGCGTTCATCGCTCTCTGAAGCTCAAAACCGTCCTCGATCGAGACTGTTTTGAGCTCGATCGGAAAGTTTTCGAGACAGCAACGGCTAAACCCAAGATTAAGACAAGAACGGCTGATCTGGCAGGTATGGAATTAAATTTTTTTTTTTAAATAGGTATTGAACAATATAGCAGCGTACATGAACAATTTTCTGTGCCGCAACTCGACTAAGGCTCACTTTCACCAGAAAATTATTTAACGGTGTTTAGCCAAACTCCGTTAAAGTTAACGTCGAGGTTTAAACCTGGAAAGGCAGCTGGCGTCTTTCACCAACCCAAATGTCGGTTAAACCCAGTTTGAAATAATGGAGTTTGCCTGACGGAGTTTAGTTAAAATGTCCAAGCAAAAGTTGGACAATATGACGCGCTGGGACTATAAACTCGTCAAAACAACAACAACCACCACTCAGCTGATGTCGATTCCCGCTTCCATTGTTCTGCTGTAATAATAAACCGTAAATTGCCAAAGTGATTTCTGATTTACGACGGCTCCAGTCACTAGGTAAAGTACCTATAATATCATTGTCGAATAGGTACATAGTATAGAGTAAATACCAATACAAAGCCAACTCGCGTTAATTCATTTCACAACCGTATAACAACGAATCCAAAAATCAGCTGTAAGCTAGGCGGCCATATTGGGATCTCACGGCTAACGGAGATTTCGGGCGTTTAAACTCGAGCCGCCTCGGTGGGAGTTTAAACTCGCACAGAGCTCTGGTGAAAGACAGTGAGCGCTAAACCCCGTTAATTTGCAACCTCTTCCGGGTTAAACTCGTTTCACATTTTTGGTGAACGTGGGCCTAAAGGCCTGTGAAGTCGAGCTTTGGCGAGTTCATACATCGGAAATGACCAAAATTTAGTGGAAATAACTGTAAGCCGGTGCACTCGACTTGTGCCGGCTGACAGATAAATTGGAAGACTAGGATTCAGTAGGGCGAAGAGAACACAGCAACAGCGTAGACAATATTATAACATTACTAGGCATGTCTGCTCGCTTCGCTCCCTCATCCAAGTGGGTGTGTAGATCACTGGACTTTCTCGTCCAGGTTTGAACTCGGCGCCGTTCGGCGTTCGGGTGACACTGGCTATGTTCGGCCCTTATCCTCTCCTCCAAACGTCGAGTGGCGAGCCCCCACCCCCTCCCCCGTCATATCCTCCATCGATGGCGTGAGGAGTGTTGTTGCTTTGAGGACGTTCACATCGAAATGACCCCCACTCCCGAAGCGTCCCCTTCACCCCGCACGCCGCACTTCAACCAAGAGGGACCTGGGGGCCTATTCACTAAGCAAAAGAAACATCTCTCTCAGGTCCGACTCTCTGTTTTGGCAAAATAGATTTTATAGTATCCATGACAGGGTTATTCAGTAACTTTAGAGAGTTGGCTGCCATCTTGGCATTTTCAAATCTCTTTCAGAGAGACAGCTAATTAGGTGTCTTTCCTCGAAAGAGAGAGTCTATTTCTCGTTTGTTTGACAGTGATCGTGTAATATCCCTCGTTCATCTAAAACCACATCGGTAATTTTGATCGTGTGTTTTTTTCATTTCATAAAGATAAGTCAATCTTCATTAAAAATATATACACAATTATTGATTCATGAGTAAAAACGTCCAAGTACGGGTTGAGGTAGGTACCTACCTACCTAAGCGTGGCTGTTCATTAAGTGTAGATATAATACAAGCATTAAGCCCCCTAATTAGACTTTTTCTGTTTATAATTGAGACTTTTTTTTCAGTTTCATTTAAACTTTTATCCGATTCATGAGTAAAAACGTCCAAGTATGGATTGAGGTAGGTAGGCACCCATTGAATAGATATTACTAATGCTTTCATTATTAAGGAATTGAACTCTCGGGGGCACAAACATCTCGCACTTCATGGATACTATGGGATTTTCATGCATTGGGATCCATATCTCTTTCTCAAGGTCACTGGAGCTATTCTGTAAAATAGACGAACCCGGGAGACATTGGAAGAGACTGTCTCCCAGGGCAGACTCTCCCGGGAGATTTTCAAAATAGATAATCTCTTTCTACTATCTATTTTAGTGAATAGGCCCCCAGGCTTGCGCAGTACCGTAAAACTTACAACACTCACTCACGCTAAGCCTTTTATATTATTGTATGATATAGGAATACATATATTGTCTATATACCAACTCCCCCGATTTTGGATGAACCTGATGTTCTACATAATAATAATGAGCCAAATGAATTTCGGGTGACGGACCTTCGTTGCAACCTCAATCCTCCATTATTTGGTCAAAATAAACTTCATGTTCAGTCTTCTCGCCTTAAAAAACCTGGAAAACGATGGAAATACACTGCCAAGGTGATGGCACAGGAGCTTCCTCGTCACAATCAGAGTGACCCATTATAAAATAGAACAGACTCGGAAGCAAAATAACATAACATTACATTACATTACATAACATTACATAACGTTAAATATACATATTACATAACATTACATTTCATAACATAACATTACATAACATTACATGAAATATACATATTATACATAACATGACTTCCATAATACATTACGTCCATTATACATAACTAGCCTGACCGCTCGCTTCGCTCGCTATCCGAGATTCGCTGTACGCAGTATCGTGGAACCAACAAACGACGGAAAAATCCCATAGCCTACCGGGTATTTGTGCCCAATTTTATCAAAATCCGTCAAGCCATTCAGGAGTTGACCATGGTCGACCATATTTCCGCTATGGTCAGGGAATTAAAAATGCGCCTACGTTCAACTTGGGAGGCTACCGGATATTGGTGCCAAATTTGGTCGATATCCGTTGAGCAATTCGGGATTCGACCATGGAGGGGCCCATGGATGCGCTAAGGTCGACCGCGGGGGTAGTCCGAAGGGTCGATCGTAGATAGAATTTCACGTAGATTACGAATACGCGATAACAAATAGGGGTTACCATTTCAATTAACGAAGTTGACCATGGTCGACCATAGTTCCGCTATGGTCAGGGAATTAAAAATGCGACGTTGCACAACTTGGGAGCCTACTGGATATTCGTGCCAAATTTGGTCGATATCCATCAAGCCATTCAGGAGTTGACCATGGTCGACCATAGTTCCGCTATGGTCAGGGAATTAAAAATGCGACGTTGCACAACTTGGGAGCCTACTGGATATTCGTGCCAAATTTGGTCGATATCCGTCAAGCCATTCAGGAGTTGACCATGGTCGACCATAGTTCCGCTATGGTCAGGGAATTGAAAATGCGACGTTGCACAACTTGGGAGCCTACTGGATATTCGTGCCAAATTTGGTCGATATCCGTCGAGCCGTTTGGCCGTGCATAGAAGGACAGACAGACAGACAGAGCGCATGCGCAGGGCGAACCGCTGGCTCTATCATGTTGAAATTTATATGGGACCTCAATGGGCCCTACCCGCTTAATCCCTGAGAATTACATTGAAATTGGGTGAAATCTTTGGTTACTACGGCTGTAACAAGGAAATTGAATCTATTTTACGCCAGCGTATGCGCAGAGCGCACCGAGGGTCCGATCATGCTGAAATTCATACTGGAACTCACTAGGCCTTGTCCAAACAACCCTTGAAAATTTGAGCGAAATTGAATCAAAATTGTGAAAGTTAAGCGTTTTTGTTGAATTTAACGTTAGCGCATGCGCAGGGCGTACCGCTGGATCAATCATGTTGAAATTTGTATGGGACCTCAAGGGGCCTTATCCGCACCATCCCTCAAAATTTGAGCTGAATCAATTCAAAATCGTGGAAGTTATGGCTGTAACAAGGAAATGCGGACAGACTCACAGACTCACAGACTCACAGATTCACAGACTCACAGACTCACAGACCGACAGACACGGAACCAAATTTGTTCAGTAGGCTTTGAAACGCAAAATGCAAGTGGAAATTTTGATTTCTGAAGACAAAAATTTTTTGGCTCACGAAAGTGAACACAAGGCTTCCGCTGCTTCGCAGACTCGGAAGCAAAACATGGAACTAAAACCTCAAAAAAACCTCGAAAACCCCTATTTGTACACACATTTTTCCCCCATAACACCCCCGAGTGTATTTCGGCCGGGCTACCGAGCTTCGGAGCACAGCTAGGACCAAAATGTGTTCCGAAATTGGGGCCAAAACTGTGTGCGGAAGAAATGGCGAAAGAGCGAATTTTTTAGACCGAAAATGAAGTAGATGTGGATGATGCGGCGGAAGGACATTGCATTTTTGAAAACTACGCACCTTGAAACGTAAAAGAAAAAAATTTTAGGGGTTATAAAATTTTTTTGCTGAGCGAATACATAGATGTATTATTCACAGAATAATAAACCAAAACAGGAAGGCGGTTTAGAAAAAAACTGGAGGGCTTGAGAGGTTTTACTAATGGTGCTCCCTGCCAAGCAGCGTTGAATGCCATTCTACGTCTGTAAAATGTGATTTATTTGTTTGATTGTGATTGGAATGCCTAATCGTGTAGTATAACGGGAAGAGACACCAATTTATTGCTGTTTCTGTTCTAAGTAGATGGGTGGGAGTGGGGGGGGGGGGGGGGGGTGAACTAATGAATGTGTACCTGCGTAATAATTAAGATGATATGCATAGGTTTTATATTATCATACTCGTAATAGGAACATACCTAAGTATAATTATGTAATAACGTCAATTAAATAATAATATAACATTTCTTTAGGTGCCTATAGAATAAAATTGGACTATTTTATATATATAAGGGTAAATAGGTAAACCCCCCCCCCCCCCCCCCTTCCAATAGAACTTTTGGATCAACCACTGTACACAGGTGTCACGTTTGAGGCGATTGCTCAGATAACAGCCACTACTAACAACTATTTTCATTGTTGAGTTCTGACTTGGCTGGTGAGAGGGTAGTAATTCCCGCCTTTGTTTTTACAAGTTATAAACCGCTATCGTAAACCAGGGGCCCATCTTGCATTAAGCCCTCGAAAAAACAATAATAAGTGATGGCCCTAAAAAGGGCCGTTGACAATGGGCCTTCCGATGGTTTATGCGCTTAGGATGGAATTCCCTCAGTTCACGTAACAGTTAATGATACTATTTAGGAACGTTGAGGAAACCTAACTTTGTGCTAAATAAACATTATTACCTGCTGCTCTTTTGATGTACTAAGTACCTACTAAGTTACTGTGTGCTCAGGGGCTATAAATAGTGCACTAAAAAAGGACTGCTATATTTTGTAGCTTGTGGGGAATGAGCTTCACTAACCAAGTTAGCATCGTGGATTTGTAAGTATGCACTAACCTTGTTAATGATTCTTTTATAATTTTATGGAGAAGGGGATACTAATTATGAAAATACATAGGTTCAACTTATAGGAGGAAAAACATGAAGAAGTTGTTGCACATAGGCCAGGCGACGCCTCTGGAAGGCAGAGCAAGTTGGACAGCACCCTTTAAAATATGATACAGTTTAAAATATAAATTTTCATTGGCAAAACAAAGACAACATGGACATTTCGTTAAATTCTATGTCTAATATAACTACATATTATACCCTCGCCATCTGGGGCCAATGATTTTTGGTGGGTAGAGAATAGTGTTGTTATAGTCACACGTTAAAATTATTTAATTTTATTCAAAAGGAAAAGTGTTAAGTGGGATTTGTTTGTTATCGCCTCAATTTTTTGTTTGTATTATATGATTATTTATTCCGTTTTTGCTGCAGTTTGCGCGCGGCAATGGCAAATATTAACACCGGAGGACAGCGTAAACAGTAAATCTAAATCTCCAGTATTCTGTAGCCTTAACGTACGATTGAGGGTTGACCCTGGGGCAGCAGCTACGTGGGCCCAGGGGTTTTGTTGGAGTTTATCCCTCGCCCTTTTTACTGTACCACGCCTTTACTTTGCTGCGACCGACAAAATGTGACCCCCCCCCCCCCTCCCCCACTGTTATATAAAGTTGAATTTATTGTTCCTTATTTACGGTTATCTCAGGTTTGTGGGAGTAGAAAACCTGTGTGACAAATTGCATGCCCACTTATCTCTGTCGTAGGCTGCTCTGAAGGCCCATCATTATTGTCGCACAAGCGAGCATAATTTAAATTTGTTGGTACTTTAGTGCACGAAGGGTTTAATATACCCAATGCAGACAGTCAGCAGCTTTGGAAAAATAATGAGACCCAATAAACCCATCTGACTTTCCAGACCGATACTAGGAAACTTGTTCAAAATGAAATTTCATTATCAGTTTTCTGTTCGTTGTAGAAGCTGGTCTAAAACTCAATACATACTCGTCTAAAATAAAGTCACATTTTGGTTTGTTATTCTGTGAATAATACACCGTATTCGCCCAGCAAAAAAGTTTTTGAACACCCCCTCAACATTTTTTCTTATTAAGTTTCAAGGCTCGTAGATTCCAAAAATGCAATGTCCGTACGCCGTCCGCCGTATCATCCATATCCACCTTTATTTTCGGTTTAAAGAATTAGTTCTTTCGCACATAGGCTCCATTTGATCCCTGTTTGTTTCTGGAAACTTTGCAGCCCGTCGGAATATAACCCAAGGGTGAAATGCGTGTAAAAATAGGGTTTTTTGGTGTTTCAGGAACGTGAACTTGTGAGGTATTGTTTTCCATGTTTTTTAGAGTGAGGAGACCGAATATGAAGTTGATTTTGACCAAAGAGTGGAAACGCTGATGTAATAACGAAGTTTCAGCTCCCAAAATTAATTTTTTATGAGTCAAAACCCTGGTAAATTACCTGAGATCACCATAAATTTGTGTAATAACACTGGATGTAGTATCAGCAGGTGAATCAAGTGTGTCAAGACTTGGATAAACTACGTTCAGGGCTTGTAGACAAGTTTCTACAGTGGACAGGAAACTGCTTTAAAACCATATGAAGAAACAGCTGTTCTAGAAGCTGGGGTCGTACGTTTTAGATCATTTCAGTTCTCGCAGTACCCATCCCCTCACAACCGGTCGCACCATACCTGTTTCCGCAGATTATTATATGTACTTATGTACTTAATTTCCCACATCATGTTTCAGTTCAGGATCCTGGCTCGGGGCTACCTCAAGACGTCTGTGGAGGACTGCCTGGCGAATCTCCTCGCATTCCTTGAGACGAAAACTGCGGGGATGTATCCGGGAGAGGGCGAGCCCGTCATAGAACTGTCCAAAGACATCCTCAACTACCTCAACCGAACCGAGTCCTGGGCCCAACTCGTCAGAAGCAGCCCGAGCTTCTACAGAAGTGTCGACCTGTTGCTCCGACAGCCCGACTCGATTATCAACGAACTGGTAAGTTCCAACCAATTTGGCCCACTCAGTAGACAGTATTTGTACTTCCCATAAGGCCACTTGGGCACTTGCCCCGGCACCAAAAAACACTGTATAGGTGTAGGTAAGTTAAAAAAACTCCATAGTTCAGTTGGAATTTGAATTTCCCTCCGTACACTGTACATAGCATTTTTCACAAAGTTCAACGGCGACTCGGCAGACTTCTCTGGCTATGGAATGGAAATTCTATGGATATTCAATATTATAGTAGAGCATCCATGCTGTGCTCCATAGAAAAGCATCTTATCCGAATAAAGCGTCGGTAATCGATGTCCTGCAATCGAAATCGAAACCTAAGCTTTTGAAACTGGGAGGTAGGTCCTGGGACCTGGTGTCGCCATGACAACTGAGAAAAGCGGCCCGTCCGCGCTACTCAGTAGAGTAAAAATTTTGTTTGCCATGCCCACTTTGGGCCCAGTCCCCAAAATCTGATTTCCACTCCAAAATCGTTCGTTTTCACAATCGATTCAATCCCTTCGATTCAATTTGTTGTTGTTGTTTTTCATGAGGGTGCCGCGAAGAAACACTCTTCATGCCGACAGTGGTGGTTAGAGGTTGCGTTTTTTCTTCTTGTGCATTCGATTCGTCATCTCCATACGAGATGCTTCTTCGTCTTCTGATTTGTTTTTGTTGTGAATTATATTCGCTTTCTCTGTTGTCAGTTTTTAATTTTTTGCGTCAAATTGAGCGCATTTTCGGTCTGTTCTGATGGCAGATTTGTATTCGTGTACAGATAACTACCTAGCTTCAGGTCAAAAGCTTCTCCATTCAAGTAGGTACCGGCCTACGGGTCACTGTTTTGTTATAGGTATTTAGTTTACTATATTTTTATAACACGTGAATTCGGTGGCCAGTTTGCAGTGGAAATTGTGGACGCTTTCGTACGATGATAGATTGTTGATTGAAAGGGAATTTACTGAATATCAAACAGTTAATAAGGGAAGGGTGTTTATTGTTGCCTTGAGGTATTTTGTAGACAAATCTCTTGGTTTTGTGTTCTGGTTTGGTGCCCCACCGTTTTCAGAGCCCACACACCACTACTGTTCCCGTCATCTTTACACGTTCAACTGGGGAAACGGTGGTATGCGAAAAGACCAATGAGATTGAAGCATTGCCTTCCCGTAACATGTAGTTCTTTGCATACATGGGAAGAGCCAGTTCTTCACGTACTCGGGAAGAACTACGCTATGTATACATGTAGAGAATGCTGAAGCTCATTGGTCCGTCTTCCCGTATCATCTTGGCGTATCAGTACCACGGTTGAACGTGTAAAGATCGTGGGAAGAACAAAAACAGTCTAATAAACTCAGTAAAATCCAATCAATAAGAAACGAGGGATGGGAAAAAACGTGAAACTGTTTCTTGAATAGAAACGATGAAACAGTTTCTCAAAACCTGAAACAACTGTTTCAAAAGAACGGCCACAGACGAAACGAACTGTTACGGTCTTGATTCGATTTCGGGTCCCAAGTTAGCCAGTAGTCCAATATTCTGTTGCGACAGACTGCTTTGCAGCAGGAAGAACGAAGGAACAGTTTCGTTGTAGGAAGAAAAAAAGTGTTGCGAAACCGTTTTCGATGTGAGAGACAGTTTCGCAGCAGGAAAACCGACGAAACAGTTTTGCTTCCTGTTGTTTTGGCCGAGAACCAAAATTTCTTGAAGTGTTATTGTTGCCGAAGCTGTTACTTGAAACAGCCATCCCGAAACTGTTTTATACAATAAACGAACTGTTTCGTTTCGTTTCTCAAAAAGAACAGAAACGTCCATCTCCATAAAAAACACTCGTACGTACAACACGATGGGACAGTCACAAAAGTATGCTGAGTAAAAACCATG
Organism: Leptopterna dolabrata; assembly: GCA_954871275.1. Classification (NCBI taxonomy): domain Eukaryota; kingdom Metazoa; phylum Arthropoda; class Insecta; order Hemiptera; family Miridae; genus Leptopterna; species Leptopterna dolabrata. Next base: position 7,309,455 of record OX940982.1, on the reverse strand, counting down.
GAGGAGGGCAGCGTTGGTCAGGTCGGATTTTTGTTGGATAGACGTGTGTTCGTGCAGGGTGTATCCATCAAGTATTATATTTCAAAAGGTAGTGAAAAATCGAGTACCTACGTACTTGAGTTTATCCAAGATTCACTGGATGGAGTTGGTCGATTATGGACAATCATTTGATGGACAGTCATTTTGATTACCCATCATTGGTTTTGAACAAGAAAAACAGAAACGCGAGCGAATTGTTTTGTGTAGTTAGGTACTCGTTCCGGTGAGCACATTCATCAAGACGGTCAGAGAAGGACCTACGAGCAGGCAAGCAAACATAAAACCTTACCAGATCTGAAGGCTGAAGGATGTAATCACGAGTGTCTGTGAGATTACCTACCTGCTTACCTACTGTGTTGGATACTAACCTGAAGCGTAATGGTACTTCGCGAGTGTGTACTGCGACACATTTTCTTCTCTTCTTCAAAATCTGATGATAGATATATCATCAAAATCTTAGATGGACTATAAATGACTACATACCCATTTGGTTCAATAAGTTCCTTATGGTTTAGAAACTCTATACTTCTCGATTTTTCTCGGCCTATTGAGAATTATCATAGCTGATGGAAATGTGCTGTACCTACTTCTAAACAGCCGGGTACGTTCGGAGCGGAACAAAGAGCCGGACGCAAATTAACAGCTACACCAGAAAGACAGGGACAGAAGGCGTACTCTTCCATTGTTCAGTGATGTTTTCAATGAAATGTTCTTGTCTCAAGATTAAGCCTGGGAAAAACGCTCTCCCATGGCACCTTATCAGGTGGCTCCAGGTACGTTCGAGTTGAAAAACCCACTGTCAAGTAGACCTTCATTTGTTACTTCCTTATCTGGTTCATCTGCTGTGCCCACACATAACTTGTCTGACTTACACACTTCTCGCTCGGCCATCGTCACGTTTCTGTGTACACAACGAAACGCAAGGTTAGTTAGGACAGGCAGTCCTGACCATTCCAGGATGGAACTGCGTTCTGAAAATGAGGGCATAGAACCGTCCAGGATCAAGTCCAGAACTGTGTCTGTCCCGAACGGGCGCTGATGATTCTGAACAGATAACCTCGTTACCTTGTGTGGTAACGTTCCACACAAGGTGAAGGTAGAAGCTTCAAGTGCGCATGTGCAGGATCAACAGTCCTCGAAAAATCCAACTGGTAGAACTAGTCCCGAACGGTCCTGGACTGTCTGCCCGAACATAACTCGATCCAGAGCCGGTTGTGGCGGTGTCCGACCGTACAAAAAGGGTTGTCACTTGGACAGAACGGTCCAGAATGGTCCAGGACTGTCTGCCCGAGCGCCACACCCCTTTTTGTGCATTGAGGCAGCATCAGAACTGGTCCTGGTACGAGAGAGGACCGTTCGGGACTAGACAGCTCTGGATTTTTTTGAGGACTGTTCATCCTGCACATGCGCACTTGGTGCTTCTACATTATCAGTATGGGTAAGGTTACAATGCATCAGATTCATTCGGACAGACACAGTTCTGGACTCAGACCTGGACGGTTCTATACCCTCATTTTCAGAACGCAGTTACAGATATAAATACGTTGGATGGGTTTCTGCTGCTGCTGAAACTGCCAAAACCACTCAAGAACCGCACGATGACTTTGTTGAGTTGAATTTCCTTGATAAAAATGGCAATTACTTTTAAGGAAGACCCCGAGAGAACTAGCCTCCAAGTGCCCTCAAAATTTGATGTGAATAGGTTTAAACAACAATTACCAAAAATGCGACAGTACTGCAACAGTATTTTAACATTATAAGCCAGCATATGAAGTGAATGAATGAAGTTCACAATTTTACAATTCGCCCCTTACAGTTAAAACATCGATTGCGATTCGACTGTTCTCATAATCCGTAGAATGAAAATGAATACGGAGCACTTGCAAGTTGAACTATTCCCAAAAGGGGCCGCTCGTTGCTGCCAGCACTGAAACGACGATAGCGTTAAACCAATTAACCTACAAAGTGGGGATTGCCTCGTTTCATTTCCTTCCTTTGTTCATCTGTATCCCCACCCAGTACTATTGTAGGTAACTACCTTTATAATCCTCCAATCTCATTTCATCAGTTGAAACGCTCCAAATGCCCGTTAAGAACAAATACCCGCCTGATTAAGTAGGTAACTGGGTAGGTATATGAACAGAAAAATTTAAATGCTAAGTACCTATAAGATAAATTCAAATGTCTGCTAAAAGACACTATTTGGTTGTCATAATATTCGTCATAATAATATCCCAGAGCGATTTTACCTGTATCAAATGTTACAGTAGGTAGTGAATTGAAGGCACGAGTGGAAGAGGGTGGGTGCTAAGTGACATTTTCACAAAAACTTCGGTTTTTGCATTAGGGTGGTTCTCACAAAAAGGGACATTTTCAGACATCACAGATTTGAAAAAATTCAACGTTTCAGGTAACGACCTAGGATTTTAAAAAATTTAGTTATTAGTTCAAAAGAGATTGTTTTCGCTGCTCCTTATATGTCGAAATAGTTTTTTCATTGAAATTCGAATTTTTAGATATCTTTGCTCCACGTCATTGAGATTTATTGTACCACGTCAATGGGACACTTACACCCGAAACGAATGCCAGCAGAAAGAAAACGTTTATTAAAACAATATTTCAAATTACACACTTTATTTTATTTTTAAATTAATTTATTTATATTTGAAGATTTTTTAAATTTATAAATGAAGGTTTTCAAGCGCTATCTGTCTATGGTGGCAGTCTGGATACGCACTAAAACCTACTCCTTGGAGAGATACGGAATGTATGAAGGTGACATGTAACTAGATTACTTCGTTTTTTCAATGAAAGAAGGTGCTATAAGACCTTGTCACCTTCTTCCAATTATGTAAAAATAATCTACCTGTAAAAGTGGTTTCACGGAAGAAGGTGCTATGTGAGGTACCTACATATCGCCTTCATTCATCACAGATGTCCAATTTTGGCTTCAAATAGCAGGTTCGTTATGAAACGTTTGGCGATTTGAAGCCAAAATTGGACATCCGTGATGAATGAAGGTGCTATGTACAGCCGTTTCATAACGAAACTCGTCCAATAGAAATTGACTTGACTCAAGCTAGGTTCACATGGAGACGCAATTCCTGACAGCAGTCCGGCACGGCTGTGCGTTCTGTAATGCTATTGGCCAACAGAAAATGGATTATTGCAACGTAATGTCTTGGATACTATATCAAAATCTCCAGATATTTGCCGCTACCGGATCCGTTGCCGTATCTGTGCAGAGGTTACTGCGCACACCTCTCCTGTTTGGTTGTTCAGCCATATTGAAATTCGACATTTGTGGTTAATTTTGCAGTTTCGAGTTCGAGAAATTGTTTTTTTTTTGCGTTTGTGTTTTTTTATAATTCCGCTGCCATGTGAACGCCTCTGCGGCAAAATTCCGTGCGGGATTGCCGTCCGGAATTGCGTCTCCATGTGAACCTAGCTTAAGGCCAGACAGACAGTAGGTAGAGATGGCGCTGAATAAGTTGGCCTGAATTAATTAGCGGTAAAGTGCAGAATCTCCTAGTGCACCTCGTCCGTTCCGGTAACTTATTCTGCACCAACTTCCTGGTTAGAGAACTTGTAATGCGTCCAAACCAATAATTTTGTTACCTTTCTATGATTTCAGAGGGTGAGAGACCTCCAAGTGCTGTTGAACCGGTGGTCCCTTCTTCTTGCTGATCACCACAATGGCTCGTCCGCCCATTTCACCTACCAAACCTACGTCGTTGACATTTTCAACGTCTTTGACGACGCTCGGTTCATTTATTACATCCCCACACCGTCCAACGAGTAAGTTCACACGTAGTCTACTTTTTTTGTTTTCCGCTGTTATAAGAAAAAATCTCCTGTCTCTTTGGATTACCTTCAACAGCTTATTCTCTGATTCTCTCCTATCTGTCCAGTTCCATACCCTTTCAGGCTCCAAACGGCTTTCAAGAGACCGCCAATCAGTTTCCTCAGGCGTCCTCCGAGGCGCCGTCCTAGGCCTAATGTTTGTCTGGGAGGATAGAGTCTTGCGGGGGTTGTTCAGATCCGGTGAAAAGCTCTGCCAGATTCTTGGAGATCTTAGCGTTTATATTAAGCTAGTCACACTGGTTAAACGGAAAGAAGTCAAATATCTGCCACAATCACACGCCTTCCCAGAAAAAATACCAGCAAAGGTGCAGATGAGCTAATGGTGAATACCAGGCAATGGCCGAGCTAATGAACCGCTCGTAAGGGCAAGGCGAGTGCTGCAGATAGCACTTCCCCGAGGTTCCCTTCCGGTAATCCTGAGGAACAATTTAGGATTGCGCAGTCAGTGGGTATTGGTCACCTTTGCTGACGTTCACCACTTCCGGGAGGTAACAGGTGAGTGTTGTGGGGTCGTTCAGGCCCCTAGAGACCGACTTCTTACAGGTATGTTGGCCCTGTAATCTTCAAATGGTCCTTTAAAGCACATTAATTTTTCAAAATCTCAATACATCCCAGTGTCTTTACTAGAAACTCCCTTCTCTCTCCATCACCATCTTCCTGGTCCCATACTGTACTCATTTCACTGCATAGGACACATGTGGAACACATAATAGCATCATCCACACTTGGCAGTTTGAAATTAGCAAAATCGAAATGAATCTCTCAGCAATTCTTAGGAGTTATATTTGTCCTCCTATTTCATTTATGCATAGGTCCATTTTTATTAGGTATTAATTTCATGATTTTCAATGTTATTTGTTCCTTTTTGTTTAACTTTATAATCATTACAGTTCCCCAGTTTTTTAAGCTGCCTCAATTTAGTTGATACCTATTGTGGTTCTATTATGGTTTCATGTATTCTCGCGTAGATTGTAAAAGTCTGATTGCATATTAAATTTTTTATGATTAGTGTGGTGATAGACAAATGAGGTTTGGCTTGGATAGTTGAGGTCGAGATGTGAATTTTTAAGGTTGTATAGCTAGCGTTTGGAAGGTTACACCTGTGGCGAATCCAGGAAGGTTACCACCACTAGAAACGCTAGGGGTTGTGCCCAGAGGGTTCCACCACGTCGGTTATCACCAGACCCGTTCCACCACTCTGAGTTCCTTTAGGCGAGAAAGGTAAGGAGATATGAGGAGAGAGAGAAGTCGTCGACTTGAGGTTTGAGCATACGAGTAGAATGGTGAGCTGGGTGAGAAGAGCGGGTTTTCTAAGAGCTCTCCGGTCCTCCAACGGTTGTTAGGAGCAGTTGGTGGATTGGTGGAGGGAGAGGAGACCTATCGCACTAGAGTAACTTAGGCCACCTCCATTCATTCGGTTTTATTTAGGTTTAGGACAATCTTAGTATTTACATTTGAGTGGTATTCCGGGAGGATACCACGACAATCAGGTATGATTAGTATTATGCAATTGGATCCCGAAAATAGTAGTTTCACATTAAAACTTAGGCGTTTAATGTAGGTATCCCTTGAAAAATAAATTGTTGAACTAGAACAAAACCAAATATTTAGACGATTTCTATAGAATTGTTGGTTAGGTATTTAGGTCCATACCTACCTAATCATTTGTCGTTTTGGTTGATTATCCAGCTATCCTTCCTGGTACAGTGCCAAAGTCAAGGTTCACATCGTCTCGCAGTTCCCTGAAGTGAGAAACACAAGCTGCATCGCTGTCGTCAATTTCCGTAACATCTCTAAATTTCTACCAGCTCGTTCGACTCAGAAAACAATGTAAGTAACATGAATATTACAACTTACAACATGGTGAGGAACATCCAGAGTGTCCTATCAGTATCAAGGAGACAACCATTGAATATCAGTTATAACTCTTAATTTTTTCCTACCACCATCTACGATTTGGAGATAATAATTATAATTTCACCTCAATCTTCGTTTTATCACGTCACCGATAGCTCTTCTGTAGATACTTACTTTAAGTAGAATAGGTAATTACTGTTTATGCATTAAATTTCTTCGTTGTTCCAATATTTTTACCTATTCCTACCTATTGTTACCATTTCTTTGGGGGAAAAAATGGTTCTGGTATAGGTAGGTAGGTAGGCATCCACCTTATTTTATTGAGTTAACCAGGTTAATCTTAGTAAGCTGAAAGTTCTTGAAATGAGTCTTATAATTTAATCTGCAAAAGCTGTGGTAGCTTGCACTTTTTTAAGGAGGTAGTTATCTCCGGAATTCTTTAAATATACCTACTTTATTTTCAATGAACTATTTGTAAATTAATCATTTTGGTTTATTATTTTCAATAATGAACCATTGGAATCGAGCATGAAAAAAAAAATTCTTACCCCCCCTCAAAGTTTGATGGTTTACGTTTCAAGGTATGTAGAATCCAAAACTGCAATAAAAATATTTCTGTCTGTCCGCCGTACGCCGTATTTTGTATTCAAGTTAACTTATATTTTTATTTCCACTGCCCCTTACCTAGGTATGTGGGTTTTGTAGAAAAATAAGTATACCTAAGTAGCATTTTTTCATCTTAATTTACTCTACTTAATGTTACTGTATTGTATTTTTTCAAGTGAATTTGATTTGGAAAGTGTTGACAGATTTATATTTTTTCTGATTTTTTTTTCAATAATTTTGCTTCAGAGTCTGCAAGGCAGCGGAATCTTTGTTTTCACTTTCGAATTGAAAAAATTTTTTGTGCTCCAAAATCAAAATTTCCACTTGCATTTTGCGTTTCACGGCCTCCTGAACAAATTTAGTTTCTTGTCTGTCTGTCCGTCTGACTGTCCACATTTCCTTGCCACAGCCATAACTTCCACAGTTTAGATCCGATTTCAATCAAATGTTCAGTAATTGTGTGGGTTTAGCACTAGATGGTCCCCTATCAGGTTAATCATGATCGAATCAACGGTAGCCTGTGCGCAGGCGCTAACGAGATTGTTACGGTCATAACTCCATCAATTTTGAACGGATTTGGGTCAGATTTTCAGGGATGATGCGGGTCCGGTCCCTTGAGGTCCCATACGACATTCATCTTTTTTTTTTCATTCATAATTTTTCCGGCGAATTTTAGCCGATGCGTGAGAGTAAATGGTGGGTTTAAATATTTTTTGCCCCCGTGCTTTGTATTGCCCAAAAATAACGATTTTTCACATTTTTTGTTGCCCAGCATTCTATCGTCATGAGCATGGCAAGCCGGTCATTTCTAGTTTTCTGAAAATTTAATGGTGACATACTGTGAAGGCCACGAGGAAGCTTCTGTGCCATGCCGTTGGCAGTGTATTTCGTTTGTTTTGATATCGATAAGTATGTACTCCAAACCTGTTCCTCACCACTGCCTCTCATCTCATTTTCCCTTCTCTGACATCTTCGCCTCAGCCTTAGGGTTCTGTCAGTGGCCCTGATGTTTTGATTCCTTTCCGTCTGTTTGTTTTCAGCGATGGAGGTGAAGTGATTTACGAGATACAGTCCAACGTGATCAGCATATCAGCAAGCAGCCACTTGAAGGTCCACGTCGATCTGGAGGTGCCGCTTCATTCCGTTCGCGAAGGTTGGAACGTCACTTGCGCCGTCGCCCCGTCGTTAGAGGCCACTTGGGACTTCTCCGCCTGCAATTACGCCGTCAAACAACCAAATTGGTCCCAATGTGTTTGCCAGTGGCCTGGCGTTTATTCTGCTCTGCTCACCAAGCAATCTAAAATTGTAAGATTTCCTGTGGGTATTTGGGTAATTTCAGTAGGAATACCAAACATGAAAAAAGTCTAGGTGGTGTATACTTAGATACAAAACCATTAATTTCTGCTTTTTCTAAATTTACACGAGAGCATATTTTATAAGCAAGTCTACCGAAGTAGCGGATTGAAAATATTTTTGTCCTCAGACATCGATATTTCCTCTCGCATTTTGTGTTAAGTCCTTTTTGAACGAATCCTTGCAATGCGCAAAATAAAATTATGAGAAAAAATTGTCGTAATGAGCTAAAATTTGGAGGTCAGGGTTGGGCCTCAGATGGTCTCACATCAATTTCATCGAAATCGGACAGTGAATTTTATCTGCGCATAGGCAGTAGTTATAATTTTGCATGACTCATAACTCTGGTCCGTACATTGCGATCATGGAGCGGTTTTTTTTCAAGTAGAGAGACCTTCCATTTCTAGGGGCAAAGAGATAGTGAAAATAGATTATATATTTTGAAAATCTCCTGGTAGAGATAGTCTCCCTTGGGAGACAGTCTCCCAGGTTCGTCTGTTTTACTGAATAGCTCTCAACCCTTACCTTACTTAGAGGTTTTTACTCATGAATCGATAATATGTATATATTTTTAACAAACAATCGACTTACCCGTTAAGAGATGAAAAAACATACTTCAAAATGACCGATATGGTAGCCGATACCTACATGGTCACTGTCAAGCAAACGAAAAATAGACTCTCTCTTTCGAGAAAAGACACCAAATTAGATGTATCTCTGACGAAAATGTCAAGATGGCTCCCAACTCTCTCTTTTAAAAGTGACTGAATAACCCTGTCATGGATGCTACAAAAATCTCGTATGCCAAAAGCATGGAAGAAGAGAGAAGGAAACTTCACTCCACGTAAAATGGCGTGCTGAGAAGCTTTCAGAGCAACCTAACGGTGGCGAGTGGAACTATCCACAGTGCATGCCTGCATCAATAGAGCGCGGTGTGCCTGACATTCCACCCCCCCCCCCCCCCCCAGACAAACTGACCCATTTTTGTCATTTGATATCAAAATTAATTTTTTGAGGCTATTTTAATGTTCTATTTACCATGGCGTGTTATGTTTCTGTTTTGCTTTACCTAACACTGCTTGATTTCGTAATTCTTCTATTCATAGGAGTTGATGTAGACAAAAATTCGTGAAATGAAAAAAAAATTACCAAGTAGTAGGTACCTACCTAGTCTGAAGCATAATAAAAGTTAAATAAATAAATAAATAAATAAAGTAGTTACCCAACAAATAGGTAAATAACGAAAATGAGTAGGTAGGCACCCAATTGAATTAATACAGGTTATTAAAATTGATAGTTTATTAATACAGTTGAAATACTTATGAAATTTGTTATGTACACTAAAAAAAGGGGTTAGATATTTGCACCACTTGACACGACACTTTCGTGGAGGCAAGCAGTGGAAAACTACTTCACAGAACTATCTAGGTACTACATTAGGAATGATTAAGACGATAAAAATTATAAAACAGAACGACGCGAAATGAATAAATGAAAAGTAATAAAGTAAATGATACTAGGCAAGGCACAAGATCACATATCAAAATGGTGGATCGCGGAGAAAAACAAGAACGAGAAAAAGCCGTTGAAACATGGATACCACGAGGAAGGATGGTGAGGGGCGGAGCGTGGTGGTCTTGTGATGCACTAGCAGCGCTCGTGATGATTAGTAGTACTACAAGGATACAAGCTTACGCTCGCCTCCACTAGGGACCGGGTTCGTCGAGGCGAAGAAAAGGCTGCACCCTATTTTACATGGAGTGACTTTTCCTTCTCTCTTCTTCCATGCCAAAAGGGAGTCGGACCAAAAAAGGGATGTCTCCTTGGCTTAGTGAATAGGCACCCATCTTTCGTTTTACGGCACCAACCTAATGCTAATTCGCCTTAAAGTTTGAGAAATTGTCACCCAGGAGTTTCCTTACGGAGCGAAAGTAACTGTAGAACAATATCGGGCGTTTCCGATGCATCCAAGACGTGACATTGCCGTTTTTTTGCACCAACCAAACAAACATTGGCCAACTAGCAACAGAGTGAAACGCTTGTGATTGCTTGGTCATGGATATCGCTGGTTTTTGATGGTCACGAGTTGTTCAGTGCCACTTCTTCAACTGAACCTAGTTTTGAAGAAGTTGAACAATATTCAGCAGGCACGAAATAAATCGGTATAAATGCTGATATTTTTTGATGAGTTTTTAGCTGTTTTGATTCGAACAAGTAACTACCTATCTGTGTCATTTATGTATATGTACATACTATAATTTATTTCGACCTATATTGATCATGTATCGATCAGCTATTTATTATATATATTGACTGTATATTATCCAGTCTGACGTCATACGAATAACATTATTATTATTATTTACAAGACATATCTTGTGCATGGGTCCGGCTGGCACTTATGTAATGGATATGATACCTATCTATGCCTTTGGAAGTTTTTTCTTTCTTAAATTAAACGATTTTCCTTCCACAGAGCATCAACAGTTTGGGGAAACACGCCCGTCCGTCGTCCATCGTTCTGGTCGGATGCACCTGCTGCCTCGTCCAGTGCTTGCTGGCGTTTGTGCTGCTTCTCCTGCGGTGGTTCCACAGGAAGACGTGTCTGCTTTTCCTGAAGCTACAGTGCTGCGCGTCTGTCGCCGCAACTATGTGCATTTTCATTTACTGTGCTCGTTTCCCTCCTTCGTCGGTGAGTTTCCACAAGAACGCCTTTACCTACCTGTTTTATGTTTCAAGAAGAAGCACTTCATTCGTCCTAGTACAAATAGATCTCATGGGATGGCATTCATAGTATGGCAACGTGTATGAGATAGAAATTCAAAACATAAATATACTTCATACAAACACTTAATTATACTAGAAATGTTATGGTAGGTGGTTATGGTGAGGTAAATTAGGCAGTTTTGGTACTAAAGTGCTGCTCGACTAGGGATCGAAAGGTGGAGAGATCATTGTAGGCATTCCTCCGTTCTTCATGTGTTTGTTTCGGTCGTCTATGGCTGCTTACCCATGACGATCTTATACGAGGTAGAAAATAATTAGAAAGCTCTAGTCCTGTCTGGATACCCCAAAGAGGCTCGGAGATGAGAGCGGGCTTAGTTTCCAATGGGATTTCTACGCCAGATTGCCTCTGTGACAGATATCGATATCGGCGGAAAGGATATCGATAATATCGACCGCTGGCTATCGATAGGTATTTCATCGACCATCAGATATCGATATCCCGTCCCTACTGTCTAACTTTAGCCGACTTTTCTGTCAAACTTTTTTATAATAGAATAGGCAGGTACCTACCTATTTTATTTTCATTCGTGTATGAAATGCTTCTCGTGTTCTCTAATATTCATAGGTAGGTAAGTGCTAAATCAAGTAGGTGTGTCAATACTTTTCAATATTCGCTCCTTATTTTTCAGTACGGATTCCCTTCGATCACTATCCTCATTGAAATCCTCGTTTTACTCGGGCTCACGACTCACCTGAGCAAGCTGCTTGTGATTTACACGGAGGTTGTACGCCTTCCCAATGTTCAAAACATCAAGAAGACCGTCTTTGGCATCACAACTGGTAGGTTCGTTTGTTCATATTTTATCTGTTAGCTACCGATATGTGTACCGGGATTAGTGTAGGGCTCCCCTGCGTTGTGGGTACCCTGCTGTGAAATCACATGTCAATTAAGAACTGTTCTGTCAGCTAAGAACTTAAAAAAAACTAAAATCAACCAAAATGCAAACTTTCTGCATGACAAAGGAAATTATGGAAAAACAAGTTTAAAAAACACGATATGGAGATGCTTTGGTTGACTATCGAATTTACTATAACGAAAAACTGTAGAACACGGTGTGTTACAGCTGCGATCCGTCTAAAGTTTTTTTTTACGCTTTGGACCTACCTCAAATGCGACTTAACAGAGAAAATTTGGAGTGCATGGAACGACGTTCGGTAAAAGCTATTTTTATTTATATACGTTTGTCGTGTTATCCTCCCAGAACATCACTTCATGTACAATATTAAGATCTCGCAAATAAACCAAAGAATGAGGTGGCGTACGTGACTTGGCCCAGGTAGTCTGAAAGGGATCTCCCACCATCCCTCAACTGACGTTGATGGACGGGAGGAGAGTGGACAAGGTCCTATATAAACTCGCCTTTCTCACCCGTTACTTAATTCTCCGCTCAACCCAAGTCGATGACTTATCTCTCTCTCCTCTCACGCCTCCTTACCTCATATCTAAAAGATCCCAGAATGGTGGAACCGGATAGGTAAAACTATCCACGAGTGGCAACCACTGGGCATATCCTCCTAGCGTCTTCAGTGGTGGAAACCTCCCTGACTTCGGTTAAATGTGTTAACCAGAGGCGTTAGGTCCTGTACCTTCATCTCCATATCATTCTCATTCACCGTACCTCACCTCACCTTCACCTCTCTCTCTCTCTCTTAGCAATCTACCACAACGTTCTTTCACATTTGCAATGGACTAAGAGAACATACACAAGATGGCGAGATATGATGTCAGATACGGTCTTATCAACACAACCTAATTAATCAAGTCAAATCATCAAATAAATATAATATGTGTGTTCACAGTGGGCATTTGACTGGTTTCGAACTGCCAGATCTATCATCTGGTGTTCTTCCGGACTAGTCTCGGATGTTATAGTATCCATGCCATTCCGTACGCTGTGTTTTTCTTACGGTTCGAAACCAGTAAGCTGACCTAAAAATCAGGAAGTGCTCCTTCCGGACTGCACAGACCCTACTACCTCTTGCTCGCATAAGCAAAGCAAATTATTTCGTGTCTCACTCTTCATTTGGTTCTGGTTCATCTTTTTTCATCTCCCGCCATGAGCATGAGCATATGAGCGGCTTTTCGAGTTGGGTGAAGATTTATGGTTTGAACAAATAAAGCCTTCTTCAAGTCTGTGTTAACTGTTGGTTTAAACCAGTGGTTCTCAACGGGGGCGATAACGCCCCCGTGGGGGCGGTAGAGTGGTACTGAGGGGCGGCGAACTTGTTTTGGGCGGTAGGGGGGCGGCGAACTTGTTTTGGGCGGTAGGGGGGCGGCGAACTTGTTTTGGGCGGTAGGGGGGCGGTGAGCAACTTCCTGAACACTTCAACAGGTTCAGGAATCTTTTCGATTCAGTGCTTGAGATGTATTTAGGTACATCTGAGAGGCCGATAGCTACAATTTATAATCGATGTTGCTTACTTGACCGATAAATTCACCAAATTCAATGGAATCAATTCGCAACTTCAAGGTGATGAACTCAATTTAATAAAAACGAAATCTGTTATTTCTGCCTTCCAAAATAATCTCACTTGGTGCAAGCTGAGTTTTGGCCGCAACGGAGTTGTGATTTGCCAGTTTTCAATCCTGTCGGATAAGCATAGTGAATAGTATCCTGCATAAGAATATTGAAATCTCCTTGATGAAACAGTTTACTGTGAACACCTGGAGTCTTTGCATAAGACCTTTTCCGAACGTTTTGAGGATATTTTGTCCTCAATGGGTCATGAATCCTCTGTGCACATTGAGAAAACAGAGGTTGAGATTCAGGAAATATTGACTGAACTTTCAACTAGTGAGACGTAGAAAACCAGTTTCCAGGATGGTGGTAGGCTCACGGAATTTTGGCTTCAAGCTAATATCAGTTACCTCTACGCTGGAGTGCGGAATGTCGTTAAAAAAAACTGTCAATTGGCTCCCTATTCTACCTTGTCGATCGAGGGTTCATTACTGTTACTGATTTACTTAATATTATAACAACAACAAAAACTCCACCCCTTGACTCCGGATGATGCCTCTGTACTTACTTCGAATGAAAAATAATAAAAACGGAGTTATTGAAAGGTTGTCTATTTCCACTGATACACGAAAAATACGCTGATACATACAAACTTTCAATAACCCCGTTTTTATTCTTTGATATGGGTTTCCACGATTCCGCCGCGAGTGATTTAGTTCGTTCGAATGAAACTATGAAACATGGTGTGTACGTGTTCTTGCTCAAAATACCGATAATGAGACGATTCAAGGTTCAAAGTTGTGCCCAACTTCTGAACGACTGAACCGATTTTGATGGAAATTTTTGCGCCGTGTTGTAGGGGATCCTAAATGGGAGGTCCTGATGTTAGAATCCATTTATACCCGTGAGTTTTCCGGGAAACGACAGAAAATTTCACAACCGTACATCCTGTTTGAAAGCTGTGTCGGAACCTCCCTTTCACAACTCATTTTTATACCTCTTCCAAAAGAAAGAGCTTCCTTTTCGGTGAAAAGGCAGAGCGTCGCGAGAGAAATGCGAAACAGTTAATAGAGACTTTTTGCAGCACCGAATCGGGTGACGATTGGGAAACCGTGGCCGGCAAGATAGGGCGAGCAAATTCAGATGCTAACATTGCTATCGTCTTCCTCCACTTCCAAAACGGTCTGATAAGAGGAAACCGGCTGTTAGGGTCACGTTTGAGGGGAGCACCAGCTCCCGTCATCAAATCGCCGTCAAGACGGACCGTTCAATCCCGGTTTTCAACGGATGACGGTTTCAACTCATGACGGTTCGCCTGCCGATCGGATCGTTGAGCATGCGCACTAACCCTTTTGTACCGAACGGTTTCCCAATCGTCACCCTATTCGGTGCTGCAAAAAGTCTCTAATGAGTCACTTCAGTGACGTATTTCATGACGTGACGTTTTTCGGCCGGTAGGCCCATGCTAAAAGAAATCGACTCGACATCTAGCAAATGAGACTGCGCCTTCATCCCACTAACATTAAACCTCATTTTGGTTTATTATTCTGTGAATAATACACCTATGTATTCGCTCAGCAAAAAAATTTTATAACACCCCCTCAAACTTTTTTCTTTTACGTTTCAAGGTGCATAGATTCCAAAAATGCAATGTCCGTCCGCCGTACGCCGTCCGCCGTATCACGTGTACAGACTTCATTTTCGGTCTAAAAAAATCGTTCTTTCGCACACATGCTCCATTTGGGCCCTAGTTGTGTCCCGAAACTTTTCAGCCCGATCGGAATAGACCCAGGGGTGTTATGAGTGAAAATGTGTGTAAAAATAGGTACTTTTTACGTTTTAGCAACATATTGGTAACATGAGCTTCTGAGATATCGTTTTCTATGTTTTTGGGGACGAGAAGGCCGAATATGAAGTCGATTTTGACCAAAGAGTGGAAAATTGAGTTCTACCAAGTGTTCAGCTCCCAGAATTGATTTTTTATGAGTGAAAAACCTGGGAAATCGTCTGAAATCACCATCAGTTTGTATAATAACACTGGAAAAAGTGTCAAGATTAAATGGCACTACCAATGATCAAAGATAGTTAAAAAAAAGAAAAAAAAAGAGCGTACCTAATTTGTGTTTTGGGGGCCAAAATTAATGGAAACCATCAGAAGTAGCTATTTCGATTATTACGCGTGAAAGAAACAATTAATGAACAGCCAACCTTTCTTTAGGTATGTCCAATAGAATAATAAACCCATGTGACAAGGACTTTGCAGCGTTTTTAAGAAATAATTGGCTCTGAACCACAAAAATCCCACACACAGCTGTGTGTATTACATGCATCACAAATACTATTATTTTTTTAAATTACGTTCTGTTTTAATGGTCTATTCAGTTACATTATTCCTTTAATTAGAATTTTACTATTTGGAACCCCCCCCCCCCCCCCATTTTCCATACCCAAACTTAAGGATTTTCAAATTAGGTGGGCGTTCAAAAATATTCAACTCCTAAAGGGGGCGCCAGGTTTAAAAAGGTTGAGAACCACTGGTTTAAACAATGTTTTCCAATCATGATGTACAGTTTAAATCTCTAATTAGGGTCTAGAATAGAAACGACATGGTTTGTTCTTCAGCAATATGTTGTTTGTTTCACTTCCTATCCTCCTGTTAGAAGGTAATATTTATTATTTATATTATTTTAGATAGGATTCATAATTTAATTAAGTACAACATTCGGTGTTTTTAAATAGAAAAAATTATCGATTTTTTGAAAAATCGATACTTGACCAATTCATTGAAATCGATACTGTTATACCGATTTCCCATCCCTACATAGAACAGGTACCTACCAGGTGGAAAGATCGGAAGCATGAAATGTTTAATTCTAAACTGTTTGGGAAGGTGAGACGTTGGTGCAGGTTGCACAGCAGTTGCAGCCAGATTTCCATCACAAGCATTTGCGGTGTAGGTACCCAGTCTGCTGGGAGTTTGAAAGTTGGTATTGGCACGATCAGAAAAGTGGCTTCAGCCAGTCTGCTGACTGTCAGAAAAGTACACCACAAACAAACCTACCCCCACATGGGTATTAAATTGAAAAGTAGTGAAGTAAGAGGGACACACCTAATGGTAGGCCTGATGAGAAATTCACGCGCCTGGCCTGCTGCTGAAGCGGACATGTCAGGCAGCATAGAACATCGCATTTATCAATAATATTCGCTCGATATCGGCAGCTCTTTGACAGACTTTTATGTGACTTGTTGCAGGTGTGACAACACTCGGTGTCTTATCCAGCATCCTGGCTCACAAGCTCGTCGGAGGAGAACTCAAGAGCTGGTGGCTGCCTTTTGATTCGGCGATATTCTTCATCTTTACTGCCTGCGGGATTCTCATTGTCGTTCTGTTCGTTTTCCTGTTTGGAAACCTTCTCCATAGATTGAGATTCCTTCTGTGCATTCAGGATGAGAAAACGACTGTGACAATCAACAGAAGGTTAGTAACTAATAAGTTGTTTCCAACATGATTGAATGGCACATTATACAGTGTTATAGCTACCGACTCTGTCGCCCAGCCGCTTGCCCCCGACCAGGAATAACAAGTGCTTGTAAACCACGATAGTGAATTAACTTGTCGTTCCGTTAAAGCTTGATTCAGCTTCTTCTTTTGGGTGGATTAACTACTAGATCAACGGCGTTTTGAAAAATTAATGAGTTTTCTGTTGTTATATTTACACTGTTAAATATATTTAATTCATGTCGAAGATTTGAGGATTCAGCTGGTGAGATGGTTGCTCAGTAGTTATAAAACATACATACAAATTAGAAGTAGTATAAATAAGGGGTGGCGCTGAGTTCCAAGGAGTTGGGTTATAAATTAAAAATGATTAGGTAGTTATTATTATAGCTTCGGATTCAAACTTGGGAATGTATCCAACGAGATGAGTAGTTCAAGGATAAAGAAATGAAGCACCAAAAAATTCGTTCACCTAAACGAAATTATATTGGTACAATAAGTTGAACGTGTTTGCAGGCATCTCTATGATCAGAAGAGGTGTTGAATGGTGTTAGCAACTCATAATTATTATCAAAAGATGTTTCAAAAGTATTTTGTCATACTGTAACATACTGTGTAGGTATGTAATGTTCTTCATTTGTAAATCTCTGTTAAAGGATCGGTCTCCTCAAGAGGACTGGATGTCTGTTTGTTGCAATGATATGCATGACGACCTCCAGCATACTCTACGTCAATATTCCTACGAAAACCAACCATTACGCTTTCAGTATTATATGCGCCGTTTTCGTAAGTTTTCTGTCTTCTTGAGTTAACATTAAATACCTCAGTCTCCTTCCATATTTCCTTTGACTGTATCATTTCTTCTATTTTTTCAGGGCTTTGTAATTTTCCTGTGCTACGTATTGCATAGCGAGTCGTCCTTGAATATGAAACTTCTCAAGCAGTTCAAAATTTACAACTCGAAAGACCACGACTACAGTTCGGAGTCTGAAAATAATTTATTCAACTGTAAGTAGGTTATTTCAACTAGGTATATTGTAGAATAAAATAATGGTTCTTCATTAGTTGCTATATTTTGAAGACTAAATAAAAATGAGCAGAAACCAGGAAAATTCTAAAAAACTACTGGTAAAGAAAAACGGAGTTATTGAAAAAATAGTCGATTTCCACTAATGTATTCCAGTAATGCTTGTAAAGAAAAACTGAGTTATTGAAAAAATAGTCTATTTCCACTAATACATTAGTGGAAATAGACTATTTTTTCCACGATAGAAATGGGTTTCCACGATTTCTTCGCGAGTGATTTAGTTCGTAAACTACTGGTTCTGTGAAACACTGCTATGTAGTAGTAAAAACTAGGCTACAAACCTACAACCTTTATTTACCCTTGAAACGTCTTTGTACATAGCGGAAGGTTGCAGGTTCAAGTCCCTTTGGAGTCAAGTTTTTTCACCATAACTGTTTCCAAGATTTTTTCACTACTAATACTTTCTCAGCATGGACTTTAATCTGTATAATTGTAAATAGGTTATTTTTTAAGCTACACAGTAGAACAAAATAGTTTATTAGTTGCTGTATTGAGGAGGCTAGATAAAAAGGTACAGAAACCAGGAAAATTTGAACAAAACTACTGGGCCGAGGAACACCAGTATGCAGTAAGAATGGACAGTTATCATGAATTCTATTTTAATTTTTTCTCAATAGTTTATGATGTGGGGTGGACGACAATAGGGCTGAATTGGGAAAATATGCCGCCTTCATTTTTTGAGAGGCTTTCTAAGGCTGGGGACACACATCACATGAAAGGCGGGCGTTCTTCCAACAACTCCCTCCGCCTCACGGTGCTGAACCTAACAGCTGTGGAATCAAGTGGAACGGAACACACATCGGCGTGGAGCGGATTTTTCAATCCTTGGCAGGTTTCTCAAGTCCCGCTCCGCCCCGGATTCCAGTAGGAGGCAGGGAAAACACGCGGCAGGAATTTCACGCTGAAGTTCAAAGTGCCATCTCCCACCTTCATCCCCTTCACGTCCCTGCTACGAGGCACAGCAGGATAAAAACGCTGCTGTGTGTCACCTAGTCGTGTGCGTGTGACGGATTTTTCTCTGCGCACGTTGTTCGTCGAAAAAAAAGGTGTCCTGCATGAAAACGCGAGACCCTTCATATTTCAGTGGACGCCGACTGTCAAGTATTGTGTCACCTGTTCTTTTAGTTTTACTGTTTTATTTTTTATTACGTTCAAGTATCAGGCAGACATTTATGCAATATTTTCTGAGCCAACGTTGTTCTACTACTACTAGTTGATATTGTATAATTCTAGGAGACTTTAAAAAAAAATAAAGAGTACCAAATACAGTTTGTTTCTAAAAATCACGTATTGTTATTTTCTAAACATCTCATTAAACGTAGGTACATAGGGGGGGTACTTGCTTGCCATCCTACATTGTTGCGACACTTCGCCCCAAGCAGTTTGCACCAAACCACGATTTTTATAGTGTTCCGACCGGTTATTCCAAAGACAGGCCGCTTTTGGACTTCTGCAATTAATATTTCCATCACACAAAATACACAAAAACACGGTCTTCTACACAGCAATTAACAGAACAAACGAGATAAACAAATCAAAGGCGGCGTTTCACGCGAGGCGGTGACGGTAAAAATCGAACTAGTTTGGAAATCAAACCGAAGTGTTAACGCTGTCGCGACAACGCGCCGCCCGAATCACATGACAATTTCCATGGTTTTCATTGGTCTGCGTCTTCAACGCGCTTACGCCCGAACGCTCTGACGCGCGCGGTGGATCCACGTAGGACACTGGGTAAGGCTGGGGACACACATAGCTTTTATTTTCCGAGCGGACAGACTTCCAAGAACAACGCGCGCAGAGAAAAATCCGTCACGCGCACGCGACTAGGTGACACACAACAGCGTTTTTATCCTGCCATCGCTCGTAGCAGGGACGTGGAGGGGATGAAGGTGGGCTATTGACCCTTCAAACTTGAGCGTGAACTTGCCAAAGGGCAAAAAATCCGCTCTGCTCCGCGCCGATGTGTGTTCCGTTCCATTTGACTGCACAGCTGTCAGGTTCCGCACGTGAGGCGGGCGGAGTTCTTGGAAGGACGCCCGCATCGGAATCGCGATGTGTTTCCCTAGCCTAAGATTTCAGAAAAGAGGCGGGGAAATGGGGCCCTTTTGTTGCCTGTGGCGTTGTGCGGATATGGGTTCTGATTGGCTGGCCAGTGGCAGCAGGATGGGAAATGGCCTGTCGACGCGTGGCATAAGCAAGCGGCTTCTTCAAATCCCCTTTCTCTTTTTCTTGTTTTCCCTCACCTGTAAAGCAACTTTTCAAATTTTTTCAAATGCTTAGAGAAAGATGATTACAAAGTCAGTACCAAAAGTGATTTTTGTGGATATGTGATGGTTCAACTTAGCTGTCTTAGTGGCTCAGTTGGTTACCACTAATGTGTTTGCGTACATAGCAGGAGGTTTAAGGTTCAAGTCCCGCTGGACTCACGTTTTTTCACCTTGAGTGTTCCCAACATTGTCTCAACTTTATACCTACTTACTTTCTCAGTGTGAACTTGACTTTTTCAGTTTTTACCAAACAAGAGGCTGAAGTGGAGAGCGACTGCGCCCCTCCATGTTTGAAATCCACGCAGGGCATCACCATGACAGAACTGACTCCAGTTACAGAAAAACCTTTGGTCAAACCAAAGATGGTCACATTCAACGGTGAGGCTATTCCGAGTGAGTGACCTTTCGTGATAATTCTAAGGACCATACTTATTCGAGGGGTAGGTATGGGGGAATTAGGATTGGGATATCGATATTACCGAAACATCAATGTTTTGTCTCCGACATCCTGATTACTTAGGTTCGTTGGCACTGGTTTCTGATGGTTGCTGACTCATCAAAACTGTAAGAAACCATCCCGTGATCCATTATCATCTTGATAAGCGTTGGAGAAGGGCGCATGGCCAGTTCTGGTCCACCCGATTTTCCGTGGAACGGAATGACGATCAGAAAACTGGCTTTGGATAGTCGGAAAACACTGTGAACGCCATGGATACCATACAGACAGAAAAGAGTCCAAGGGTCACTGCAGACGGCTCAACGCCTTTCTGGCGGTCAGATGGTCACTGCGAACCAACCTATTAAGTATAATGCTGATACTGCAATTCCGATTATATCAGAAAATCGAAATTTCGCAGTATCGATATTCAATGAATTCTATTGTTTGTTTGCCAATTCAATATTTCAATCTTTAATAATTTTCCATTATCGATAATGAATGAAGGATAAGGAAAAGAAGGTATACAGTGTCTCTAATATTCTAGTAAAAGTTAGGAAATAGCAACTGGCATGTCAATATCCCTCCAGTATTATTGATGTCGATATTTTAGATGAGTTATGGTGTTGATATCGATATTTTCCACTGATACCACTGTTGATAGGATGTGGATACCCCCCCTCCCCCCCCCCAGACACACACACCCAGGCACCCCGCACTGTAATCAGGAGGTTTCTGGTGCTATTTGAATCCAGTCTGTTGGAATTCTACTGGTTTCTCGTTTATTTTTACAGACTTAAGACTTTTTTTGTTTCATTGTTCAGTTGAGAAGCAGGAATCTGATGAAGTGGATCTGGAGGTGTATCCGAATAGCCCGAGAAAATTTTCAAAAGGAGTCAGCTTCTTGTCTGACGAGAACACGCAGCTTGAGCCGATGATAGACAACGTCAAGTGTGAAATGAATCCGGTCCCCGACGTGTTGACGACGAGGCCCTGCGCGGAGAGCGACAGCAGTCAGTCCAGAGCGCCCGAAACGACGGCTCGGGATACGCCTGCCATCTGTGTAACAGAAGTGAAGGCCTGCCCGAAGAGCGAAGGCCTCCAGACGATTGAGGAGGATGGTGAAGAGAAGGACGTCTTGGACAGGATAACCCACGATTTGGATTACCTCCTCAACAGAACTGACGACGAACCGGTCGCGTTTCAGAGACCCAAGAAGCACGTGACCATCTCTGAAGACTCCAAGAGCTCTAATTATGCTAAGACTGTTTTGTAGGGAACTCGAGTATTGAATTTTCCGTTATTAATTTTGTCAAACCCGATTGCTGAATGTACCTATTTATTGAACTTAATTTTTGCAAAAATTTCTAAATTCAGATTTGTACACATTAATGGTTAGCTATTACCAAGTACAGACAGGATAGACTTCCCCAACTTATGGACAGACATCGCAACATATTGCTGCAGTATGGATCATTGCATTCATTAAATTGAGTACATGCCATCCAAGGAGCCATAAGCTAGAGTTGCCTGGAGTTCCACCGTGCACTTGTTCAGTCATGTTCTTCACAGATACTACAGGACAGTGCTGCACTCTACAATGATATCCAAGGTCCATAGTTATACAGTTTACTCTTGATTAACGTCAAACCAATTCTCTGTAAGCCATTAAGGACCCACATGTGCATCCTAATGACCGTACATGCCTGTCCCGTTCAGTCATGGTCTCAGACATGATTGAAAAACTTGACCCAAATCTTAACTGACTCCAGGTTTACCATTACTGCAGTACACTGGAAAATTACCAGTGGTATTTCTCCAACGTATGCACCACCGTCATGCACTCGTGTTCATGCCTGTCGTGTGTTTAGAAAAATATTTTCCAACTTCAGCTCAACCAACCTGGCAAATATAACTAATTTAAGTTCGAAAACAGGTTAACCGCTCCCTCAAACGACCTTGCGTTACTCAAACATTATACCATTACTACATGGAATATCAGCAACCCTGACGAGTTCCATATATTTGTACGATCTCTCATTTTCTAATAATCAATCAACTTGCCAGCTTTGTACATAGTTACCGAATGATAGGTAGGTACCTATTATTTTCCTCCACCACGACTGAGTCTCAAATCACAGAATGTATGATTATTATAATTTATTTAGTTATTGTAGGTACCAGGCTAAAACAAAATTGTTCTCATCTGCTCCTTCCTACGTGATTTCCAGAAGTGCTCTCATTCGATTGCATCCACCTCAACTTAACTGTTACACCTCACTTTTGGTTATATTTTGAGTTGACAGAAAATAACTGTTGAAGAAATGGTTGTCAAATTCAATTCTCAAAATGTTATGTAAAATGGAAGAGATGTTGTAGGTACTTCATGTTGTTATGACCCATATGTTACTGTTTGAGTGACTACTTGAGTCAATTCGTGCATCACTTTTGCATACCTACCTCTGTTCTGTACGTCATAGAACTCTTTACTGTAATACCTACGTCAAAATATTGTCCTACCTCTTGCGTTTAGTTTGGGGAAAAACGTGAAAAATTCATGAAGTGTGAATTATAATTTAATTATGGGAATGATAATGACTGAATAACGTACTTGATAAGAAGATTGTTTAGTGATGTTCCAAAATAATTTATTTATTTATTACATTTTGAGTTCCTTGCATTTACGTCATTCACATTTCGGCCTCCCCAGGTGAATTAGCTCACAACGCGACCTGAGAGGCCTGAAGTTGGAATTTTGTTTTGGCACCCCTGCATCACTGGGAGCCACACGTCCCATGTGTTTATTCATGCAAGTCCCTCCTTAGCGAGGGAGTGAAGTGTTATTGTTATTATGACGATCAGTTAACATGTCGCGTTAGTTGTGTCTGACTTGCTAAGCCTGAGGGGCCCACGTGCCACTGCATCATGCTTGGTCCTGTTTCAGTGTTCATTCCAGCCACGGAAAATACGGTCCACATGCTGGACAACATCACCACAATGTCAACTCAGTTTACTAGCAGTCATTTCAACATGTAGGTAGTACTGTCGTTTATTTAGGTACCTACTGCATTAGGCAGCAATCAGGCTTTGAGCCGTGCCTCATAGGCCCATACCAAGCGAGAACTCACGTGTCGCGTTAAGGGTTAGCTTATTCGAGAACAGGTGCCCATTATGTACTAGTTCAGCCTGTCGTGTCAAGAGCCAAACCCGACTATGATTTATCGACATCTCAATTGGGTACCGATAAGGAGTTACCTCACTAATTGTAAGTTTCGTCTTTATTCTTCAGTATTATGTTTCAACGTTCATCCCATCGATCTCTTAGGTCTAAAATTTATTTGTATTATTACTTCGTTAGGTTGATAGTCGAATCGGACAGAACACAGTACCGGATTACGGTTAAGCAGCAAAACCTGTAGAGCGCGTTCAACCGATTAAAAATCACCTCCTGGCGTACTCGAAACACTGATTTTGTATTACTCGGATCCGATTGTGAGTAAACACACAAAAATGATCAGGTGTTTAAAAATATAGTAATTTAATATATTTTTGTATGAACAAGATTTCTAGCTCATATTACACTGTGTTATTTGTGTGAATCTGTATATAATGGAAAATGTTCTAAGATATTTCCTCAAGTGCCTTTCTGAATTTTTTACATTCAAAAACCACAGAATGCTATAGTTGTACTGACTCTATTGGATGTTTGTACGAATTTTAAAATAAATCTGTTTGCTCCTCAGTAGTAATATTTTTTAACCCTCCCTCGATAAGTGTTGTTTATTTGTTGACACATTCGGCAAATGCAAAATTCCATGGATGGGGATTTTTAGGTAAATGCTGTAGCTGCCTGCAGACAGCTGCTGATCGGCTGTTTTAACAAAGTATGCTGTAGGATACCGCCTTAAGTGGATATTAATTATAATATTGCCACACTTCGTGTTACTACCCCCACTAGAAGTTGGATTTGGGATCAAAAATTAAAAATGTTAGATCCCCGCAGCACCGCTTAGATTATTAGAGGGAAGGGGGGTTAGTAGGTAGTCACTGATCTAGTTTTTTTTTCGGTTTAAGAAAATTCGTTCTTTCGTATACAAGCTCCGTTCGGGCCCTAGTTGTGTCCCGAAACTTTGCAGCCCGATCCGCCGCGCAGGCCGCGGCGCATGATCTGGCAACGCTGTAATAGCTTCTTGGTTCAGGCCCCTTTCGTAACCACTGCCTTCTTTTAGCTCCATGAATGAATCCTTCACTTATTTTATTATTATACCTGTATATTGCGAGTAGATATAATTAATGAAAACAACCGTCTTCTGAATGATGCATTATTTAAAAGAAAGGTACTTAACTAATACCTACAACAACAGAAAGGAACAAGCAAGATGACTTGGAGAAAAGGAAATGGAACATGAATTAATTATAGTTTGCTTATAGTATACTTCTTCAACTAGCGACTGTCATTTTGGTTAATTATCCTCCAAATACACATAATTATTCGGTTTGGAACAACCCCTCAAAATTTTTTCTATGTTTCTAGGTGTGTAGATTCCAAAAACGCAATGTCCATCCGCCGTGTCACCAATCTCTACCTTAATTTTCGGTCTACACCTGTTCTTTTGCACACAGGCTCCATTTGGGTCTTAGTTGTGTCCCCTAACTCGGCAGTCCGATCGGAAAACATCGAGGGGTGTTACGGGTGAAAAATGGGTGCAAAATTAGGTATTTTTCACGTTTTAGTGAATTTGAGCTTGTGGAGTATTGAGGTTCTAACGAAGCTTTAACTCTCAAAATTCAATATTTATGGGTCAAAAACCTGTGAAAATGGCTGTAATCACTAGAAATTTGTATAATAACTCGGAAGTGAATCCGGACAATTCAATGATCGAAGATAATTTGTCAAAAATAGGAGCCCAATTCGAGTTTTTGGGACAAATCTTGGAAAAAATACCAAAAATAGCTCCCTGTTGAAGGTACCTACTTATCTACTGTATCTAAATCATTTTCGGAAAAATGTTATAAATACAAACCACTGACCTAGGTTTTGGTTCCCAGTTAGTACGGGGAATCGCACGAATCCACTTTTTCTCTTCATCCTTGAGAAAACGAAGCCAAGTCACATATTCTTTTCTACATTCCTAATTAATTTTGCACTCTGGCACGACAAAATTTTCCTGCATTCCCTTATCATTAAAAATAATAACTTATGTTAACAATATTACTGTTGAAAATAATTTTCGCGAGATGATCTGTAGGTGAACTATCGAAACCCAGAAATAAACAAACCTAGGCTTATTGGTGGGTGGTGTCGTGGCCGGCCTGAAGTGGGACGTTGCCAATTCTCTACTGCCGCTGCCTTCTCTGAAGCCGGCCGTGAATATGCCCAAGGTTGTTATGGGTGAAAAATGGGGGTTTTTGGTGATTTAGTAACTTGAGCTTGTGATTTATCGTTTTCCGCGTTTTTTAGGACAAGGGTATCGAATATGAAGTCGATTTTGACCAAAGAGTGGAAACAGGTTCTAACGATGTTTCGGCCATAAATTTATGTTAAATTTTGGTCTAAAATTGTCGTTCTTCCTCACAAAGTTTGGGTCCTAGTTGTGCTCGGCAGACCTATCAGAATACACCCAGGGGTGTTATGGGGGGGGGGGGGAAATAGGGGGTTTCATAATTTTTTTTGAGGTTTTGGTGAACTAGAGCTTGTGATGTAACGTTTTCCATTTTTTTTTTTAAATTTTTTTTTTAAGGGCGAGAAGACAGAATATTTAGTTGATTTTGAACGAAGAGTGAAGAACTGAGGAAGTTGTTAAGGTTCAACTCCTAAAATCCATTTTTTTTATGAGTCAAAAACCTGGGAAATTGTGTAAAATCACATACATTTGTATAATAACACTAGTGACAGGTGAATCACGACACTAAAATAGCACTACAATGATAATTTGTAAAAAAAAAGGACCTTAATTCGTGTTTTTGGAGGCCAAAATTGGTGGAAACCATCAAAATAGCTATTTCAATTATTGCATGAAAGAAACAATAAACGAACAGCCAACATTTCTGTGTTTTACTTTTTTTAAATTTCGTTTTTACTTCGTGATATATTTCTTGGTCCTTACTTTATCCAATAAAGGTTGAGTGTTCTTAAAAATAATAAAATTATAATTTACTTAGTCGACTACTTACAACCGTTCACAGATTCCCGTGTATCCACTTTTGAAATTGAAATTAAAAGCCTTTTATTGTCCATAGGACTGCTGTCCCTCATAGCGTTTGAAAAAAAAAATTATCGACCTTAGAAATACACCCCACATTCCATTTTTATCTGTCCACTATGGGTGCAGTAGAAAACGGGTTTTTTTCCTTCTAAAGAGTCATTCAATATGTTTTTTTTTCATTTAAAACTAAAAAAGAAGGTTTGTTCAAGTGTAAAAGAAAGTTTACTTTCTTCAAAATTTTTGTAAAAAACATCGACATGCCTCCTTAATCCATCACCGGTGCGTTTCGTTTACCTTATTATGGTATTCCGGCGAGCTGATTCGATTTCCCTCATCAATAACACATAAATCCGGAAAAAAGCAGCAATTCCAGAACCATGGATACTCCACTGTTGTACTACTTAACACTGACAAGGTTCAATAGGAACAAGCTGCAAAGAGAGTATCGATGAATAAGCTACAACGAGAGTATCAATTTTATTGAGCTCCATTTTCTAAGCTTGAAAGTACGTTAAAATAACAAATAGTTAACAGCTCTACACAAAATAAAAATTATAATATTTACCTAATTCGAAACAGCAATTGAAATGCAAGACTATACATAAATTACATGCTTAAATGTAGTGAATCTGGCACCTGAATAGGTAAAATAATTTTATTGGTTATAATTTCGGTAGTTTCTTGTAAATGGAGGGATAAGGTGAAAGTATTACAATGGAAGAACCTAACTGTGAAGTCACGCTCTGGTGATAGAAGAGGGGTACCTGGTGGCGAGTTTAGGGTAGTCTACGAAGTCTTTTCCATAGAAGAAGATAGTTGAGAGGGTGAGAGCGACCATCGAGCCCCAGAATATGAGGCAGAGGAGAGTGGAAGTTTCATAATCCGCAGGAGTGATGAGGTTAGCAAAGAACATGGCAATGGCTACGAGGAGTACGAGTGGGAAGGTGTTATATTTCCAGTCCTTGACATCGTCGAGGGGGCTCGGCACGGTGATGCCTTCCCCTGAAGCGACGCGGTAGTTGCCAAGGAAGAGGTCCAGGCCATCCTGGATGGCTCCTTGGCACAGATTGTTCCTATGGAGGTTATCCACACGTTAGTATAATAATACATAAGATACAAATATATACCTACGTAAAATCCTATAGACACACCAACAGTACGGCCTCCACAGTATTATAACCACCTATCTACCTCCCATTCATCCTTTAATCCTAGGTACCACCTCACCTGTGAGCCCAGAGTATGTTCCTTCCACAAATAATTTCATCACTACCATACTCCATCTACTCCACCACTGATTATAACCTAGTTATCCAGCTCCTTAACCCCCTCATCTTATCTAAGACAGCAACATGGATAGCTAAAGGCCCCTGTACACAATGGC
This sequence comes from Leptopterna dolabrata, assembly GCA_954871275.1. Lineage (NCBI taxonomy): Eukaryota > Metazoa > Arthropoda > Insecta > Hemiptera > Miridae > Leptopterna > Leptopterna dolabrata. The sequence continues at coordinate 7,281,611 of OX940982.1, read as the reverse complement.
CCATCCTGTGCCAGCCTCGGCCACGATATGCCACTGCTGTACATGTGTGGATGCGCATTGACCTTGGAAAAGCTGGTGCGTGCTGAGGCTGGCCAGCAATCGCCTTCGTCACAGTTTTTCATGAAAGATCAAAGGAAGCCAACACAGCCCAGGATCTGCACGCGCTCGTTTTCGTGTCGCCACATCCTCACAAGGGGCAATTGCTGCACTACTCATTTACAGTCCCAACGGCGGCCAGTGTGTGGATGAGCGACGCTGGCCCTCGATATCGTCACCACCGAAATGGGCCAGCGCCGGTAGCCATGCCACTGTGCAGAGGGGGCTTAAGGAGAGGCTGTCCCTTGGTGTTTGACCTTATCAAGCGGTGTAAGGTTAGTTATCTGGGATACATCTTCCGAGCACCCAAGTACATATCCCACGTCTCATCTTGGAGGGAAAAATAGAAGGAAAGCGAGGCGTGGTGTGCAAGCTGTTTGAAGTTTGTTTGGCCTGCAGCCTGATTATGGTGGACTCTGCCGTGCTGCTGAGGTCGACCTGACCTCAACCTCGAGCCTGACGGGTTTTTACGATGGTTGCCAGTACACAATTCGGTGCATGGCCTCAAAAGAAGATTACACTTAGTAATGGAGTAGTCGAAGAAGAAGAGGAAAATGTTTTTTTTTATTTAAAAAGAAAAATCGTTTGCCAAGTCGGGTGGACAGTCCTTCCTCACTTAAATCACATGAACGTATAGAATAGTTGGGTAGTTCGAAACGTTACAAGTAGGAAAGGTCAACATTTAATGTTCGCGCATGCGCAGACAAAGTTACAGTACGATTTCAATGAAATTCATAAAGGACCATCGACATACTTATTATTTCTGATCGACCCTTCAAGTTTGAACTCATTTCAACGATATTTAAGGTAGTTATGGGCGTTTCAAGTATCTCAGATTTGCGCATGCGCAGACGAAAGTTACGGTACGATTTTAATGATTTTGATACGGGACCATCTGCGATCCAACCCTCGTGTACCGTCAAAATTTCAGCTCTCTACGGTTATTTTCCGCGTAATTAGGAGCGTTACACAAGGAAATGGTCAACATTTCATGTTCGCGCAAATTCAGACGAAGTTACATTATGATTCCAATGAAATTCATATGGAACTATCAATGTACTATTCCTGATCGACCCTCCAAGTTTGAACTAATTTCAACGATATTTAAGGTAGTTAGGGCGTTTCAAGTATTTCACGTTTGCGCAAGCGCAGACGGAAGTTACAGTATTTTTTCAATGATTTTGGTATGGAACCATCTGTGACGGAACCCGCACCTACCCTCCAAATTTCAGCCCATTTCGACCATTAATCTGGGTAGTTATGGGCGTTACAAGGAATTGACCACAGGCAGACACGGAACCAAAAATGTTCCTTGATGTCTGAAACGCAAAATGGTAGTGGAAATTTTCACTTTGGAGGACATAAATTTTTTTAAACTCAATCACGAATCCAAAGCTTCCAAACCTTCCGGTAGTGTGGAAGCAAAATCAATAACACTTCGGTGAACCCAATAATATTATACAATATACATTACTATATCTAGGCACAATAAAGAAAAGCAAATATAAGGCGCAGTGTTAGGTGATGTTGACAGTTTTACCTAACAGTTAGTAAAACTATCAATATTACGAACATTAAACTATCAACATTATCAAAGTATTATATTTTTAGTTTCCAATGAACATAAATAAGATGCTGGATCGAATCTTGTTAAAAACTTCCTGCACCCCAACACGACCTCTGCCTTTGGAGTTGACTCTAATCATACAGACATGAACTAAGGGTGAATGAAAACTAAGGTGGGAACTTGTCAACAATAATTGGAATCTACGATCAAGAGCTCTCATGAGCTGTTCAAGAATCGGCACAGATTCAGCCATGAGTTTTGGTCATCAAGAATGCGCCACAGTACGGTCATATCCGAACTCGGGCATCCCTATATCACTAACTCCGAATTCTCTCAGCACCTGACATACACCGACGGAATCCAAGATATCCTCTTCAAGCTGCGAAGCGAGCTAAGTTCACAGGCCTACTTATGACGTCATACTACTTCTTCCTCATGCTACAGCGCATGACTATGACTTCTCGGGCAGTAGCTGCTTTCTTGATAATTTACTGTACCTAGATATAGTATTTTATATTATCGGGTTCTTTTTAAATAAATAAAAGAACACTTTCCCCTTCTTCTTCGACTACTCCACTAACTAACACAATAGTCTTCTTCTTCTGAGGTCATGTACCAAATTATGCTCTGGCATCCATCTTGAAAACCCTTCAGGATTCTGTCCTCAGCAGCACGGCATAGTCCACCGTAATCAGCTATCGCTGTCCAGGCCCTTATGTTCCTCAAACGGGAGAGTTGCCTGCACACCACGCCTCGCTTTCCTTCTATATTTCCCTCCAAGATGAGATGTGGGATATGTACTTGGGTGCTCGGAAGATGTGTCCCAGATAACCAACCTTACGCCTCTGGATAAGGTCAAAGAGCTCTCGACACACTTCGGCTCTGCTGAAAACATCCTCGTTCCTGACTTTATCGACCCGTGATAGCCTCAACATCCGACACGGAATCCAAATTTCAAAGCCTCAAGCTTTCAGTATGCAAGTTTCGACTTCATAGATATGGAGTTGAAATTTGCATACTGAAAGAACGTACTGAACGTAGCACTTGACATGCTGGTATCCCAAAGGGAAAGGCAAGCGATTATCACATACTACAGTACGACTTATCTATGGAAAACAACTTCTTTCACTACTTTTATCAACCAGGACACTGCAATGCAGAAGTTACTACATAATCCATGGATGATCTAGGGACCAGACCCTTGACTGAAAAACTTGAGTTAATCGACCAAAACGCTGATCTGCAGATCTAATTTAGACAATGGAAAACCAAATCCGAGAGTTAAGTGGAGTAATTGGCCTAAGTGAGAGTGATTTTAGCGAATTTTCAAAGAAAATGAAGCTATTGCAATGGCTTCGAAATTTAAATAATATAAATTTTTGGAAATTTTCTTCATAGAAATCCGTTTCAGACCATTCTAAAACGATTCCTGAAATTTAACACTTTTTTATATGTATATATATATATATATATATTTATATATTTATTTATATATGTGTCACTCCAGACGATAACTCTCGATAGAATTGAGATAAACAGCTCAAATTTGCACAAAAAATCTATCTTGGCAATCGAAAGGCTAAGTTCGAAGATGGGCGAAATTGGCCTACTCTAAGGAGGGTTTTGGCGCATTTAAAGTGCGCAAAAATTACCCAAAAATCCCCAAAATGTTATTTTCCAACAAGTGACCCCTCATTTTAAAGGTTTTTGCACGCTGAACACGATGGTGGAATCGGATTTTAGATATCTTGATCCGTTCTCAAATTAGAGCATTTAAAGTGCGCAAAAATTACCTAAAAATCCCCAAAATGTTATTTTCTAACAAGTGACCCCTCATTTTAAAGGTTTTTGCACGCTGAACACGATGGTGGAATCGGATTTTAGATATCTTGATCCGTTCTCAAATTAGAGCATTTAAAGTGCGCAAAAATTACCCAAAAATCCCCAAAATGTTATTTTCCAACAAGTGACCCCTCATTTTAAAGGTTTTTGCACGCTGAACACGATGGTGGAATCGGATTTTAGATATCTTGATCCGTTCTCAAATTAGAGCATTTAAAGTGCGCAAAAATTACCCAAAAATCCCCAAAATGTTATTTTCTAACAAGTGACCCCTCATTTTAAAGGTTTTTGCACGCTGAACACGATAGTGAAATCGGATTTTAGATATCTAAATCCGTTCTTAAATTAGAGCATTTAAAGTGCGCAAAAATTACCCAAAACTAGGATAATCTTTAAACTCTTACCCCCACCCCCTTAGAGTGGTCAGATTGAAAAATGTGAGAAGTATTAATTGAAGACGAGAGTTCGAAGCAAAAAAGGGGGAGGCAAACGATTAGTACAACTCCTTGAATTTACCCACAGCGATCAAATAAATAAGCACTTAGTACAATTACGTAATAAACAAACGGTAGAATCAGGATGGACAAAACGTACAAATTAAAATAAATACGAAGAGAATATACATAGAAAACCAAATTTTAGACCGAAGTTTTCCTTTATTCAAAACCATAGCCATTAATTCGAATATTTCTTTGAAAATTCGCTCATTAAGTCATGCTGCATGACTGATTTTTTTTTTATTTGCCGTCACAAAACAAATTGTATGACAATGGTCAAAAATTTGTCTACATTTAAGGTAGGCGTCACACAATTTACCGTTAGATTAGGTAACATCAACCAGATCAGGGTACTGGGGAGAGTGAAAATGAAAGGGGCTGCAGCAGCCCTGAAAGGTGCAGCAGCCCCAAGGTTGCTGGTCGGGGCCTGAATGCCCCAACCGGCCTGGGCCCACCCACCACGGCGGCTCACATGGCCACCTGCCCATTGCTAGGCGGGCAGCCCAAATGAATGACGTAGTGAACCTAGAACAACGTGAGGGATTATACATGCCGAGAGTACAACAGTGACGTCATCAAATCCAAATAATTTTCAAAAAAACTACTACAACAAATGTATCGCGAAAAACCAAAATTGGCACCATCAAATGCAATCTCCGTTTTCAAATAAAAAATGACAATAAGTGGCGGGTTAGTTCAAGCTTTTGCTAGTATAGCAGGAGGTAGCGAGTTCAAGTCACATTTTTCACCTAAACTGTTTCCTACTTTTCTCCAGCAGGAAAACATCAGCTGAGTTCCTTATCCTTCAACTTTGTCAGTGTAAGAGTACAATATCTACCTGTAGTAGCGCATTGCAGATCGAGTTAGATCCTGCAGCATCCCTTTATGGCTCCTGACGCCGGTTCTCGTGTAGTCGGTTTTAAGAGCCCCAGTGCCGCTGTACTGCATCGAAACGGCGTCCGCGTTGTCCGTCCACAGTCCTCGGAAAGCCATCTCCAGGCCACCGTGATCTTTCACGCTTTCCCCACTCTTCAGGATGCTCAGTTTCATCAAGATATCAGTAAGAGCTTTGCGGGCTATCATACTCTGAACCACGTTGGTCCTATGAAACAAAATCGGATTCTTTATTTCCAAGTTCTGCAAAAAATATGGTACGTAAGCCTTAGAGTATAAATAACATGGATGTAACTGTGGCCTATGGATGGAACGATGCCTTCAACACTGATGAGCTGTCGCCCTAGCGAATCAGATAACAGTTTTATTGTAAAAATTCTTAATTACGGTTTTTCAAACAGAATTTGGATCTAACTGATGAGAGTTTTCTTATTGTTAAATTTGAATTCATAGAACAATAAATTATAGAAATATGAGCTGGAAAGGGAGGTGTTTTCCTTCAGAGGCTGCAATTTTATATCAAATCCTCCGTAACCTTTGATTTCGAGTTGTGTGCACCTTGTTTGAGCATGACACGCATCCACGCAACTGCTCCTAGCGGAAAAAACTGAAAACTCTCCGTGTCTGCTTGGCTTCCCAAACTGCTAACATAAATGGCTCTATCAGCCGCCCCAAAAACAACAAGTGCCTCCCAAAAAACCGCCTACACACCTTTAAAAAAAAAAAAAAAGTGTGAATTTTCATATCCTCCTCTTGTATGGGAAAGTAGCTTTCATTTTATTTAGCTGTTCCTCTTAAAACAAATAATCGCGCTAAAATTCAAAATTATGCTAAAATTAAAAAAGAAGGCGTGAAATTTCACAACAATAATCGCGCTTAAATTCTGCTAAAATTCATTTTATTTAAGAAAGTGTGAATTTTCGTATCCTCTTTTTGTATGGGAAAGTAGCTTTCATTTTATTTGTTCCTCTTAAAAACGAATAATCACGCTATAATTCTGCTAAAATTCAATTTAAAAAAAGGTGTGAATTTCCAAAATAATAATCGCGCGAAAATTCAAAATTCATTTTATTTAAGGTGTGAATTTTCATATCCCCCTCTTGTATGGGAAAGTAGCCTTCATTTTATTTAGTTGTTTCTCTTAAAAACAAATAATCGTGCTAAAATACTGCGAGTTAATCCCCCCCACAGTGACTGCCTCCCGTTTTCCTTTGATTTCCTTCCTATCTCCTTCAGGACGCCGCCACAGGCCAGAATCACTGCCTCCAGAAGTCTCTGAGGTAACGGCAGCGCTGCATGAAAGGGTACCACCACGGCCGGCTTCAGAGAAGGCCACGGCAGTAGAGAATTGGCAACAGCGCACTTCAGGCTGGCCGCGACATCACCCACCAATAAGCCTAGGTTTGCTTATTTCCGGGTTTCGATAGTTTACCTACAGATCTTCTCGCGAAAATTATTTTCAACAGTAATATTGTTAACATAAGTTATTATTTTTAATGATAACAGAATGCAGGAAAATTGTGTCGTGCCAGAGTGCAAAATTAATTAGGAATGTACAAAAGAATATGTGACTTCGTTTCGTTTTCCCAAGGATGAAGAGAAAAAGTGGATTCATGCGATTCCCCGCACTAACTGGGAACCAAAACCTAGGTCAGTGGTTTGTATATAACATTTTTCCGAAAATGATTTAGGTACAGTAGATAAGTAGGTACCTTCAACAGGGAGAATAGAAAGAATGGACCCTTGCAAAACCTAAAGAAACGTACCTACAGTGCTTTCCATCATTCAGCTACAGTCATGGTATGACGATAGAATATTCTATGACATTCATCATTGAATATTATGAACATTTTAATCTCTCAGAGTTCGAGGATAAGTTTTTGAATGCTCCTCATAAAAAGACATCGTAACATTTGTCTCAGAGAGATCGCGTTCCAAATTAGAAGACAGCAATACGTGCGGTCAATGTGATTACGAACCATTATTCCAAGAATGCTGCAAAATCACGTGGGTTTATTAGGTATTCTATTGGACATAAAAAAAGCTGGCTATTCATTTACTGTTTATTTCATGTGTAATAACTTTGATATAGCTATTTTTGGTATTTTTCACAAGATTTAGCCCCAAAAACTCAGATTAGGCTCTTATTTTTGACAAATTACCTTCGATCATTGAACCTCTCATTGAATTTTCCGGATTCACTTCCGAGTTATTATACAAATTTCTAGTGATTACAGCCATTTTCACAGGTTTTTGACCCATAAATATTGAATTTTGAGAGTTAAAACTTCGTTAGAACCTCAATACTTCACTCAGTGGTCAAAATCAACTTCATATTTGGTCTCCTCACCCTAAAAAACACGGAAAACGATACATCACAAGTTCAAATTCACTAAAACGTGAAAAACACCTAATTTTTCACCCATAACACCCCTCGATGTTTTCCGATCGGACTGCCGAGTTACGGCTTGTTTTTGGAATCTGCACACCTTGAAACGTAGAAAAAATTTTGAGGGGGCGTTCCAAAAAAATGTTCCGAACCGAATACACAGGTGTATTTGGAGAATAATTAACCAAAACGACAGTCGCAAGTTGAAGAAGTTCCAGAAGTAGAATACTATAAGCAAACTATAATTAATTCATGTTCCATTTCCTTTTCTCCAAGTCATCTTGCTTCTTCCTTTCTGTTGTTCTAGGTATTAGTTCAGTACCTTTCTTTTAAATAACGCATCATTCAGAAGATGGTTGTTTTCATTAGTTATACCTACTCGCAATATACAGGTATAATAATAAAATAAGTGAAGGATTCATTCATGGAGCTAAAAGAAGGCAGTGGTTACGAAAGGGGCCTGAACAAAGAAGCTATTACAGCATTGCCAGGATCTTGCGCTGCGGCCTTCTCTAAGGTGCAAATTCCTAGACGCGACTCACGACTGCGGACTGCGGCTCTCGATTGGCCGCGTCGCACTCCTTCAATGCATTCTTACGGAACAACATTCCTAGGCGCGTTTCCCAGCCGTACGACTCAATGCGTCTGACGGCTGATGAGCGCGTCTGCGACTCCACTGGTAGGGTGAGCAGTCCAGCCGCACGCCGTGTGCGACTGAGGTATGCAAACCCACTCGAGAGTTCTGTTTTGCACACAAAGCGACAGAAAATGGGATTCTGAAAATGGTCTGCAAGCTTGAGAAGAGAGCTCGAGATTGGCCACATTAAGCACCAGGTGACACTCAACCCTCCCTTTCTCACCCGATCTCACGAGAAGAAAGCCCTCAAAATTTCCATCTTTCTGATGACTCAGAACATGTTACATTCATGAATCTATAATGTGTTAATAATAAAACGTAGGTGAACTGAGGCACGTTCAACCTGAAAAAACTCCGGAAGCGGATGGGGTCGTCCTTCAAATGGCCGTTTATCAGTAGGTTATGAAAGCCTTCATCTCTCCTCGTTCGAAACATGTCAGCGTGGGGTTCCCGGGCAATCGTCAAAAATAATTCATTTTCCTCCTCTTCTTCCGCTAACAGGAGAGCGAGCACTACCTTCTTCACGGACATCTTGAGCCAGACTGACGCAGCGGCCAGCCGTACCTAGGAATGTTACAAGTTTGCGGCGTCCGACTGCGTCTGTCGACCGAAAATCGTGAGCCTTAAAGCCGGCCATGGTACCACTCAAGTATACCTACCTTATTTCACTTGTTTTTTCTCAGCCTAAAGGCGGCATTTCGCCCTTACCTATTTTGCTTCGTTCCCTTCCATCCTAAACGATAACCGACCTAGTCCTATTCAGATACAGTCCGCGCCGCAAATATAAATTACACTCGCTTAACAGTACACTATTATGTCGAAGAACAAATCCCAGAAACGATTAGCCGCAACAGCCTGCGAACTTGGCACCATACAATTTTCAATTTAGCTTAATTTAAATCATAATTACCTGTCCAGACAATCGATGCAATTGGTCCGAAAAACGCCGTCCTGGTAGGACACTACCTTCTCGTCGTTGATCGTCAGGGTGTACCCCATCTCTTCTTGATCCTGAGAAATCCTGTCAATGAGGATCGACAAACGTTCCCACCTCATTTTTGAACACTCGCAATGAAAATCGAACGCTTCGTATTTCAAGTTGGAATTCCCAGACTGAACGCACAAATCTTTGTAAAACTGTTCTAATTTACCTTCGGAACCCGTCTGGTCTACTAAATTAACGAGTATTTGTCGTCCGTACTCGATCTGTTGCGATTCAAAGTGCTTGTTGAATGCATCCAAGTGGTTTTCCGATGGGATGACGGCGGGTTTCGGTTTGTATTTCAGATTGGGCCACTGCTGCCAGAAAAAAGGCATTGAGCCTCTCGTCTGGACGAAACTAGCTCGTTCACTTCGAGTTTCTACAATCATTTCGGACTCGACGAAATTGGCGACGTTACCCGCCGAGTCGACACCTCTAGTAAAGAGTCTCAGTCCTGCGCGCAGCTTGCTCCTTCGAGATATCAAGGTTATCGTGAACGCTTGACCGTTCACAACGCATTTCTCAATGCCCACGAAACCGTTGATGATGGGCAGCAGAAACCTTCCGGTTCCTTCGATATTATTCAAATCCGACAGCAAGAATGAGTTCCAAATGAATCTCTGCTCGCCTCTTCTGAGCATAGAGTTGCAGAGCTGGTCAGGAGACAAATGCTGCAACCTCTGCACAGAATGACTGAGATCGTACGTATACGAAAAGTAAAAATCATTACTAGAAAACACATTTTGGAATATCATCATGTACTCGTTATTCAAACGGTTCTGATCGCTTGATAAGTGCGTCGTTGATTTAGGGTACGAAATCAACTCCGCTTTTTTGACCTTCCATATAACGTTAGATCCCTTTTGATTTTCACCCACCTTGATCCTCTCGGTGACGACGACAAGGTAATTACAACTAATCAATTTAATCGTTCCCAGTATACCTTTGATGCGCGTTTCCGATGCGTACGGTGGCAAAGGGGTTTTGGCAGATTCCAACTTGATTTCCTCGGTGACGCGGTCGAGTACCAGAACATTTTCAGGGTTGCTGGAAGGTAATATGAAGAATTTGTCATCTGTCGTAAGCAGCCGAAGATCATCGTAGACCCCAGTCGCATTTTGTTTTCTCGAAAGGCCCGTCATTGTAGAATTTGATGAGTAATTGGGTGAAATCACGCGATAAGTAGTAACTGCCTATTCACAATTCACATCTTGCGACTAGTCGAATTAAAAGTGATAACGTCACGTTTATCAATTGTTCCACGTCTTCTTCTATTTGGTTGTGTTGGCCGAGTCGCAGTCGTGACGGTCATGGAGAGATTTCATGGAAGCAAAAATCGGAGGGGATCCGTGGAGGAAGAAAACTTCCCTGAGGCGTCTAATCAAACCTGTGGGTGTCAATATTTGACTAGTATAGATAACATTATTTATTCTTGAAGAACTGAAGTGACACATCATGAATTAAAATGTTACAAAAATTAGAAAAAAAATGCTCAGAACTACGACTCGAACCTGGAACTTCAATAAGTACCATCGAACACTGCAAAAAAATGGAATGGGCAGGTGGTTGAGGTACGTAGAATCCGAAAATGGAATTAAACCTGCAAATAATTACACAACGGTTTATTGTTTACCTCCATAGATGCCCCTTCGTGGATCTCTGTCTTCTGTGGGCAATACCTACTCTCGAGCTCCCTCCAGGAAAGCGCTAAATCGAGTACTGGAGCCGGCCCGGGAATTACAGTTTCATAAAAATGCGCGGGGTTCAATAATTCACTCATTAATTATTTGTTGTTATTCATGAAGCCGAAACAGCCATTATTCTTCAAATGAAATATCACAAAACAACCAACTGGACTTCATACAGCCATGCGTGATTATAATTAAGGTGCTCCCTAGCAATGATATCTGGGCTTGATGTATACCGTTTCATTCATGATCATGTTGACGAAGCTTTTCGGTGCAAGCGAACGGCTGATTTTACAATGCTCCGGGTGGTCTCAAAAAATACTTTAGTTTGAGATCAATTTAAAAACGTAAAAAACGATACACTTCTACAGAAAATCTTAGAGCCACAGCGTTCCGAGCTTCGTAAGACCGAGCTTCGAGGACCAACTAGACCCCAAACGGAATATACGAACCAAATTTCATTAATTTTGGTTCATAGTAACTAAGGGAAGTGCGAAGTACGGTGAATATTCGGGTATTCTCTTGACGGCCTGATGATGGTGTCATTACATCGAAAGCCCTCGCCTCCAGTCAACCAGCTAGTGACGGCGGACTCCTCCGGAAGGTGTGGTAATATTACATCTTATACTAGCGGAAATAACCCGTTAGATTTAATAATGACATTTGGTTTGTAGGTCCCATTTGGGGTCTAGTTGGTCCGCGAAGCTCGGCGTTACTGACAGTCATCTCTAAGGAGTAAAAATAGGGGTTGGAATTTCCAGAACACCGCAGTTCAAAGACTTTATATAGAAGGGTATGTTTTTTTAAAAATGTTTTTTAAGTGATCTCGATTTTGAAAATTTGTTGAGACCACCCGGAGCATTGTACGACCAGCCGTTCGTTTGCACCGAAAAGCTTCGTCAACACGATCGTGAATCAAACGGCATACATCCAGCCCAGATGTCATTGCTAGGGATCACCCTATTAAAATCACTCATGGCTGTATGAAATCGAGTTGGTTGTTCCGAAATATTTCATTAGAAGAATTATTATGTTAATAGGTTATTGTTAATAGGTAGGTAATTGTTAATCTGAATAAGAACAAAAAATAATTAATTATAGCTATAACTTAATTCCACCGCACATTTATGAAATGTGATTGCCCAGCTGGCCCCAGTATTCGATTCAGGGTAGGGATGAAAATCGATTATCGATTATATCGAAAAATCGATGTTTTCTCTCGATTAATCGATTTTTTGGCATCGATGTTTCTTTTTCGATTTTAATCGATTAATCGATTTTATCATTCGATTTTATAGCCCCCCCCCCCCCCCCCCCCCCCCCTCAAAACTCTTTTTTTTCCCAACGTTCCAACTCCAACTGCAGATAAAATTTGCATGGAAGAAGGGGAGCGCAGTTCTCTTCATCCATGAAATTTGTGAAGGAAAATAAAATTAGGGAGGATATGAGTATCCACCATGGCTAGCCCAGACAGCTAAATTGTAAGAAGGTGAAAAAGAAGGAGGCCGTTATGAACCGTGTTTTCTTGAAATAGAACGTTTCAACATAGTTATGTAACATTTTTGTTTAGCAATCCCTGATACCTGATAGATAACTGTTTTACCACTACATAATATTTTGCCTCACCATTGACTTAGTAGGAACTTTAAAAAAATTAATATTAATTTATGGAATTCTAAATTGATATTGTAAACTAATAGATACTACCATCTTGATAGAAATTAAATTATTAACAATAAATATAGGCTGTAGCTTTTTAAAGAATGATAAGCTCGGTAGGCACCAAATAAATTAAATTGATCAGTTTTGATACAGGTGGATCTATATCCACCTGTATCATTTTATGGAAGCAGGCTGCTATTTGAAAAAAAAGAAAAAAAGTGGATCAATAATACTTGACGATTATAATTATAAGTGGATCAATAATTACTTGACGATTATAATATTTTTCTGATTATAATCAGAAATATAAAATGATTCAAATTTGAAAAATGCTTTGAAAATCGATTAATCGATTGTTAACAACCGATTAATCGGTACAATCGATATTGAGCCGTCGATGTTACAATCGATGGTAAAATCGATGTTGAGCCGTCGATGTTTCATCCCTAATTCAGGGCTTTCGTACGGTTAGCTCGAGGGCACTGACCACAGCTAACAGTGATCCACACAGAAGGGACACCTATACCGGTAAATAATAAACCGTTGTGTAATAATTTGCAGAGTTGTGTAATTGATTTTCACGATATCTCTACTATATGGCCAATCGCCACTGGTCGAATGGTAGGTACCTGGGTTTCCCCAACCTACTTGTAACAACCTGCTTACATAATATCAGTACACAACCATCATCAGTACACAACAGAAATCTATTGTGTGTTTTCTATTGTGTACTGATGATGGTTTAACAACCGAAACCGGTCTACAATTTGTTAGTTTACGTGGCAATAGGCTATTCTATTTTTATCCTGTAGTTTTTTTTCACCTGCTTACCCCGAGGTTTTCCTGATATTATTTGGTGCCCAATAACAATGTTTATAACAGGTATTTCCTTATTTCAACCACAATTATTCATCATATCGTTTTCATCATTCGGTACCAAAGAATATATCTCAGTCCCAGTCCGTACCCACCTATTTATTATTCAGCGACGGGAGCGTGACGTCCTGGATTTTACGTATTGTCATTCTGAAAATCGCTTGTTTGCCCGTTCATTGTGAAACGAGTATGAAGAGCTTTAGAGCGCCAACAGTGACTATTGTTCAGACGGCTGTTTATTTATAATTCAGACAAAGAGTCGAAATTATTATACACTGTTGCAATTAGTTTTTGGTTCCTTGTCCTAACAACTTTTGGTGGTTTTTGGTTTATTATTTTCAATAATGAACCATTAGAATCGAGAATGAAAAAAAAAAAAAAAATTCTAATCCCCCTCAAAATTTGATGGTTTACGTTTCAAGGTATGTAGAATCCAAAACTGCAATAAAAATATTTCTGTCTGTCCGCCGTAAATTTTTTGAGCTAAAAAAATTTTTGAGACCACCCGGAGCATTGTACGTCCAGCCGTTCGTGTGCACCAACAAGCTTCGTCAACACGATCGTGAATCAAACGGTATAAATCTGGCCCGGATATCATCACTAGGGAGCACCTGATTATAATCAAGGATGGCTGTATGAAGTCGAGTTGGTTGTTCCGCGATATTATTTCATTTGATAAGTGATGGACTATTGGATTTTGTTGGTAGGTACTTGTGAAACTTGAACAAACGTTGAAGTATTATTGATGGGTAAATTTATTACACAATGGTAAATTATTACACAACGGCAAATTATTACACAACGGTAAATTATTACACAACGGTAAATTATTTCATAACGGTAAATTATTACACAACGGTTCATCTACCAAGAAGGGGCTGGATTTTGTTGATCGGTACCTTTGCAACTTGAACAACCGTTGAAGTATTATTGATGGGTAAGTTATTACACAACGGCAAATTATTACACTACGGAAAATTATTACATAACCGTAAATCATATCACAACGGTAAATTATTACACAATGGTAAATTATTACACAACGGTAAATTATTACACAACGGTTCATCTACCAAGAAGGGGCTGGATTTTGTTGATCGGTACTTATGCAACTTGAACAACCGTTGAAGTATTATTGATGGGTAAGTTATTACACAACGGCAAATTATTACACAACGGAAAATTATTACATAACCGTAAATCATATCACAACGGTAAATTATTACACAATGGTAAATTATTACACAACGGTAAATTATTACACAACGGTTCATCTACCAAGAAGGGGCTGGATTTTGTTGATCGGTACCTTTGCAACTTGACCAACCGTTGAAGTATTATTGATGGGTAAGTTATTACACAACGGCAAATTATTACACAACGGAAAATTATTACATAACCGTAAATCATATCACAACGGTAAATTATTACACAATGGTAAATTATTACACAACGGTAAATTATTACACAACGGTTCATCTACCAAGAAGGGGCTGGATTTTGTTGATCGGTACTTATGCAACTTGAACAACCGTTGAAATATTATTGATGGGCAAGTTATTACACAACGGTGCATTATACTTGACCACGAAGGTAGGCATTGACCACAGAAAACAGTGATCTACGCAAAAGGGGCCTCTATTTTACTCCACATCAACAATTTTCCTTCAGAACTTCATTATTTGCGTTTCTTTTTGCCATTTTAGTAACTTTTGTCATCGACAGAATTATTTTAGCAACATTTAACTCGTGATTTAGGTAGGTACCTAGTAACGAGTACGGGGTTAGGTACTAACCTACGGAGGATCTGCGCTCCACATAATATGTATAGACTAGTACATATTATATAGACGGGTTATCTATACAGAGAGCTGTGATCTGTAACAGAAGGGTATTCTGTACAAAATAATAAACCGTTGTTTAGGGATTTGCAGAGTTTTTTGATAAGTGGATGGGGTTAAGTAATTTGATACCAATTTATGTTAATTTTTAGCCATTCAGAATATATTTCTCATAGTCACGTTCTCGTCATAATTATAACGCTAAATATAAACGGTATTAATATTTAATCACAATATGCTAATAATGCTGATTTATATTAATAAAATCGTAATCCTGTCGTACATTGATTGGAATCACATGTCATGTTTTTCTGCCGTTTTGCATCTTTCCCTTTTAGCGAATTTTCGAAGAAAAGGAAGCTATTGTTCTCGGTCCAAAATTTTTAAAACTCGAATTTCCGAAAGATTTTCATACCAAAATCCGTTTCAGACCATCCTGAATTCACTACCGAAAGACACCAAAAATTATATATATATATATATATATATATATATATATATATATATATATATATATATATATATATTATTTATATATTTATATATTTATATATGTATGTGTCATTCCAGACGATAACTCTCGAAAGAATTGAGATAAAAAGTTCAAATTTGCACGAAAAATCTGTCTTGGCAATCGACAGGCTAAGTTCGTAGATGGGCAG
Organism: Leptopterna dolabrata; assembly: GCA_954871275.1. Classification (NCBI taxonomy): domain Eukaryota; kingdom Metazoa; phylum Arthropoda; class Insecta; order Hemiptera; family Miridae; genus Leptopterna; species Leptopterna dolabrata. The sequence goes on along the minus strand of OX940982.1, from coordinate 7,265,978 downwards.
AATCGGGTCACTCTAAGGGGGAGTTTTGGGGAGGTTTAGGGGGGGGAAATTACCCATAAATTCCCAAAATGAAACAGTCTGACAAGTGACACCTCATTTTAAAGGTTTTTCTACGCTGAACACGATGGTGAAATCAGAATTGCGATATCTCATTCCGTTCTCAAACTGGAGCACTTTGAAGATGAAGGAACGTGGTTATTTCTTGATATAAAACAGTTTTACATAAAATCAGTTATTTCTTCGAAAATTCGCTCTTATAGCCATGCTGCATGACTGTGGTTTTTTCTTGTTGGAATAGGATTAGTATAAGTATTGAAACTCTCGAGCTGTTACAGAATTCGTCCAAAGTCTTTCGTTCAAAATTCAGTTTTATTTCATCTTCATTCGATTTTTTAGGTTCTCTTGACGCGAATGTTTGGTCATCTATCTATGTAAACTGCCATAAACGGCAGTCGCGCCGTGGCCCAATAAACGCCTGCGACTGTGCAAACGTTTTTGTCTAAAAACGCCGATCACTATAATAAGAAAGAATGGTCCTGACATCAGGAGGGTAAATACGGGGTGATATCTAAATGAGTAGGCAAAGCTCCTCAGCAAGCTCTTTCTACCGAGTAGAGTGTAGAACATTAATTTCTGCTACAATAAAGCGGAAAAGAGGAAAACACCAGATGTAGACGGTGAAATTCAAGTTCTGGAACTTCCTTAACCCAATCCGAAAGGAGATTAAACGCCACGAACATAACAGCTGGAATAATGAAAATTCAAAATGGCCAAAAATTGGTCAAAATGGCTAAAAATCAAAAGTTGATATTCATTTGATCAAAAGTTGATGAACTGGTGACTCGAGGCTTGGAATGACAGTTTCAACAGTAACAAATATTTCTTCATAAACAAGTTTGTCAAAAATAGCTGTTACCACTCTCCGAAAAAATTCGCCCATAAGGTCATGCTGCAATATTGGAAATTCCGACGCACAGACCACCTCTTTTTTTTTTACTCCAAAAATATTCACCTTGGAACTCGTTCATTTGTTCGTTAGAAACTATAAAGGTAATACAGACATTTCAGCAATTTTTTCATAATATTTTCACATTGAATTTCCCTTAAATATTCCACAGGTGAGTTTGACACATTTGTAAGTAACAAATTTAACTCTGATACGGTATGCATGTAGGTAGCTACGAGTACAATATGTAAGTACAAATAAGTACAAATATGTACTTAGGTGATTTTTATGTTAACATATTAACAAACAAAACGAAAAAGACAAGGAATATTTTTTATAAATTTCGATGGGGAAAACCTATCAAAATCGATCACAAAATTTACTTTATAGTACACCAAAATCGAATGTCGGTACGTACCTACCTACTGCCGGTACCTAAAAACCTACTGCCGGTTCAAAAGGAACTTTTAATTCGATTTTACCGTTCAAACGTTCATTTTCTTTCCACATTCACTCTTCTGAATCAGGTTTAACTAAAAATGAAAAAAATTGTGGGTAATTGAAAGAGAAAAACGCTGCAAACTCCTTGTCACATGGGTTTATTATTCTATTATTTTATTGGTCTACAGAAATGCTGGCTGTTCATTTATTGTTTCTTTTATGCGTAATAATCGAAATAGCTATTTCTGATGGTTTCCATTAATTTTGGCCCCTAAAACACAAATTAGGTACGCTTTTTTTTTTTAACTTTCTTCGATCATTGATAGAGCCATTTAATCGTCTTGATCCACGTGTTGACACTTTTCCTAGTGTTATTCTACAAATTGATGGTGATTTCAGACGATTTCGCAGGTTTTTGACTCATAAAAACTCAATTTTGGGAGCTGAACATCTGGTACAACCTCAATTTTCAACTCCTTGGTCAAAATCGACTTCATATTCGGTCTTCTCGTCCCCCAAAACATGGAAAACGATACTTTCCTCAAAAGCTAATTTTAACAACATGTTGCTAAAACGCAAAAAGTACCTATTTTTACACACATTTTCACTCATAACACCCCTGGGTGTATTCCGGTCGGGCTGAAAAGTTTCGGGACACAACTAGGGCCCAAATGGAGCATGTGTGCGAAAGAACGAATTTTTTTAGACCGAAAATGAAGCCGGTACATGTGATACGTCATAAGGCGGACGGACATTGCATTTTTGGAATCTATGCACCTTGAAACGGAAAAGAAAAAATTTTGAGGGGGTGTTATAAAAATGTTTTGCTGAGCGAATACATAGGTGTATTATTCACAGAATAATAAACAAAAATCAAGAAACAAACAGGCTGTGGAGATAGAAGAAAGGCTGGCTGAGAAGTGAATTTTTAAGGTTGTATAGCTAGCGTTTGAAAGGTTACACCTGTGGCGAAGCCAGGAAGGTTACCACCACTAGAAACGCTAGGGGTTGTGCCCAGAGGGTTCCAACACGTGGGTTATCACCAGACTCGTTCCACCACTCTGAGTTCCTTTAGGCGAGAAAGGTAAGGAGGTATGAGGAGAGAGAGAAGTCGTCGACTTGAGGTTTGAGCATACAAGTAGAATGGTGAGCTGGGTGAGAAGAGCGGTTTATATACATATACCTACATATTATACATATTACATATTATGTAGATCGCAGATCCTCCTGTAGGTTATTACCTAACCCCGTACTCGTTACCAGGTACCTACCTAAATCACGAGTTAAATGTTGCTAAAATAATTCTGTCGATGACGAGCAGTAACTAAAACGGCAAAAAGATACGCAGATAATGAAGTTCTGAAGGAAAATGGTTGATGTGGAGTGAATAGATGCCCCTTCTGCGTAGATCACTGTTTTCTGTGGGCAATACCTACCTTCGTGGTCAAGTATAATGCACCGTTGTGTAATAACTTGCCCATCAATAATACTTATACGGTTGTCAAAGTTGCAGAAGTACCGATCAACAAAATCCCTTCCTTCTTGGTAGATGAACCGTTGTGTAATAATTTACCCTTCTGTAATAATTTACCGTTGTGTAATAATTTACCGTTAGGTAATAATTTACCGTTGTGTGATAATTTACCCATCAATAATACTTCAACGTTGGTTCAAGTTTCACAAGTACCTACCAACAAAATCCAATAGTCCATCACTTATCAAATGAAATAATATCGCGGAACAACCAACTTGACTTCATACAGCCATCTTTGATTATAATCAGGTGCTCCCTAGTGATGATATCCGGGCTGGATTTCTACCGTTTGATTCACGATCGTGTTGACGAAGCTTTTTGGTGTACACGAACGGCTGGACGTACAGTGCTCCAGGTGGTCTCAAAAAATTGCTTAGCTCAAGACAAATTAAATGTCGTTAAAAAAAAACTATACCCTTCATCGAAAGTTTTCGAACTAAGGCGTTCTGAAATTTTCAACCCCTATTTTGAACCCCTTAGAGATGACTGACAGTAACGTGGAGCTTCGAGGACCAACTAGACCCCGAACGGAACCTATAACCCGAATTTCATCAATTTTTGTTTCAACTGAGAAAAGTGGCCAGTAAGGCGTACGGCGGACGGACAGAAATATTCTTATTGCATTTTCGGATTCTACATACCTTGAAACGTAAACCATCAAATTTTGAGGGGGGTTAGCATTTTTTTTCTTGCTCGATTCCAATGTTTCACTATTGAAAATAATAAACCAAAATTCTAACCCCCCTCAAAATTTGATATACCTACGTTTCAAGGTATGTAGAATCCGAAAATGCGATAAAAATATTTCTGTCTGTCCGCCGTACGCCGTACGCCGTACGGGCCACTTTTCTTAGTTACCATGAAACAAAATTGATGAAATTCGGGTTATAGGTTCCGTACGGGGTCTAGTTGGTCCTCGAAGCTCGGCGTTACTGTCAGTCATCTCTAAGGGGTTCAAAATAGGGGTTGCAATTTTCAGAACGCCTTAGTTCGAAAACTTTCGATGAAGGGTATAGTTTTTTTTAACGATATTCAATTTGTCTTGAGCTAAGCAATTTTTTGAGACCACCCGGAGCACTGTACGTCCAGCCGTTCGTGTGCACCAAAAAGCTTCGTCAACACGATCGTGAATCAAACGGTAGAAATCCGGCCCGGATATCATCACTAGGGAGCACCTGATTATAATCAAGGATGGCTGTATGAAGTCAAGTTGGTTGTTCCGCGATATTATTTCATTTGATAAGTGATGGACTATTGGATTTTGTTGGTAGGTACTTGTGAAACTTGAACAAACGTTGAAGTATTACTGATGGGTAAATTATTACACAATGGTTAATTATTACACAATGGTTCATCTACCAAGAAGGGGCTGGATTTTGTTGATCGGTTTTGCAACTTGGACAACCGTTGAAGTATTATTGATGGGCAAGTTATTACACAACGGTTCATTATACTTTTGACCACGAAGGTAGGTATTGACCACAGAAAGCAGTGATCTACGCAGAAGGGGCATCTATTTCACTCTACATCAACAATTTTCTTTCAGAACTTAATTATTTGCTTTTCTTTTTGCCGTTTTAGTTACTGTTTGTCATCGGCTGTATTACCTATTTTAGCAACATTGAACTCGTGATTTAGGTAGGTACCTAGTAACGAGTACGGGGTTAGGTACTAATCTACGGAGGGTCTGCGATCTACATAATATGTATAGACTAGTAAATATTATATAGACGGGTTATCTATACAGAGAGCTGTGATCTGTAAAAGAAGGGTATTCTGTACAAAATAATAAACCGTTGTGCAGGGATTTGCAGCGTTTTTTTAAATTGCATTTTTTTTACATACCTTGAAACGTAAACCACCAAATTTTGAGGGGGGGTTACAATTTTTTTTTCATTCTCGATTCCAATGGTTCATTATTGAAAATAATAAACCAAAACAAAAAAAAAAATATGATATGTACTATTCTATTATATACATATTATGTAGATCGCAGACCCTCCGTAGGTTAGTACCTAACCCCGTACTCGTTACTAGGTGCCTACCTAAATCACGAGTTAAATGTTGCTAAAATAATTCTGCCGATGACAAACAGTACCTAACAAAAAGAAACACACATAATGAAGTTCTGAAAAGAAATTGTTGATGAGGAGTGAAAAAAGTTGCAAAAGTACCTACCAACAAACTCCAGCCCCTTCTACGTAGATGGTATACTGAACCGTTGTGTAATAATTTACCGTTGAGTAATGATTTACCGTAGTAATAATTTACCCATCAATAATACTTCAACGTTTGTTCAAGTTTCACTACCTACCAACAAACTCCAAAAGAGCCATCATTTTTCAAATTAAATAATATCACAGAACAACCAACTCGACTTCATACTCCGCCAATATAATCAGGTGATCCCTACCAATGATTGGCCGTATTCACAAATTCCTATTGTGGGCGCGTCTCTGGTTACGAGATTTGGTTTGAATTGTATACAATTTCATTCACACTGGAGTCGAAAATGCCTGTCGGTGCAAACTTCGGGGCCTTACTGTGAACGAACGGCTGGACGTACGACGCTCCGGATGGTCTTAAAAAACTCGCAAGTTCAAGAACTATTTAAAACCGTAATAATATTTACGTAAAAAAATGGTATAGGCGTTTTGAAAATTTCAACCCCTATTTTGAACCCCTTAGAGATGACTCACAGTAACGTCGAGCTTCGAGGACCAACTAGACGCCGAACGGAACCTATAACCCGAATTTCATCAATTTTTTTTCATGGTAACTAAGAAAAGTGGCCCGTACGGCGTACGGCGTACGGCGGACAGACAGAAATATTTTTATTGCAGTTTTGGATTCTACATACCTTGAAACGTAAACCATCAAATTTTGAGGGGGGGTAAGAATTTTTTTTTTCATGCTCGATTCCAATGGTTCATTATTGAAAATAATAAACCAAAAATGGACGGTCGACCTACGGTTCTACAGTTAGATCATTTAATAAAGATTAACGTTTCGCCAAAATTTCCTAAGGAGGCTACTTCCCAATTTAAAGCTTCATAGAGTGAATATCATAGAAATTAGCTTTAGGTGCCACTCAGCTGATCCGGGGCCTGGGCAGCGTCAAGTTAAAATCCTAAGGAGCCTACCTACCAAATTACAGCTTCATACAGTGAATAGCATAGAAATTAGCTTCAAGAGCCTATTCTAAGATTCCTACAATTATTTTCAGCGGACCACCATAGCCACGTGACCACCATAGTAACATAACAACAACATGACGCTCGTGACGTGACGGAAAACGACCTGTTCGTCCTGTTAATCATTATTAAATGATTTAAAAAAAAACAACTGAAATTCACAAGACAGGCTCACTGATCACATCTACCATTCAAGTGGTTCTTATATTCAAATTAATATTATTTCGGTAGTATTAGTTGGGTTAAAATTAAGAAAAAAAGATCTAGAAATCAATAAAAATTGTCATGGTACCCTTACAATATACCATTCCTGTAAAAAATAGACGCCTTGAAATCGGCTTAGCAGTAATGAAAAACAATTAAAAAGGCAAACAAATGTAACTTATTCAAAGCCGATACAACTAATTTTTGAAGTCTGCGCCAAATTTCAACTTATTACTGGCATTACATGTACCTTTTAAATCCTGCACTCTGTTGGAAAAGTCAGATGTATAATCAAACTACCAGATCTAAGTCACCTGATTTACCAGATCATGATAAGAATCTTTGGATAAATTCAAAGACATAACGAAGATTTATGGTTATGAACCAAAAATTGCAACCATGTATCATGTTTCCACGCGACTCTCCACTATGCATTGTGCGCGAAAAGAATTGACGCTCAAAATTGACTCGCAAAATCGACTCGCAAAAAATGCGAGTATCCCAGGGCTCGTTTCCACGCGACTCTCCACTATGCATTGTGCGCGAAAAAATTTGACGCTTAAAATTTATTGACGCTCAAATTTGACGCTCAAAATTGACGCGCAAAATCGACTCGCAAAAAATGCTAGTATACTTACCAGAGCTAAAACATGATACATGTTAAAACAAACTTGGAAACCTTTGATGGCGTGCGCGCAACTCACGAGTTTCATCGCAATTGGATTACTGGTATAGGAACGCATTAAGGACAAGTAAAGAAAGACACATTCATTTTTATTTATACTTCTTTATTATATGCATGTTAATATTATATTAATTGATATCGCACCTCCAATGCAATAGGGCCGCATGTCGACTTTTGTGAATTTTTCAGGAGGAGCATTTAAAGTTTTTGAACGCTTGTTGAAAATTCAGGCTACGGTCCCAAAACTGGAAAGGGCCAGAAATGCTTTTCAATCTAGGTTAGAAACCGTCCAAAGTCGTTCTCTTTGATATTAGTTAGATAACTTAGGCCCCATACGAGATATGGCCTTATTGCACTGAAAATTTCAATGCAATAGGGCCACATGTCGGTTTTGTGAATTTGTCAGGAGGAGCATTTAAAGTTTTTGAACTGTTGAAGAAAGTTCAGGCTAGGGTCTCAAAACTGGAATGTTCTACAAGAACTATTCAATATAGGTTAGAAAGCGTCCACAGTCGTTCTCTTTGATATTAGTTAGATAACTTAGGCCCCAAACGAGATTATAGCCTTAATGCACTGAAAAGTTTCAAGTTTTTGTAGTTATGACTTCATTTTTGTTATACAGATTCTACCTTTACTAATTTCCAGCCTTCAATAATTATTTTTCTCGCTGTTACGATTTCGTACTTTTACCTTTCAAAATAATAGTAATTATGCATTAAAAAAGGCCTCCCCTAATCACAGTTAGTGATCAATACACCCAACTATCCTTTATAATTTTACTGATTGTTTGATGGTCGTCTTGTCTTATTTTCTTTATGTGCTTCCAGTTCATAACTTGATCAACACAGAAAACCGATATTGGATGAGGTTCACCCTAGTGTTGAAGGGGGGCGAATAACCATGGTCCATTATAAAGTTATTGTCACGTTCAAAAAAATATAAACGAAAAAAATCACCCAATGCCGTAAAAGTAGATAATTAATTTATTAAATATTTTTTTATGAACATGACTATTATTTTAATTAGTGGTGCTACAGCAATATCATTGAATAAAATTTTAATTTATTTTTACAGACTTTCGTAGAACTTGTGATGTATTTTCGGGATTATGTTTTCCCAACATAAGTCCATTAGATCTTTCGCTTTTGCTGCAGCTATCTTAGGTGGTGCCTTGTAAGCTGGATGCAGCAAGGGAGGCGGACGGCCAGCTGTACGCTTCCGTTCAAAATTTATTTGTTGGAAATCCACTGCCCTATGGTCATTCTTTAATTCACTGCAACAAGGACGCATCTCGATATCTGGCTTCAGGACCGAGAAATTGAATTTTTATTTTCAGTGCAACAAGGCCACTTCTCGACTTGTGGCCTCGTTGCGGGAAATTAAATTTTTATTTTCAGTGTAACATGGCCGCATCTCGAGTTGTGACTGTGTTGCATTAATATATTTCAAAAAAACACCAGTGCAACGAGGACGTTTTAATGTTTTTCTGTGGCTTAGATACGTAATTTTAATACAGGGTCGAGTGTGCTGAAAGAACTCATAGTAGCGATGTTTCAGGGCGAATAAACCAAAAATCACAAATTTTCGAGTTGTGGCCCTATTGCATTGGAGGTGCGATATATTAATTATAACACTGTATCTAGTATTCTGTAGTAGGTACCTACTCCATGTAATGGACAAGTGTTCAAAAAACGTTATCCGTTCAATTCACCAGAAAATGTTAGGTCCTAAAGGCAGGCGGCCAAAAAACCGCGAGGGCGCGAGAGGCGGGACTTGATCTGACCAAGCCGTCTCCTCCCACCCCGTTGCTCTTGACCTCAAAACAAAGGACCAGGCGTCAGTGTATCTGGCGGTCCGAGACCTGATGCTACCGTCTCTTTTTCCTGTACTCATCCATTGTCCTTCCCCGGGGACCCTCTGACGAAGGAGCAACTGCAAGTGGATTAACCGAGGTTAGCAGGTAACACACCGATTAACAGATACAGACCTACCGCCACGGAATTGTACATAATATTAGGTAGGTATATCCACATCGATATCGACCTTTTGTGCAACAGGCACACGTTTACGTTCACCAGTCTTTTTTTTTTCCTTCCTCTTTTTAGCGCACCTCACGTTGAGCATCCGTGCCAAACGTTGTTTCACGCTGAATTTCGCAAAAACCGTCGTTTTTGCTACTAAAAATCAACAATAATGGCCAACCGCCTACTCCAGCATCGTCTCACTCGGTGTCCTTCATCTTTCGTGGAAGCACCGGATTTCCGCGTGCTCTCGCACGGCAATCATACTCGTTTTCCGGTTACTTCGGAATTATTTCGGTTCAGCTGACGGTTCAGCTCGGACCAAAATGCCTGAATGTGTTCATCACAGAACCATCTTCAAGTCAGTGAATCCACGTAGTCGTCAGTTTTGCTAAACTATCGCATTCCGTTTCCTCTCTAAACTGATATCGTCAGTTTCACTTCTACACATGCTATACATCATATACTTGCACATATACCTACTCTGTTTGGTTAAATTACAATCCACGTATCGAATACGTCGACAGGTTTCCCAGCTTGCAAATCAAGACGGCTGGAGATACATTTTATTTGCCATCTCATTATGAGTTCCATTAAGGATATAAAAATCATGCACAAGTTGCTTCATTACAAAAATTAATTGATTTCCTATTAAAGTTTACAATAAGCTCAACTTCATTTAGCTGAATTGGCCCACGACTGTACTCCTAACCAACTCTTCTACTTGTGTGGAATTGATTAAGAGATAAAATGTGGTGATGTTGATTACATAACAGCTATTTGCATTTTACTTGCACCATCTTGAGTTGGTCATGCAAGTTTTGGTTTATTATTTTCAATAGTTAACCTTCGGGATCGAGCGCGAAAAAATGTTTTTTTGACCCCCCTCAAAATTTGATGGCTTGCTTTTCAAGTGGAATCCGGAAATGGAGTAAAAAAAATTCTATCCGTACTTCGCACTTTCCCTAGTTACCATGAACCAAAATTAATGAAATTTGGTTTGTAGGTCCCATTTGGGGTTTAGTTGGTCTGCGAAGCTCGGCGTGCTTCACGCTGAGGAAGCAAGCGACACGCTTTTTCAAAGCCGACACTAAAATGAATGGGAGCCTTCACACTGAAGGGATAGTTGCTTCTTGCCTCCTGGAAGCAGGAGGCACGTGTCGCTTGAGAACCGGCATGTTGGTCTTTACCTTGTGCCTCTTCGTAATGCGGGTCGGCATTCCTTTCCCCCTTGCGTATTAGCGCAGCTAGTTTTGAGTGAATCACAGCCCCTTGATTCGCGCTGGCGCAACTTGTTTTGTGTGAATCACATCCCCAACAGTGATGTAGATGTGGTAGTTACCTCTGATTCGCAGTACAACGTAGGTCCGGTCAAACAAATAATTTAATCGTGATATTACCAGATACCGAAGAGTTCAACCTGAGGTTTGTGAACGTTGTCGACAATATTATCGGTCAATATAGGAGTATAAAGTTGCCTTGGTTGGTTGTTTAGTACTTTGATTTTGTCAGTTTTATACTACCATTTTCATACTCACCATTCTATTTTAAATATTATATTCATCTGCCAAGTTCAGTTTCATTCTACGCATCATAGGCGATTGAATGTGAACATCATAATAATATACAGGATGTTCACACTTAAGACTGTTAACCTTCTAGGGATCGATTCTGCAGCTAATTTACAACAAAAAGTTCCTCCTAGAAATTTTTCGAAAACCCCTTTATTTTTCGAGTTTTTTCACTATTAAGATTTTTTCGTGTTTTCGACCTCGTCTAAGTAAAACGGCCATAACTCCCTTAATTTTTGGAGAAAACGAAAAATTGAGGACACCGTTGGAAAGAGCGTTAAATTTCCCATCTCCCTGAGGTGTTTGGATTTTTTTTACAGTAGGTCAAGTAGGCGAAATAATGGACTAAACACAAGAATTTCTCACTTTTTTAAAATTATTGTTTTTTTATGGTGCGTTACGTATTAAAACCTTCATCTGGTAGCTCGAAAACTTTCGATTGAAGGGTATGGTTTTTTTTAAACGATATTAAATTTGTCTTGAGCTAAGCAATTTTTTGAGACCACCTGGAGCACTGTACCACCAGCCGTTTTGCACCGAAAAAGTTCGTCAACGCGATCGTGAATCAAACGGTATAAATCCGGCCGGGATATCATCACTAGGGAGCACCTTATTATAATCAAGGATGGCTGTATGAAGTCGAGTTGGTTGTTCTGCGATATTATTTCATTTGATAAGTGATGGACTATTGGATTTAGTTGGTAGGTACTTGTGAAACTTGAACACACTTTGAAGTATTATTCATGGGTAAATTATTACACAATGGTAAATTATTACACAACGGCAAATTATTACACAAAGGTAAATTATTAAATAACGGTAAATTATTACACAACGGTAAATTATTACAGAACTGTAAATTATCACACAACGGTTCATCTACCAAGAAGGGGCTGGATTTTGTTGATCGATACTTTTGCAACTTGGAAAACCATGGAAGTATTATTGATGGGCAAGTTATTACACAACGATTCATTATACTTGACCACGAAGGTAGGTACTGACCACAGAAAACAGTGATCTACGCAGAAGGGGCATCTATTTCACTCCACATCAACAATTTTCCTTCAGAACATCAATATTTGCGTTTCTTTTTGCCCTTTTAGTTACTGTTTGTCATCGACAGAATTATTTTAACAACATTTAACTCGCGATTTAGGTAGGTACCTAGTAACGAGTACGGGGTTAGGTACTAACCTACGGAGGTCCGCGATCTACATAATATGTGTAGACTAGTACATATGTTATATAGAAGGGTTATCTATACGGAGACCTGTGATCTGTAACAGGAGGGTATTCTGTACAAAATAATAAACCGTTGTGCAGGGATTCGCAGCGTTTTTCTTTTTGAATAAATTTATTACTGCAAATGAATCATTTATTCGATGTTGGTACCTAATACATAATCGTCTAACAATATTTATTTCATAATTGAGTGAGTTGAGACCTCAGGATAATCCTTCAGTAAATCGTATCCTATAATATCTAAAAACGCTGCAAATCCCTGCACAACGGTTTATTATTTTGTACAGAATACCCTCCTGTTACAGATCACAGCTCTCTGTATAGATAACCCTTCTATATAACATATTATGTACTATTCTACACCCTCCGTAGGTTAGTACCTAACCCCGTACTGGTTACTAGGTACCTACCTAAACCGTTGTGTAATAATTTACCTGTATAGGTTCCCCTTATACGGAGATAGAATAATGAACCGTTTTGTAATAATTTGCCCATCAATAATACTTCAACGGTTGTTCAAGTTGCAAAAGTACCTATCAACAAAATCCAGCCCCTTCTTGGTAGATGAGCCGTTGTGTAATAATTTACCCACCAATAATACTTCAACGGTTGTTCAAGTTGCAAAAGTACCTATCAACAAAATCCAGCCCCTTCTGGGTAGATGAGCCGTTGTGTAATAATTTGCCCATCAATAATACTTCAACGGTTGTTCAAGTTGCAAAAGTACCTATCAACAAAATCCAGCCCCTTCTGGGTAGATGAGCCGTTGTGTAATAATTTACTTTATTTTTCATGGTAACTAAGAAAAGTGGCCCGTACGGCGGACAGACAGAAATATTTTTATTGCAGTTTTGGATTCTACATACCTTGAAACGTAAACCATCAAATTTTGAGGGGGGGTAAGCATTTTTTTTTTCATGCTCGATTCCAATGGTTCATTATTGAAAATAATAAACCAAAATGTAGGCACCTACGAGCAACAAAGAGTTCACGTGTAAGTCAAGGGCACCCCATTGCAATGTCGGAAGGTTTGTTGCGGTTGAGGCGCCGGAGATCTGCACTGTCATTTCCACGCTCTCATGTTTGTGGAGACGTTCTTCATGCTTCCTTGCAAATGGTTTCGTTGGTAGTTTCTATCTTTTAGGGTTCCGGACTCGAAGATTTTTGTTGTTGTGAACACCCGGAGCATTGTGGACGTCCAGCCGTTCGTTCAAAGTAAGGCGCTGAAATTTGCAACTGAAATCTTCATCAACATGATCGTGAATGAAACGGTATAGGTACACGGTATCGCTGCGAGGGAACAGCTGATTATAAACAAGCATGGCCATTATGGCCACAGTGCATGGCTAAACGCGAATCCGAAGCAGTGAATTCCTTGAGGATCAAAGGCCTGATTTTGCCCAAATTTGGTGAGTAGCTGGGATGCAGCTCCTAGATGGTCCCCTGTGAATTACAGGACGATCGTATCATTAGTATGGCCCCATCCTAAGGCGTTTAGAGAGAGGCCTTGACCCCAGCCCATGCGCAAACGCCAAATTCGTGGTGATAAATTACTTAGGAACTCGATTTTGCTCAAATTTGGTGGGTAGTTAGGGTACAGATTCTGGACAGTCCCCTACGAATTACAGAACGGTTGGATCAGGAGTACGGCCACTGCATCGTGCTTAGAGGGAGCAGTGGGCCTGCTATAAAAATCGTTAGGTTGTCGTAAGGTTGGTGGCGGCAATCCGCATCCTCGCTGGATCGTCTGCTGATGCCTTATGCAAGGAACTCCAACTCTTCCTACCTCTGCCAGCCTTATACGTACTGGTGACACTCACTCGTGTCAGCGCTTGCACTGAAGAGGAGTCCATACCACATGGGAACTAGGCTTGTCAACGATCTGCCACATTAGCACCCCACCATTTTGCAAAGCGCCATAAGAAATACTAATCAATCTGGCCCCATAAAGTATTGATGAAGTAACAAGTGTGCTTGCTGGACTTCTTGAAATAAAGTCCATTGCTGAAGTTAAATAAATACTCACTGTATGGTGACCGTAAAGCTCTTTAATTATTAACTGATTATTTTTACAGCATGACCTGTTGAGCGATGTTAGCATGATGAACATAAACTACCTACCTACGGAATATAGCTCGACCGATGTTTTATAAAAAAACTGTGTAACCTACTCAGTGTAAAGATTAATGCGACATTTGAACATTTAAAAAATCGTTCAAATCTTTGCTCAAAGGTGCATTAACCAGGATCCTCGATGGGGAGCTGGGACGGCTTTTCCCAAGAGCAAACTCAACAGATCGATTTATGTAGGTGGTCAGCTTGATTTTGTTATCTTATCCGCTTTCTCTAGACCCAAAAGCGGGGGCAAAAAAAGTGCCACATCTCCAACATTCGGTGAAACAATTTCCGTTAGGTTAACCATCTGTGCTGCTTCGGCTGGTATGGATAACGGAATGGAAAATTCGCTAAAACTATTATTAATAGACACCGCAGCGAACTGTGGTCTCCAACAGTTTTCGTTCCAGGGTCAAGAGGATAATATTAATTGATACAAGTGACGGGCCTGGCCCCACATCTCTTGTGAAATTGTCATTGACGGGTGTTTGCGTCCACTCGAATCAGTTAAACGATAGAGATGAGGGCCCTCACAATTCTGAGGCGGGAAGCGGGTTCTTTGAATTATTCAGAACTATGAAAACATTCAACCTAACACTCGGCTGGATCTAGGAACACTAAAAGCTCTATTGTGATTGTGATAGGTAATTAGAGTTCGGATTTTGCATATTCTGCATATCAAATTAAGGTATTTGGAGATGTTTTGGACATTTAAAATTGAATTTAAAATGGCATATTCGTGCATATTTTGCTGTTTTTTGCATATTATATGCATATGCATATGTTACAGAGTTTTGCATATAAATGGCATATTTCTAAGAAATATCTGCGTACCTACACTGAAATTTCCGTTCTCCGGTCATGTGAAAGGTCTCATACGTGCCTTTGTATGACTGCCCTTTCGATCTCTCCGGGATATCTCACTCCTGGAGAAATTTCCAAGTTAAAATTCCTTCCTGTTGTCAGCTGCGACGTTGAAAGATCCTTTTCCGCGCTGAAAATAACTCTGTCAGACCGTCGGAGGAATGTCACAGTCGAAAACCTCGAAAAAGTGTTGGTAGTCCAGGGAAATTAATCTGTACCTACACCTACACATTGAAATTTTAATCATTGTAAATTTTATTTAATATTGTACAGTTTTATTTGTGTCATTTTATAAAATATAGATGAATGATTAAGAGTTTGGGGTTACATTGCTCATTCCCATGTTAGACTTCTCAATAAAAACTTGAAAACCGAAAAAATTGGACCAAAATTTCAACTTTCATATTATTTTGAATTTTTTGCATGTTTTTGCATATTTTGCTAACTTTTGTTGCATATTTCAGCTATTTTTTTGCATATCGATCCGAACTCTAGTGATAATACTACATATGGAATCTTTATGAATAAATTACGATTCTGCCTCTGTGTAAAATGATCAGATTCACGAAGTTTTCTTTTGGTTTATTATTCTGTGAATAGTACCTGTGTTCGCTCAGCAAAACATTTTTATAACACCCCCTAAAATTTTTTTCTTTTACGTTTCAAGGGCGCAGATTCCAAAAACGCTGCAAATTATTACACGGTGGTTTATTATTTACCTGTATAGATCATCTTTCTGCGTAAGATCAATATTTTAGTGGATTATTCTAGTACCTACTGGAGACGGCCGGGCAATCGCATTTCGTAAATATGCGGTGGATTCAAAAATTTTATCATTAACTCTAGAATGACACACAGGGGAGAGGACCACCCCAAGGCCCCTTTCCGCACACATAGCTTTGAAATTGTGGCATCCTGGATGTTGAGGGTGCCATGTGCCATGTAAATACTCCCCCACTCCTCTCCTTTCACAACCATCACCATTCAGGCTCAGCTGTACTCTAGCAGCAGGCCAGTACGGTCGTTAACATTAGTTGGGGTGCTCTACGCCCCAGTGTGTAGTTAACCACCAATACGTGACACGTCAACAGGGCTAATAAAATAAAACAGCGTGAGATGAAAAGAAAATAACATATATTAACTGACGATTAATTGCAAGGGAAAAGCGACTCGAATAAGGTTTTACAAGGAACTGAACTGAGATGAATACAGGTGGGGGGAGCCAACAACTCGACCATCAGCTAGGTGAAGTACATCAGAGGCTAACCCAGAAACTCCACAAATGGAGATTGACATAAGTAGGTAATTTAACACTCCCCTCCAATCTTACATTTCCCTTCAAACTTAAAAACAGACAAATTTTAATGAACCAATCAACAAGAACTTTCATTTAACTTGTAACATCACATAAGTAAATACAAGATATAATCCTCTCAATGGCATCACTTAATAAAGACCAGACTGGGCATCACCAAAATGAAATGAACTCAAACCAACCCCACATTCATTGCGTCCCGAAAACGCCCAAACTTCACAAAAGACAACGCCTTAGTGAACACGTCTGCGATTTGCTGATCTGTGGGAACATAAATTAGCTTACATTTTTTTTTCAATTACAAGATTCCTAATGAAGTGGAACTTGACATCTATGTGTTTACTTCTTTTCGTTTCCCACGTCTGTGACATCTTTATACAAGACTGGTTATCTTCATAAATCAAAATTGGATAAGCAAAGCTTGAAGGGATTTCTTTCAATATTTGGCTAACAAACAAGAATTCAGTCATGCAACCTGCTAGGGCAACATATTCTGCCTCACATGAGGAAATTGCCACTACGCTTTGCTTCTTTGAGCTCCAAAATACAACATTTTTATTCAACTTAATCAAAAAACCTGATACACTTTTTATGTCACTCCAGTCGGAAGCAAAATCGGAATCAACCTAGGCTTAACTAGTCAGTGTATTTGTGCATCGTATTTTATCCGTCTTTCTCTAGTGATTTTATTTTTTTGACAGGCACTTGCGTAAGTTGATGAACCGCTGTGTAATAACTTGCAGCTTTTTTCGTTTAGTTCCTGTTTTCTGGTTTGTATTTTACTTTTTAAAAACTCTAAAAAAATAGGCATTTTATAATAATTATTTTTGGAAACAGCTTTTAATTTGATTTCAATGAGTAAATCATTACGTTATTTCGTTCTTGCAAAATATACTCGTAGTAATGATGTTGAACGAAAACTTTTTGCCTCCTTCTTGTTATTTATACCTACCCTAGGTAAGAAATAAAATTTAGGTACAATTTATGTAGTCATTTTATATAATTTTCAGTTCAATATTTTTTAAAGGTTGGGTGGTCTACACCCCAGTGTGTAGTTATGTGTGGCCAAATAAGTGTGTCATTGTAGAGTTAATTATTCGTTTTTATTCATGAAGCATAACGTTTGTTAAATTAAACCTGCATAGCTCACGTTGCCGGGGCTTCATTCCAATTTATCCCCTCGTAGGTTGGAAAGGAATGAAATTGGTCTCTGAGCTCGCTGAGCTGATCAGGGTGGGGACCACTTTTGTCAACTTTTCCCAGCAGTACCACAGAGCCTTCGTTCCAAATTTGAGCCTCGTGGGTTGAAAAGGGAAGCAAGTGCTCTCAGAGCTCACTCAGCTCATCAGGGCGGGGACCCACTTTGTCGTCCTCACTCAGCAGTCCCACAGTGGCTTAATTGTAAATTTGAGCATCGCAGGTTGAAAAGGAAAGAAATTGCTGTCAGAGCTCACTCAGCTGATCAGGGAAATGCACCCGCTGCCCCAAATCTGAATTAAAGGTACCCGCCCTTGAGGGGGGTAAGAGTGACAAAGAGGGCCCACGCCCTGATCAGTTGAGTGAGCTGACAGCAATTTCTTCCCTTTCTAATCCACGAGGCTCAAATTTGGTATGAAGCCTCAGTGGGACTGCTGAGTGAGGACGATACAGTGGCTCAGACCTTACTCATCAGATCAGGGCGTGGATGGTATTAAATCCTCCAGCTTTGCTTTTGAACAAGAACGATGTCTATGAGGAATGGGCGTTGGTAGGAATGTGCTGCTTTAGCCCTCAGAATCGGATTCAGCACCTACGAAAACCCCTGAACCCCAATTTTCAACTCCGAAATCCGAATAGTTGGGTGGGAATGCGCTAAAGGACATACCTACAGAAATGTTGCTGTTCATTTATTGTTTCTTTCATGCGCAATAATTGAAATAGTTATTTCTGATGGTTTCCTCCAACTTTGGCCCCCAAAAACACGAATTAAGCTCCTATTTTTTAAAAATTATCTTTGATAATTGATGGTGCCATTTTATTGTCTTGATTCACCTGTTAACACCTGTTAATCTAGTGTTATTATACAAATTTATGGTGATTTTAGACAATGTCTCGGTTTTTGACTCATAACAACCTCAGCTCTTCACTCTTTGGTCTAAATCAACTTCATTTTCGATCTTCTCGCCCTTAAAAACATGGAAAACGGTATCTCACAAGCTCGTGTTCACTAAAACCTAAAACAAAACCTCGAAAACCCATATTTTTACACCCATTTTCCCCCCATAACACCCCTGGGTGTGTTCCGGTCAGGCTGCCGAGCTTAGGAACACAACTAGCACCCAAATGTGCGAGCTGTAGAGCTGCTTAAAAAGAAAGAAACGTAATGTAATGAATGTCATGTCATTACAAACAGTCGATATACCTGAGCACTCCAAACCCACCCAAAAAACACTTGAAGCGATGCACTCTTCATCAGCAGTGAATGAATACTTCCAATGAATACGGACCAATGTGAATAGGAACTGGATAAGTTTGAGCTGTGAACTAAACCAGGGAAGGAATGGCGTCCCATCCCCCAACATAGGTGCCTACCTACACATTAATTAGGCATATGAACATCGTGGTAGCCTGATATTAAGGTAGGGAAAATGGCCTTGCATGAAAGATCTCACTGTTATCTGGCCCACATTTATACCTTACACGCTACGCCCACATACCCAGGAAGGTACCAATACGAGTGCAAGAGTGAAAACAAATATTTGAAGTGGTTATCATTTCGGAGAGACGGTAATGACTAATGAGTAGCGATGTCGTGTTGATTTCGACTGTAAAACTCCTGTTTCTACTAGGTAATAGCTGTGCTGAACAGAAGTCCTTGGTTTCGTATTCATGCAAACAACACAATTCGAAATTTCGCATCAACTATCCAAATTCGTAGTATCGCTGATCCCACTTAACTGGAACATGGTTCATTATTATACCACCACAACTTCTTGACAAAGCGTTTTGTATCCCATCAAAACATGTTTACCTCATTGAAATTGTCAGTAATGTATTGACGTCAGTTTCATACCAAATAGAAGGGCTGATGGTAGTTCAAGTTCAAATTGCTACAACGTTAGGTAGGACTTCGAAAATTCGCTCAATAGTCTGAGTGGCACTCCATTAGATTCGGTCAAGAAAACCATTTGGCGCAGTCGAGAATAATCCATAGATTACATGGCTCGGCCTTGGTACTTAGGGTGGATTTAGCTGTCCGTATTAATGTGTTACCAACTAGGATCTAAAACTGAACTACCATCAAAATTTGAGCCAATCTGGGCCATTGGGTCGTGAGTTACGGCGCACGGTGGGAGGAAACGCGAATCTAGCAGTTCAAATGTCTGGAAACCTAGCTTTATTGAAAGCAGTGATCTGAATTGTTATTAGAGACCATCTGAAGGACTACTGAGTCGGTTTTGATTTTTTTTTTCAAGTGTCCCTTAATCGGTGGACGCCCATATTAATGACATGAACCTGCAAGTAGGAATGTATTTCATATAAAAACCGAACTGATTCCTTTTGAATAGAAGAGACTGGTTGTATAATAATATTTCAGTATTAGTAATCAAAGATATATTTGTATATGTAATTATTTTCTGTTCGCTAACATCAGTAAATAAATAAATAAATGTATAACACAATATATAATGAAATGAATGCCTTCTATAATTGATGGATATATGAATAATAAGTAAGAACGTTTGAGCTACATGAAGTCATCTGATTCAAATAGCCTTGCTGCTGTCAGATCAACTACAGATTGAAGCTTCACTTCTGCCTCGGAATCATCGATCTTCATTTGCGAAGGGTCAGGGTAGCAACATTTTTTTGCGTCACTTACTCTTTGGTAAGACGGATATATCTTGGATCTTTTCGCAAGAGCTCCTTTACGTGAATTAATGTATTTTTCTTTTGTCAAACCCAGAGACACAACGAGAGCAACACTAACTGCCTCTTCCGGGTTATAACACGGGGGTTGATTTGATTTTGTGATGTATACCTCAGTGCGTTCTTGACTTTTGTAGCTCTAGAAGTAGAGCTCAACAGTAATGTCAGCGCCTCTTTTCCCCTCTTGCCGAAGTTTGTGGGCTGCAGCAAACACGAGCTCCTCAAGAGGTTGATCATTTATGAGGGACAGGAGTCTTCACCTCTTGGTCAAAGGCCCTGCCTCCGAAAATTTTTTAAAATTTTGTATTTAGCCATTCAACTTTCGTGATCACAAAATAATCTACTCCAAGCCCTGTTGGACTGGGACCACTTTTTCCTCAGTACTTTGACGAATCCAGCAAATCGTTCCAAAATAATGTCTTCGAAACATTCAGAAATGATCACGTTGCCATGGCTACTCTCGAGGAGGGCTAAAAGACGAATTTTCCGCTCTGAAGGGGTTGGAAATGTATGGACTTCTTTCGTTTCTTCGCCCTGACGGTTCTTTAACGCCTCCACCAAGAAACGGTTACCTGCGGCAATTTTCGTCCCTGACAAATTTCATGATTCTGTCACGCCCTTAGGGGAAACTGTGGGAACCAAATTTTTTTTTTGAACCCTTCAGAAAGGTCCCGAGAACACACAACCATTTCAATTTCCAGGTTCCATTAGGTTCTGTGGAACTGGTAGTTTACAAACGGACAGTAAAACAACTCTATGCAAAAAGGCAAAAAAGTACTCTATGCAAAAGGCGAAAAATTAATGTGCGAAAAAAATTTCTACATACCTCCCTCCAAGATTTCCATCGGAAAAATGTGTAAAAATAGAACCACAGCTTCTTCTCACTCGCATGGACTACCCTGGTTGTCAAATCGTCTTTGTTTACTCAGACGGTACAACGGAAACTTCCCGAGTTATTATGTCTTGTTTTGAGCTCTCTAGGATCCCCTCTGATAGGAGAACAGGGGGTCAAAAAAGTCTTCAGTTTTCGACTTTTGAACCGCTAGATTCGCGTTTCCTCCCACCGTGCGGCGGTTCGCGGAAATTTGTAAACACACACAGACATACACTTGTGTTTTTTTCATGGATTTGGATTCAAGATGATCTGAAACGGATTTGAACGTGGTTCTTTTCATTCTCGGCTACGTGTTGTCCTCTTCTGACAAGATCAAATACAGGGACGTCCTAATTATTATAACACAGTGCCCCTTCTGAGGGGCCGAGCCTACAAAGTATAAACTAGCTAGCTCCCCGCGGTTTTCACCACAGCAGGTACTAGAGGAGAGGAAGGTGTCCTGCGGTTTTCACCACTGCAGAAATTTGGCGGATGGAACCTAACACCCACAGTTTTCATCACAGCAGGTGTCAGGGGAGAAGGAGGTGTCCTGCGGTTTTCACCACTGCAGAAATTTGGCGGATGGAACCTAACACCCACAGTTTTCATCACAGCAGGTGTCAGGGGAGAAGGAGGTGTCCCGCGGTTTTCACCACAGCAGACGCCTGGAAGGTGGATGCTGATACCCCGCGGTTTTCTCCACAGCAAGTACCAGTGGCGAAGGAGGTATCCCGCGGTTTTCACCACAGCAGGTGCGTGGAAGGGTGAGAGAGGGGGGGCAAAATAGAGAGGGTCGAGAGAGAAGTCGTAAGTCGGGGGTTGGATCGTCCAATGAAGAGCTGGGCCAGAACGGCTGTTTTTATAGGGACTTTTCCACCCGTCCCCTGTCCACAATCGGCCGTTACGATCGTTGAGGCAGTTGGCGGTTGGGGAAAACCCTCGGTGTTGACCAGCTCAACGTTCTCCGCGTTTATTTGTTTAAATCTAGTAACATTACACTACTGGTGAGGGAATCACGACGTGGATTATCACAAGTGGTAGGTATTATTATGTAGTATATATTTGGATACAGCATTACAACGATGGTTTTGTAGTATAAAATGTAACATTCACTATAATAACACTGACACTATGAACTGTCTCTCTGAGGGTCATGCATGTGAATTCATTCAGCAACATATTTATATGGCTCGGTCTTGCCACCAGCTGATGAAGGTGCGCCTCTCTACCCAGATTGAACATTTTCTGCATAAATACGAGGCTTTCATACCTTCAGTTGCGAGGAAATAAAAGGAAACATCGAAAATAAATAAATAAAAATTGAACTTTTCAAAAACATGCTTCTATTTCAAAATGATCTAAAAAGAACAAAATAATATTTCTGCTACCTGGGAACATGGGAATTTTTTATGAGTAAGAATAAAAGCGTGGGGCGTTAGGGGATATTTTACTATTAACGATGGTTTTTTTGGTTTATTATTCTGTGAATAATACACCTATGTAATCGCTCAGCAAAAAATTTTTATAACACCCCCTCAAAATTTTTTCTTTTCCGTTTCAAGGTACGTAGATTCCAAAAATGCAATGTCCGTCCGCCGTACGCCGTCCGCCGTATCACGTGTACAGGCTTCATTTTCGGTCTAAAAAAGTCGTTCTTTCGCACACATGCTCCATTTGGGCCCTAGTTGTGTCCCGAAACTTTTCAGCCCGATCGAAATATACCCAGGGGTGTTATGAGTGAAAATGTGTATAAAAATAGGTACTTTTTGCGTTTTAGCAACATGTTGGTAACATGAGCTTTTAAGGTATCGTTTTTCATGTTTTTGGGGACGAGAACACCGAATATGAAGTCGATTTTGACCAAAGAATAGAAAATTGAGGTTCTACTACATGATCAGCTCCCAAAATTGATTTTTTATGAGTCAAAAACCTGGGAAATCGTTTGAAATCACCATCAATTTGTATAATAACACTGTAAAAAGTGTCAACAGGTGGATCAAGACGATTAAATGGTACTATCAATGATCAGAGATAATTTATTTAAAAAAAAGGAGCGTACTTTATTCGAGTTTTGGGGGCCAAAATTGGTGGAAACCACCAGAAATAGCTATTTCAATTATTTTATATGAGAGAAACAATAAATAAACAGCCAACATCTCTGTAGGTAGGTATGTCCAATGGAATAATAAACCCATGTGACAAGGACTTTGCAGCGTTTTTTACATACAAATATACGACTGAAAGTAATTCATAATATTATACTAATGAAATAGGCAGGGGCGGATCCAGAATTTTTTTCCGGAGGGGGTCACAGGGTAGAACAATATAAAAAATAACAAAAAATAAAAAATAACCAAACGAACAATACAAACCGAATTTTCAACCTTATGCCTAAACTCGTCCAATTTGTCTACTTACAAAATTAATTGTATTCATTTATAAAACTCATTGTTTATAATTACATTATGTAAAAAATATTTTTCAATATCTATTAATTATTATCTAACTGATAAATGTATTTATTTTCAATTTTCTTCTAAAAAAGTGTCCTAATGTGTTTTCAAACAAATTGGCGCATTTTATGGCAGCGTAGCTAACTTCAGAGTTTGCAAATCAAAACATTGAAACCACAACAATCTATTGTTGATCTCAGTGAGTTCAGTATCGTTTTTACTGAATTTGGCAGGAAAGAAAACGAGAACGAAACAAAAACAAGATAATAATTAATAAAAATAAGAAGAAATAAACAAGGTGTAATTTGACGGATACACCAAGGTAAGTTTATTGGCATACCTAATTGTATATAAAGTAACATTGGTAGGACCAAGTGTACGATTGTATTCGACTAATTTTGACATTTTTGATCGAATCTTTTTAGATTTTTTATAGTTCTTTTTTGATTTCACAAAAACTGGGTTCGTCTTCGTTTGGTTTTTTTTGTTTTCGGGTTTGTGAACAATTCGTTCAGCTCTGCTTTTTGAAATGCAGGCTGATTCTGGGGAGGGGGGGGGGGGGGTCATGACCCCTGTGACCCTCCCCCCCCCCCCCCTTGGATCCGCGCCTGGAAATAGGTATGTTATGGGCCCTTCATAACTTTGTACTGTCAATTTTAATTCATTAAACTTCCCCTACGTTGTTAAGAGAGACAACATGTGGCTAGAAAAATTATAGCGTCCCTTCAATTAGTATTACACGACATTTTGACTGCCCATAATATTATATTATTCACATCTAGTACATATATAGAAGTACTTTCGATCGTAATCTATCTTCTATATAACTAAATTTACAGGTGATTTTCGTGGTGTCTGTTTGTCTTTCAATCACGCCAAAACGGCTCAATGGATCGAACTCATCTCGCGTATTTAGATGTGTCAGTGACCGGGGAAGGACATAGGGGGATTCACTCCAGGATCTGATGAATAGGGGTGGGGGTTTGTAGGGAAGCCGAAACATAAAAAAATTAAATTCTCGAAAACGGCTCAATGGATCGAACCCATCTCGCGTATTTGAATGTTTCTATGACCAGGGAAGGACATAAGGAGGTTTACTTCCCGATCCGATGGATAGGGGTGGGGGTTTATGACATGAAGGACATGTAAGAGATATAATCTGTAAAGCGAGAGGTGACAAAGTCAGATGGACCCACCCCGAGTTCTACCCGTCAGCGACGGGCACAACAGCTAGTTTTTATGAAATTTAAAAAACAACCATCTTTAAAAGTAAAGTATCCCCTAATGCCACACGTTTTTATTTTTAGTCATACAAAATTCCAATATTCCCGAATAGCAGAAATAAATTATTTTATTATTTTTAGATCTTTTGAAATAAAAGCTAGTTTTTAAAAGTTTTTTTGTTTATTTTTATTTTACTCTTTTTAAACTTGAAAAACCTTGCAAACAATTTTTATGCTCACAGAAATTCGACTGGTATTATCATCGAAGACTGCATAATTTCAGCTTCTTTTCAATTAATTCATTAATTACCAAATTAATTAATTAGGCAGTTAATTAATTAATGTTTTTCTGATTGATTCATGTACTGTCATGGAAGATAGTCTGT
This sequence comes from Leptopterna dolabrata, assembly GCA_954871275.1. Classification (NCBI taxonomy): domain Eukaryota; kingdom Metazoa; phylum Arthropoda; class Insecta; order Hemiptera; family Miridae; genus Leptopterna; species Leptopterna dolabrata. Next base: position 7,240,998 of record OX940982.1, on the reverse strand, counting down.
GAAATATTTCAGTTCAACTGGGCGTCGGGGAAGTGGGCGAAAAATCGATTACAAGATTTGACCACCCCTGACAGTGAGTTAAAAAAAAAGGCCTGTAATAACAATCAGCACAAGGTAATAGGTGTAACGCCATTAGCTCCTAAGTACCAACTGAGTGCACACTGGGCTAATTTTATCGTACTTATCAAAACCCACAACCCATGTCCTTCAGAGAAACTAGGTAGTGATTTTTATAGAAATAAAATAGGTAGCCTTCAAGAGCAATAGCCTAATTGGAAGTAGGCACCATTCATCCACTCATCTCAAATTTACCAGGGTACTAGACCAAAAATAAAAATCTCGACAAATTCAAAGGTTTGTTCCAAAGAAATCTTACCGTATCTTCAGTTACGTCAAACAAATTACTATTTACTCTCCTAGAGCCTTATCAGAGTAGCACACGATATGAGATAAGGTATTTTTTGTTATACCTATGTGCTCGTATAACTCAGTATTCTCGTGGGTAACGTTCGGAAACAACCTTTCCCTCTGCAGTCGATATCCCGGGACTCTTCTCTGCCGATCTTCAGGTAAATCACATCCCCGCCGTAATTAGTTAGATACGTAGGTATACGTAGGTATTACCTAGATAAGGGTACATGGCCTTGTAGAAGGTATCTGTTATACTAAATTACAACTTTCAAAGAAAATAAGAATGGTAGTAGTAGGTAATGGTCTCATTTTGTGAAGTGCATTTTTCAAAAACTTATTTTGATACAAATCCTTGTTGGAACAATCTGAATTCATCCCAAGGGTTTAAAATTAATTTATAGGTACCTATACATAAATAAGTGCCTACATGTTTATTAAAAGGTTCAACAGTGAAATCCCACGCTATTCTCGATGTAGAAACCGAATCTGAAGCCAAAATTAGTCAAGATATTGAAAAAAATTCCCCAAGTTGAAAACCGACCCTTATTTTATTTTTTCATAAATCTGCAGCGCCTCAAGAAAAAACTTCACCTTTTTTGAAATTTATTGCAGATTTGGTATCCTCGCCCCAAAATATGGATAAACTGAGTTTACTCATCATAACTTGGGCTCCGATGATAGACATGTTAGTAGGTAGGTAGGACGCGATTTTTTGTTTTACAAACCTTGACTATGAGATGAAAAATTCGGAATGTTGCCGAGCGAAAGAATGAGTTCGAAGAATGACCTCAGCTTAAATACCCTGAAAAACATACCTACACACCTTTGTAATTTTCCGGCATCACCTTCCGAAAAATACCCAACGCCCAGTACATTTTTTAGCCTCAAAGTCATCCGTAGCATATCAGCAAATCAACTATAAAACAATAGCTTCAAAGAGCTAATTCACCAACTGATTCACCGATTCACTAGTGAAAGATTTGTTTTCACTTTGAGAGGAAAACGCTGCAAATTATTACACAACGGTTCATTATTTACCTGTATAGATGCTGTTTTGTGTGGTCAGTACCCTTGAGCTCCCCCAGGAAAGCCCTAAATCGAGTAACTGGAGCCGGCCAGGGAATTAAAGAGCCATACAAATGCGCGGGATTCAATAATTGAATCCTTCATCATTTTTTCTATTCATGAAGCAAATCATATTTTTTTGTAGTTATTCATCCAGCAAATCTTTTGGCTACTAAAGCGTTTAGAAAGCACCAAATCAACAAAACCAGTGTGGCGTTCCATTGGGTACCCAGCCACGTACGTCTAACTTCCAACATGTTAGCAGAATCTGCTACCCGCAGAGTAGGTAGCACTGCTAGGTGTTGTGGCTTCGCAAAACAACGTTACTATTGACGACCATGTTAAATCCCTCAAAAGTGAGAAATCAACAAAATTAATAGCTGAACATACCACTACAACAACGAATCGTGGATCATGGACCAAAGGTATTGTAATAAACTCACGTTCCAATGTCAAATCAACAAGAGTATAATTTTCCGGCCACGTCTAGATAACAACTCAATTTTTCATGAAATCCAAGTAAACAAATAACATAACGATGATTCAGTGTAGTAACCGCTACTACACTATCCTCTTCCTTCTTTCGGCTCCTCCTGTGGTCGTACATCAGCCAGGGCAATACGATTGACGTGAAGCAAACGCCTCTTCCGTCCCATCTTGACTTCCAGGATGACGTCATTCTTCTTTCTGGTCACCACCCAGGGTCCAGTCCACTGAGGTTCAAGCTTTGGGCAGCGCCCCCTCACCCGCTTTGGATCATGAACCCATACCCAATCCCCTACATTGAAAATTCGCTCTCTCGCCCGCTTGTCAAACCACTCCTTTTGTCGCCACATGTTCAGTTTCATGGTTTCTCTTGCGAACTCCCTGATTTTCTCCAAGTCGGCTCTGAGCTGGAAGGCGTAGGGTGTGGTGAGCGTCTCTGCAGTGACATTTGGTCGGAACAAGTCATCTGGTCATCCCCAGGGAAAGCTCCCCTAGCTAGTCTTTCGATATCGTTTGCCAAGTCTGTCAGCGATTCACCAGCTTTTTGGGTTCGTGTTTCCAACTGTAGCTGATAATTCAGAGTCAATCTTTCTTGTCCAAAACGTTCTGCCATTGCCTTGCATATGGCATCGTAATCTACTCTGTCAGCGGGTGGTAAATCGGTCACTGCAGCTAGAGCAGATCCTCGCAGGCATTGCGCTAATCTATACCCTTTCGTAACAACTGACCAACCGTTAGTTAATGAAGTAACCTCTAGGTGCACTTGGTACTCCTCCCAGATAACATTTCCGTCATAAGGCATTAACAAAACTTATTTTTTATCATTTACTACCTGCTCCTCTACCCTCGTCGGCAGCGTTGTATTTGTTGGCCGTTCCTGGTTTTGGCTAGAGACCTGATCGTACAACACTCTGTTCTCGAGCCGCTGACGATACTCTCGGTTCTCTTCCACTAGCTGGCTCAGCTGCTGTAACATTTGTTGCTGAATTTCCTGCATACTTCCCAACACTGCTTGCAACGGGGATGAAACAGCCAACATTCCCGCCATAGGTGGCGGGATTTCTGCGGAGATCCCAGCCACAGGTGACCGAGATCGTGGTTTGGGCGTAGAACTGAGTGGTACGGAGGAACCAGATGCTTCAGCCTCAAGGATTGGGCGACTGCGCGTCGATATAGTGCGGCTTCGTGTCGCCACTGTTCGCGGAAGTTCTGGAGCTTTCCTCTTAGGTGGCATCCTGCAGCAAGCACTATTACCTCCTCAGCGTCACTGGTTTGGACGGGCCCCCGATGTAATAAACTCACGTTCCTATGTCAAATCAACAAGAGTATAATTTTCCGGCCACGTCTAGATAACAACTCAATTTTTCATGAAATCCAAGTAAACAAATAACATAACGATGATTCAGTGTAGTAACCGCTACTACAGTATAATACCCAACCCTATCGCCCTTCCCTGGTACACCTGGGTCACCTAAATTTTTCTCAGCCATAAACCATATTTTTCTGTGACATGGCAACACTACTTTCTTCAAATCCCTTATGAAAAAAGTGAACTCTCCATACTGGCTAGTCTACAGAAGAAGTAACTGATATATGAACCATATCTTGAATAAATGCCTTGCATTTTTTCCTGCCCGTAGTGAATTCAAAACAAATAATAACATTACTCACTCTATACAACAACATTTAAATCAAAATCATCAAATACTCCTCCTCGAAGAACTTTTTAAACTTAATGAAGGTAGTAAAATACAATTTTAGCTTATTACAAACCGTCAAATCCCAAATTAATTTACCCTTCCCTCACATGGACAACCTTTCCTCCTCTACATTCAGGGGCGTTGCGTCCATAAGGCCACTTGGGCCACTGCCCCGGCACCCAGAAACACAAAAAACTCCAAAAAAATGCCAACCAGTTCAGTTGGCATTCGAATTTCCCTCCGTATACTGTACCCAGCATTTTTCAAGAAGTTCAACAGCGACTGGACAGAGTTCTCTGGCTATGGATATTCGAGCATTTTATCCGAATATAGCTACACTAATCGATGTCTTGCAATCGAAATCGAAACCTACACTTCTGAAACTGACAGGTCCTGGGACCTCGTGTCGCCATGGTAGCCGAGAAAAGTGGCCCGTCCACGCAAGCTCAGTCGAGTAAAAATTTGGTTAGCCACGCCCCTTTTGGGCCCGGGCCCACATTTCCATCCAAAAATCGTTTGTGTTCACAATCGATTGGATTGTTTCAATTCATCTTGTCATCACGATACGAGATACTTGTCCTTCTATCTGTCCTCCCCTAAAAATTCTTATCACTTTCACCATTCTGTTCCTATGTTGAGTTTTCAATTTTCTGCTTACGTTTCGAATTTTGTATGTTCCCATTCGAGTTCCCGGGACAGATTTGGATTTGTGATAATTAAGTGCGTTGTGTCCTGTCTGTGGTCTTGTGGATTGATCGACGTCAACATACACAGATAAGTACCTAGCTTCTAGTCTGATTCTCCATCCAAGTAGGTAGTGGCAGGCGGGTCATTACTTCGTTGTATTTTCGTTTAGTTCGTTGTTTTTAGTTTATTTGCTTCTGTATTTTTGTACCACATGAATTCGATGGCTAACTTAAAGTTGAAATTTTCGATGTTTTCCTACGAGGATAGATAGAGTGGTGATTAAAAGTTTAGGAAGAGATAAGCCTTTGCTGAGTATTAGTCAGTATGAAGCTAAAGAACTTTTAGCTTCTGGTAATCCCGGGTACTGGTCAGAACTATTGTGAACACAGTGCTTACATTCTGACTTGCTAAGAGCTGCGGTCGATTAAAATCCACCCATTTCTCATAAGAAGACTCCACTGTTGGAAAACATTTACAGGTATTTTGTAGAAAAAGCAGTTAATTTCTGTTCCGGTTTGGTGGCCCACCATTTTCAGAGCCCACGCACCGCTACTGTCTACATTACTTTGAACTTAAAATAAGAAAAGCCCCACGCATACAAGAAGCCTGCAGACCAACACCATCCCAGTTAAGACTCGACCCTCAACATTCACCACAGAACGCTACCTATGTCCGACATGAAAGGAGGATAATAATTATAATTCCCACTCCAACTGCAACGAAACACCAGGGACCAGTGGTGACCAGGGGACCTTGACCACAGGACAGGAGACCATCTACTAAACTCATGCCCAAAGTACGAAGAGATAGAAAAACCAAGAACCCTTCACCAAAAATATCAAGAAAACCAAATTGACGACATCCTCAAAAACAACTTGAGAGCCGAAACCTTTGAAGAGATTTGCAACAGTGGAATAGTGATCAAAAAACAATACCGACCTCTAAACATGCAAAGAACAACATCAGCGCAGTCATGGCTTTAAGCAGGGTTCACATCCATCCGGAAAGCTATCCGGAACGTGCGTACGAGCAGCTGATTGGTTGGACATCAGCTGGGGAGGGGGGAATATTCTTTCTGGAGAAGCACTTTTGAAGCGAACTGTACGCATCTGATTTTTCAGATATTTTCCGCTCCGCATCTGCGCAGTTCACTACTGAGCATACAGAATGGCGTCGGCAACCGAAACAGCTGTGGGAGGAAGCGCGGGAAACGAGTTGTCAGCCAAAATTCCGGATGGTTATGAACGCCTTCCCAACTTCCACGATTCCCCTCCATCCCTTCCACTGCTTTTCACTAGCTTCCCCTATCCGTATTTCCGGACGGCTCCGGATGGATGTGAACCCTGCTTTACGCTGGCACCAGGAATGCGAATACCACCACCACCTACACAAATAACAGGATGATAGGATCTTCATCAAAATAAATAGGAAAAAGAAGAAGAAGGTTAGACACAATCGTCTAAACAGTAAACACACAAACGTAAACAGGAAGGTTGCTGATAAATCACAGAGTACATTTCTCCGCGAGTTCCTTGAATAGTTTGGCTATCGGGTCCGTTATAAATTTTCCTTATGTGATTAAAAAAACCATATGGGTTTTTATAAAATTAATCTCATCTGGCAAATTCATCAAAGAAATCTCTAGATATATCCCGCTCGATCCCGGTTCCCCGACTCGGATGTTTCTGTCTTCCTGGCCCTTCTCAAGCTCCTTCCATCCGATGAATCGATAATACGCAAGTAGTAGGTAAGTTAGGATACGTCTGTAAGGAGGTACTTTTGTTTTGGATGAAGATGAAATAAATGTTTTGGTATGTTACTCGATTATTGCAAGTAGCGTTACCGTACGCAACAGGTAGCTATGGTTTATCTACGCTTACATCCTTACATTACCTATTATGTTGGTAAAACAACGTTCAATTTCATTCAGAATTGAATCTGGTTTTTAACACAATGAAAAAAAAGCCAACAGACAGGAAATTCTTTGAAAAATCTTCAGACAAATTTCAACAAGTATTTTTCATTTCTTGTTTCCGCAGATCTAGGATAACGAGTGTCCTTCATGCAATATGAACATATCGACACCTGAGAGGAAGAAGGGCCAATCTGATTTTTTTCCCAAAGGGCCAATCTACTTTTCTAGGTCAAGGACAAAAAGCGGAAAAAGGGCCAATCTGTGTACAATTTTTAGATTGGCCCTTTTAACTTCCGTGACCGCCTCCTGTGACGCAAGTAAAATGGGTCAATCTTCACAGTTGTCCACTTGAAACAGTATAATTTGCATGTAATGTTGTGATTTATATTGCTAATAGGTCGTTTTCTAAGGTTCGGTCATAAGGGATTTGATATCACCATGGTGATTTTCACAGAAGCTTAGGGTTTCAAGTGATCTATGAAGTTGTTTACTCGGTTACTGTCCTCGTTTGTGATGTTCAGCGCGGTGTGATCATGTGTCATATAGGGCCTACTATTTGAAAAATAACATGTGGAAACCTGTGAATAAAATGAAATGTGTACAGATTGGCCCATTTTACTCCCATCAGTGCTTGGAAGCGCGGAAGTAAAAAGGGCCAATCTCGCCGAACGAAGCAGATTGGCCTTTCTTCCTCTCAGAGATTCTCCCAAGATTTCTGTCTCAAAGGGCAAATGTGGACTTTCATTCACATTTTTATTTTTATTAATTTTTGGGGTAATCCAAACTGAGACATTTTTTTAGATAATTGTAGCCTATACATTTTTACAAATGATTTTGAAAAAACAAGTGGTAAAACTCTAAATGGGAATTAATAACAGCGGTCCAAATTCTAGAAATGGGTGGAAAAAAATCAGATTGGCCCTTCTTCCTCTCAGGTGTCGATATGAGCGAATTTTCGAAGTAGGGAGGTGATTTGGGCGTATGACGTTTGGACGGAACTCCCCGAACCCACAGACCATTTGGACGCACATTCGTAACTGAATGTAGGACCCGTTTGGACGCACCTATGAAGCAATTGAATGAAAAAGTTTCTCACCTTTATCTGCAGAATATTTTGCATCGTCGTTAATTTATTGCTGTGGAGTCACTTAGGAGAACGCCTGTTGCTGACGCTTTTACTAGTGTTATTATATAAATTTACGGTGTTTACTCAGGTGCGTCCAAAGTGCTTCGCTGAAATAGTCAAGTGCGGCCACACCGGTTCCCCGTTTAGGGTTCGCCCGGTGATTTTCACAACAGTTGGTGATTTTCAGAGATGTTTACCAAAAATCGAATTCGGTAAGTACCGGCACCAGTGTCGGTAAACCTAGTATCATTAGAAAAGTTGGAAAAATTACTGACAACGAAATTTGAACCACTTCTGGTTGTCAGTTATATTTTTTGGCAACATTTGTTGGATGGTGAAATAGTTACCTACCCACCTACCTAGTTGGTTTCTGTCTCGAGTCTTCGTTCTGTGCCGTTTTTTGTAATTATAATATATTAATTGTTTGTGACCTGGCATGGAAATATAATATACTTACAAAGAAACATCACTTTCATCCACTTCCTGACACCACACCAACGTCGTTTAGCTAGAAAATGTTGCATCCATTGACATTTTTTGCTGACAATTAGCCAAATCGAGTGCGATCGAGCTCAAAATCAATAGGCGCAAACCGCACCAATTTTGGTCCATTTCTACGGCAGTTATCGTTGAAAATCGAAAATTAGAAAGCCCGTCATAGCTCCATTATTTTTGACATTGACAGCTCGTTCTCGTCTCAGTTGAAGAGATTAACGAGCTGAATGAAACCCACAAAGAAAATCTGAAAAGACCTTATTTTGAGGAAGTTATGACAATTTGAAATTCTAACATACATATATTATTATGTACGAGTCAAGCGGAAACCCGTCTAGAAACTCGTTCTGAGCACTTCTCAACAAGATAACAACTATTTTTTAAAAACAGTATCACCATATTTCCATTCCTATAATAATAGGAACAGGGAAGTAAAAACTGTACAAGGATTTCAAAGTAGTTACCTCCTCCTCAAGTCGTTTTCCTTAATAAACTACTCATATATATACATCGGGACGAGTTCAAAAAATGCCATACCTAGCATAACAGGGGGAACTCCAGGACATTCTATCAATAAGCCGCCCTAAAAATGATTTTTTCGCTAGGCACCTGCCTTGGCTGGAACCATCAGTTTTTGAAACTCTCCCACTGGAAATAAGAGAAACCAGTTCCCTAGTCATTTTGGTTTATTATTTTCAATAGCGAACCTTTGGCATCGAAAATTGAACAACATTTACCCCCCCCCCCTCCCCACCCTTCAAAATTTAATGGTTTCCGTTTCAAGGTAGTACGTAGAATTCGAATGTGGAATTAAAAAAGCGCTGCAAATTATTACACAACGGTTTATTATTTATCTGCACAGATGCCCCTTCTGCGTGGATCACTGTTTTTTGTGGTCAGAAACCTAACCTCGTGCTCCCACCACGAAAGCCCAAAATCGAGTACTGGAGCCGGACAGTTACCTACAGTTTCATAAATATGCGGTGGATTCAAGAATTCCATCATTAATATTGTTTGTTGTTATTCATGAAGCGTAACGTTTGTTAAAATTAGAAAAGTACTTATCAACAAAATTCAAAAGAGGGCATTATTCAGATGAAATAGTGTCTCTGAACAACCAATTCTATTTCATACAGTCATGCATGATTATAACCAGGTGTTCCCTAGTGATGATATCTTGGCTGGATGTATACCGTTTCATTCACGATCATGCTGACGAAGCTTTTCGATACGTCTTCAAGGCCTCACTGTGAACAAACGGCTGGACGTACTGCTCCCGGTGGTCTAAAAAAATTCCCAAGTTCGAGAACTGTTTAAAAACGTCTAAAAAATTCGAGATAACGGCGTCCTAGAAATTCTAACCCCTATTTTTCACCCCTTAGAGATGACTGACAGAACACCGAGCTTCGCGGACCAACTGGACCCCAAACGGGACCTATAAACCAAATTTCATTAATTTTCGTTGATGGTAGGTGAGGAAGTACGGTGGACGGACGGAAATTTTTTAAATTCTATTTTCGGGTTCTACATACCTTCAAATTTTGCCTTGGGGTGGTGGGGGGGAGGGGGTAAATTTTTCATGCTCAATTCCGAAGGTTCAATACCTACCTACTGAAAATAATTAAAATTTGTGTCCGTCCACCGTACTTCGCACTTTCCTTAGTTACTATGAACGAAAATTAATGAAATTTGGTTTTTTGGTCCCATTTGGGGTCTAGTTGGGCGTTACCGTCAGTCATCTCTAAGGGGTTCAAAATAGGGGTTGACATTTCCAGGGCGCCGTTATCTGATTTTTTTAAAACTTTTTTAAATTGATCTCGAACTTCAGAATTTTTGAGACCCCCTGGAGTGAGCCAATTTCTTGAGTACGTCCCGACGTTCGTTCACTTCACAGTGAGGCCCTGAAGTTGTACCGAAAAGCTAAGTCAACATTATGGTGAATGAAAAGGTATAAATCCGGCCCAGATATCATCGCCTGGGAAAACCTGATTATAATCACGGATGGCTGTATGAAGTCGAGTTGGTTGTTTTGCGATATCATTTCATTTGAAGAATGACGGCTGTTTTGGATTTTGTTGCCAGGTACTTTCGTAATTTGAACAAACGTTATGGTTCATGACATAGCAACAAAATTTGTTCATCTTCTTCTTATTCGTCTATCCTCTTCTACCTTGCGGTGTAGAGGTTCAGGTAGTTTGAATGATTGAATCCACCGCATATTTATGAAACTGTAATTCCCCGGCTGGCTCCAGTACTCGATTTAGGGCTTTCCTGGGGGGAGCACGAGGTTAGGTTTCTGACCACAGAAAACAGTGAGCTACGCAGAAGGGGCGTCTACGCAGGTAAATAATAAACCGTTTTGTAATAATTTGCAGCGTTCAGAAAAGAAATCAGTTGAACACCTAGAGAGCAAAGCAAATGTACAAGCCATCATCCATAAATTTAAATTATAAGCATCACATAGCACAAGCAAAAAGGGCTCATAAGCAAGTAATATTATAATTATACCCCAAACGTTAATGTGATTTGGAAAATAATTAAGAAATAAAGACGTCAGGTAAAGATACAAGTACCTACGTATACGTATGCAATTAAAGAAAAAATAAAAGAAGATAAATTCTGTAAGAAAACGGCCTGGACGGGTGGAAGACCTGAGGCCTATGGACTAAGAAGAATATGGTTATCTGTGCTGAAATTGTATAAACTTGTAAATGAATGAATAAGTAAATAAATATTTCGAACTGGTTGGTTGACAGGTGGTTTGACCAAAGGCTGATGTACCGATGGAGTCAAACAATGAAGAAAAGAAAAGGAAGCCTCACCCCGTGTCGGAGGCAAACATCCTGTCCCAGGGAACCTTCGCGTAAGCTGCCAACATAAATATTTATTTCAGTTAGAATCTGTGTTACGAACTAAGTTGAAACTTTCTGCAGCTCGATCAGAGGAAGGGATTGGAGGGCATGCAAAGGCAAACCCACGTTTTATTCTCATATCAAGCTTTAGGAAATCATTTGAATGAATCCTGCCATAACTTCAATTATGAACCTACTGATGGAATTGCTCACACTGTTGGAAAATACTCTAATGTTGGAAAAATAGTACAGTTATCAGGATAATGGTGAGTATCTACCATTATACTGATAGTTCTAATATTTTCCAACAGAGTGAGCGATTTTTTTTTTACATATTCCTATTTAAATTTGTATTCATCAAATAAATATAATATTATAAATGTGTATTATTATTCCATTGTAACTATTTCAGATGGACATTACCCCTTTTTATGACCGGATTCAAAAGGGAACTCGCTGAAGATGATTTGTTCCAGCCACTTGATATGCACCGCTCCAACAAACTTGGAGATGAAATGGAAAAGTAAATCAATAATATTTTGTTAGAACCAATTAGGTTGCTATTGAGAGCTATTGAGTTGCTTTTAGTTAGGATGGATTCAACCAAAGGGACGTCAGCACATCACTTTCATTCATTAAGTTCTCAGGAAGTCATCTGGAATGGTGAAATAACACCGGTCTGCTCATTGACAGGGCGTAACTGGTTATAAGGGTTAACCGTCAAAGGGTTTTCATTATTAACGCATGCGCATTACCACCGCGAAATTCACTCTTGAATCCCTCAGTGCCATCAAAATCGGTTGGACAACCAGAGATGCAAGGTTTTCTTTCATTTGCGACACTGCTGCCATTCCAGTCATTCAAACCGCCTGATCCATGAACATTTCATCAGATTGGTTTAATAAAAACTGGTGTTACAAATGTCTCAGAAATCCCATGTTTGCACATGCGCAAACGTAAGTTACAGTTCAACTTTGATAGAACTCGCGATCCAAAATGCCACAAAATTTCAGCTGGTGCGCCTAAAAATAATGCCTTTCAGCTCATTCAAGTACCTTGGCCAAGAATGACTATTAGAATGCCACTCCTACATTTTGATGTCTATCTCGATAAGCTCAGATCTCTCATGCTTTTTTAGATCCCCATTATGAACCTTATATGATAGTTTTTAAAATGCCCTACTTAGAATTGAATTTGCCTCAATTACAGAATGTGGTTCAGCGAGGTGGAAGCCAGTAAAAAAGCCCAAAAGGAACCAAGTTTACTCAAAGTCATAATAAAGGCGACATGGAAGAAATTGGCTCTTACTGCCTGTTTCATATTCGCAATAGATGTGGTCATTAAGTGAGTTATTATTCATCGAGACATTTATTACTGTAACCTAGTATGAATAACGCAGTGTGCCAACGTTGTGGATGTCTTCCCCGCCTGTGCACAGTCACTTGGTGAACTGCAGTCGCGTGGATACTGGAGTAGCATCCATGGTGAACAGGCGTGTTCCAGTGTTCTTTATTGTGAGCTTATCGCCGTTTCAACTGAATAATTTTGTGTTCTGTGTCAATGGAAGCCAAATGGTGAAGATATAGAGACAAATTGGTAAATGAAAACTGATCCATCCGCTACTTAATATCTATTCTAAGTTTGTATTAACAGCTTTTAGTTAGGATGGATTCAACCAAAGGGACTTCAGCACATCACTTTCATTCATTAAATGGCAGTGTTTCGTATTCCGCTGGAGTTCTCAGGAAGTCATCTGGAATGGTGAAATAACACCGGTCTGCTCATTGACAGGGCGTATGTTAGGGAGCATAATTTGCTGCATAATACAGTCACAGCTCGATAAGTCGAACATCGATATCTCAAATTTGTCGGTATCCCGAACTGTTTTTCAGGTCCCGAGTCCCGCCTGTAAGCTCAACGCCTCTATAAATCGAACAAGCTAGCTATATGTCCAACTAATAAAGGCCCACGAGCGGTGGGTGATGAGCGGGTGGAGACCCTATATTTCGAACAGATGCCTTCATTTCTCAAAAACTCCTCGGTGTGTCGAACGACTGTCCTGATTTTTACTTTACATTTCTGAGAAGGGGAGTTAGTTCAATATTTTTGTGGACTTTGTCGGCTGAAGGACTCAGTTGGTTAAATGTGAATAGGGTTATCAGTTTGTCATCGTACTCCCAACCGTGCAATGGCTCCACGTGTCTTGAAAGATAAAGATCGATTTACATACATCTCCCATATTTTCCTGTTTCTAGTACAACCGATATCTCGAACTCCCAGTTCGATAACTCTAACTACCGATACCTCAAATTAATGATAAATCAAACAGTTTTGCCTGGTCTCGAGGTGTTCGATTATCGAGATGCGACTATATTATATTTAGCAGTTATATCTATTCATGCTGCCAGTCTACGCTAGAAAGCAGAGAAGGCGAAGACTTCCATCCACTGAGCACTGAACAGCATAAAACCCTTGAGCACCCCCATAGACTCCCTACCTAAAATTTTGAATACCTGAATAATGATTTGATTCATGATGATTGATTTCCAGGATCACGCAACCATTGATGCTCCAAGGGCTGATTAGATACTTCGCCCGAGGAAGTGTTGTTACACTGGAGGACGCGTATTTGTATGCTGGCGGCATCATTGCTTGCAGTTTAGTCCCAGTTTTCGTCCTTCACCCGTACATGTTGTGTATTCAACACTTGGGCATGAGGCTGCGGGTGGCCATGTGCTCCATGATCTATCGGAAAGTAAGCGGAAAGTGTTTATTTTTTAAACTAGATGACTAGGCGGTAAGGGTGACCTACATATCCATTTTTTCCAATTTCAAATACGTATTCTGCCCTTCAAAGGTTTGTTCGGACCATGGCACAGCTAGGCCTATTTACCAGAGGTAGTACACATAACTTTCCAAGAAATAATCTTGGGGTTTGTTAGGACAGACAGTCCTGGACCAGTCCAGGTTGGAACTGCGTTCTGAAAATGAAGAATATAACCGTCCAGGACTGAGTCCAGAACAGTGTCTATCCAAACATACGCTGATGATTCTGAACGGATAACCTGAAATTGTAACCTTCCATGTAAGCTGAAGGTAGAGCCGTCAAGTGCGCATGTACAGGATTAGCAGTCCTTGAAAAAATCCAGGAACGTTGGAACTAGTCCCAGTCGGTCCTGGAATCTGTCTGAACAGCCAGCACTCCATCCAGGAGCAGTGTAACCGCACAAAAAGGGGGGCTTGGATACAGCAGTCCGGGAACGGTCCAGGACTGTGTGTCCGAACGAACCTTTGTACATCGTGCGCCCAATGATTATGCATTCTTCACATAAGATACGTGACTAAAAATCCAGGGAGTGACCTGTTGCTGTTTATGCCCTTACTAGCTGCCTTGGTCAAAGTCGACAAGTTGGAAAAACCGCCGTGTGACCAAACGCATTTATCGCTTACTGACGAGAAAAGAAGACAAGGCAAACAAAACAGTTTATTACCAAAAATACAACCTAATGACCACTGGCATCGTGCATAATTGTCTTTTTTCTACATTTCGAGTATACTCACGACCTCTCTCTTTAGTCGCTACCTGAAGACCCGGTAGCGGCGATGTGGATCGTCCTTGTTCAATAGCGGCGCAGTTTTCACTAAACTTGAAAACACTTATTATCTTTTAAAATAGATCCCAAACAAGCATTTTGTTTCTTCTGTGTTAAGAAGTCGTAGTGTTGGTAGCCTGTCAGATATTTTCTAAACGTTGCTAAACGTTGTTCTAAACGTATACAGATTATACAGCTATGGGTAGAGCGGTACCCAGATGGTATATTGGGGTCAGCGTAAAATATTCTGTACGTAAATCACGTACTACTGACATTCACTCTCGAGCCACCCTGTATACACAGGTTAATTAGTGTGTCCATCGACTATTACGCAATATCCTTCATAAATGTATCATTGCCCTTCGTTCCCGTCACAAATTTCAGGCTTTGCGGCTCAGCAGGACAGCCTTAGGGCAAACGACAGTTGGGCAGATCGTCAATTTAATGTCTAACGACGTCAATCGGTTCGACGTAACTTTCATGCTGCTCCACAACATTTGGATCGGACCGGTGCAAACTATAATCATCAGCTACTTAGCTTACCAATTGGTCGGACCCGCTGCATTCATTGGTCTGGGCTTTCTGTTGATTTTCATCCCTTTCCAAGGTAAAGAGCGTAACATCTTCAACCTACTATTTTACATTAAGATGTTTACAGCGATTTAGACAGCCATCCAAATTATGCGGTTTCAGAAAGGGTGTAAGGATGATAACATTTATTTTTCCAAATGAAAGACTGTAGCGTAAGTTGCAAATGAAGGGCCTCTAGTGAGTGGAATGGGTATTGAAACTGATATTGATGACGTCACTATCCCCTCCTCCCCTCCCCCTTATCAGCTTTTCTGAAGTTGTGTGGTGGGGGTCTGCAGCGCCATATCAAGTTGTGGCGTCACATGCACCTTCCATTTGCAATCATACCAGGTTTTCGAGAAGCTGAATCCGAGATGGTCAGTTTCGACCCACTCACTTATTTTTATTGAAATTTGGCTTTCTCACTACCGGAAGTAGGGAATCGCAGGAATTATATGTGTAGGACTCATAAATTATTGTAAACCCATCAGGCTGTTTTAAACATTCGTCTGATTTTATTGGTGGATATTCAGTTTTCGCTGAGCAGTTTTTATATAGATAATCATTGATAGATAATCAAGTTCAAAGGTTACATGGAAGCTATGACCCATCTTTTGGTAGACTTTTTTGTCTCACACAGAAATAATAATTTATTTTTGAAAATTGAAATGCGTAATGTAAATGATATTTAAATTACCGTATATTTGTAATATTAAAAATTAAACTTTAATGTAAATGGTACATATTAAAATCTACCCATTCCTAGGTAAGGTACAGTGGTGCCATCTGTCAGAAAAATGTGTTCAGGCTCCAGAATTGGCTGTCTAGTTTTGGTGCCACCATGGTGCCAGGGAGCAGCGCCGCACTGGCACCAGTGGGGCCATCTGTCAGAAAAATAGGTTTTCGATATAGTTTTCATTTTTTCCAGTGTGCTGAATCGAATGGTATAAGTTTCAAAGCTCTTTCAGTCATCATTACAATGATTTATAAATATTTAACATGAAACTTTACAAAAACTAGCTATTATTGAGCGTGGTATGTAGGCAGAGTCGCTAATCTCCGTTAGCCATGAGATCCCACTATGGCCGCCTAGCTTACTGCTGATTTTCGGTTTTGTTGTTATACGGTTGTGAAATGAATTAACGCAAGTTGGCATTGTATTTACTCTATTTGGTATTTATGTACTCTATACTATGTATTCGACAATGATATTATAGGTACCTTACCTCGTGACTGGAGTTGTCGTAAATCAGAAATCACTGGCAATTTACGGTTTATTATTACAGTGGAACAATGGAAGCCAGAATCGACATCAGCTGAGTGGTGGTTGTTGTTGTTTTGACGAGTTTATAGTCCGGCTTGTCATATTGTCCAACTTTTGCTTGGACATTTTAAACTAAACTCCGTCAGGTAAACCTAGTTATTTCAAACTGGGTTTAACCGACATTTGGGTTGGTGAAAGACGCCAGCTGCCTTTCCAGGTTTAAACCTTGACGTTAACTTAAACGGAGTTTGGCTAAACTCCCTTAAAGAATTTTCTGGTGAAAGTGAGTCAATCAATCAATCAATCAATCAATCACATGTTTATTCAAATAACATAAATACATTTTACAATAAATTGAAAGACCCAGACATGATACCGCTATGGTAAAAACCGTCAGCGGGAGCTCCGTTAATATAAATACGTCTTATTTCATCACATGCTTATACACTTTAATTTCTAAGGATCCCAAATATTAAAGTAATAATTTTACTATTATTCTATCTTATTACATTCAATATTATTTTATTATAACTATTTACATTTTTACAGTTCTATTCGGCAACGTTAGGGCTCATAATTAAATTCTGCGATGAGATCCTCTCTGTAACGCCAGGCGACCCTATAGTAGGAGCACAGTTGAGACCAGCCCACCCCCCCGTTTAGCACATCTAACAATTCACATCTGGAGAGCTCAGCCTTCCCAAAATATATTTTTCTATAATACCCTAGGATTGGGCAGTGTGCTAAAAAGTGCTCTGTCGTTTCATTCACGCCTCGGTTACAGAGAGCACAAAGGTAGGTTCTACCCTCCACCCACGGCTTCCAGTTTAGGTTCAGCAATTCACCCCTGCACTTCATGACAATCTCCGCCTCTCTCAAGTCACAACTCAGCAGGTAATCCACGGTATGGTCCAAGTGCTGGTAGAGAAGATGGTACTGGGCAGTGGCGGGTCTCAATCCTAAGAACTCCAAGTGACGCTCCCGCTCCTGTCGAATCACCCGTTCCGCAAATCCACGAAATCGGGGAGGCTCAAAAGGCTCAGCCTCGGGCTCCAACTCGAGAATTCTATCACGCCACACCCCTGCCCAGCCAATCCCCCGTCGGATGATCTCCTTTGCGGTCAGGTTCGCGAATCGTTGCTCATGTTGCCCCAACACTTTCCCGATGTAATCGGCACTCAGTTTGAGAGTGAAGACATGCACTGGCTCCTGCCTCGCCTCCCCATACACAATGTAGTTTGGAGCGTTTTGAGGAAGTCTGAACAGCTTTTTGATGAAAAATCGTTGTAGTCTTTCTACTTCCTCAATCTGCTGGTAACCCCAGACCTGTGCACCATAGCAGATGGTGGCCAACAGGACCGAGCGGAACACCCGGAACTTTGCAGCAGTAGGAATGTCAATTGCCGTGAAGAGCTTAGACCAAATTGCATTAATTCCGGCTCGTGCCACTTTACCTTTCTCAACAAAGTGCCTTTTAAGCTTCAAATTGTATGTAAGCTCTATCCCTAAATACTTATATGAGTTGACGCAGGCAATAGCTTGGCCGCACAGAGACCAACTCTCATTCCTTGGAAGTTTCCCTCCATTCTGCCTGAAAACGACGATCTGTGACTTGGATGGGTTTATTGTGAGGCTCCACAGATCAACGTAATGTGTAAGACGCCTGATCATCATTTGCAAGTCCCCAGGGCTATCCCCTATCAGCACTATGTCGTCTGCGTAAAGCAGCAAGTTTATACGGATTCCGCCAATCAAAACCCCTCCACCTAGGCATTGGCTCAGGTCATTCAAATATAGCGAGAAGAGAGTAGGGCTCATATTGCACCCCTGCTTCACCCCCGAGCTCGTACTGAAGGACTCTGACACATGACCATTCACCCATACTCTACTTTTTGTGTCCTGATAAAGCTGGGAGATGGCGGTCACCATCTTACTGGATACCCCGAGAGTGCAGAGCTTATAAAAAAGGGAGTGTCTTTGAACACTGTCAAAGGCTGCCCTAAAATCCACGAAGAAGCAGTATGTCTTTTTATTCTTTGACAGCCTCAGATTTATTATATTCGTCAGAGTGAACAGATTGTCGAATGTCGAATAGCCTCTGCGAAATCCAGCCTGCCCTTCATAAATGACATTATTATCCTCTGCCCAACTGGCCAGTCTTGCTGCAATCATTCCTGAGTAGATCTTAAGGTCACTGTCCAGGCACGATATACCACGGAAATTAGCTGGATCCGTCATTACGCCTTTCTTATGAATTGGGAATACTAAGGCACTGCGGAAGCCGCTAGGCAGGTCACCAGTCTCGAAAAAACTATTGAAGTTCTCGAGAAGCAGCCCCAAGAAGGACTCAGGAGCGGTCATGTAGAACTCCAAAGGGATCCTATCCTCCCCCGGCGCCCTATTCCTACTGGCCGACCCAAGGAATCTCCTGAGCTCCACCATTGTGAACGCCGCATCCAGTGAATCAACATGAACCTCCGGAGCGGCATAGGCGATCATTGAAGATGTTGTCGATGGATTATATAAGCCGGAAAAGTGAGAAACCCACTCTGGCATTCCAATATATCTGGTTTGCGATGGTTTGTGGAGCTTACATTCTACGACTAGCTGCCAAAACTGCTTTCCGTCCGTAGCCCTCACGAACCTTGCAGCCAGCTCCGCGTTGTAGCTATTCTTTTTGTTGCCACAGAGCGACTTATACTCCTTGTCCAGTGATTTATACTGACCAAGCACAAGCTCCGAGCCCGTCCTCTGGTGTAGCCTCAGTAACCCAAACACCTGCCTTCTGAGCCTAAGACAATCGTAAGTGAACCATGGTCTGCGAAATACAATCTGCCTGGAATCTACCCTGGCGATCCTCCTATGGGCACAGCTGAGGATTACCCCCTTCAAGACTTCCTGACTCATAAATTTTCCCGCCCCCAGCAAGCCATCCAAGCACTTCTGAACCCTCCCACTAAAATGAAGCTCATCATCAGCCGTCCATTTGATAGCAGCAGGGAAAGGCAGCCCCACCTCCAGCCGCGCCTTTGGGCCCGCAAGCTGGAAAACCAGTGGGAGGTGATCCGAAAATGCCTGCGGTGAAACGCAGAAGTCTCTAACAAGCTCCATAGCGGACATCTGGATACATAGTAGGTCTATAACGGAGTTTCCACGGGCACCCATGTAGGTAAGTTCTCCCAGTCGATCCCCAGGGGTTCTACCATTGACAATCACTAGCCCAGCACTGTCACACAAATCGAGTACTTTTCTCCCCCTTCCATTGTGCACTGGATCCTTCGAACTTCGAGTCAACGAAAAAGCCCCAAATACACCCGAGAGATCTTCATCAAAGGCCTGATACGCTCCAATCCTGGCATTCACATCTCCCACCAGGATAAAATTGTGATCTCCATTCATCCGCATTAACTCTTCTATTCTAGTGAAGTCAGTATCCCAGGTGGCATTTCTAAAGTAGATAGGAACAATTGTCATGCACACCTCCCCCCTGAATCGGATAACATCAACTCCATCGAGATACTGAAAACCACAGAAATGACCTATTGTCTTCTTCCTAATACCATATAGCTGACCACCATAGGGTCTTCCAAATGTAGACTCCTTTATAGCCGGGATCCATACAAGTGTATATCCAATAAATTTATTGTTAAACAGCTCAAATTCACCATGCATAACATGCGTTTCTAACAACATAAATAAATCAAACGAATGCAAAAAACTGAAAAAATAACCATCATCCAATTTATTCTTTAACCCACAAACATTATAAGCCAAACACCTCGCATTATCTTCCCTGGTTGTGACGGTATTCTTCACTTGAGGTTTAGTGCAATATCCAGGTCCTTCCTCCTCGTCTCATGCACTTGCTACTTGCTGGTGGAACGAAGTATCCGCCCTCGTGGCAGTGAACACTCCTGTCAGATCCACATCGACCATCCTCCTCAGTGACTCCATCCCGTCGGCTCCCGAAGCCGTCAACAAACCCCTCTCCATATCCCAGACGTATGCCACTTCCTTTACCACAAGAGCTTCGCGTCTAAACGCTATGTTCATTGAGGGATGACGTTTTAGGACCTCTCTCTTCACTTGCCCAAGCTTGGCCCTCTTAATTCGATCCTGCTGAGAGTAATCACGATGCATATAGAAAATCGTACCCTTCAGCTCAGAAACTTTGCCCAAAATCGCGTAGACGTCCTCCCCACGCACCATTTCCGCCAGGATGGGCCTCCTCCTCATACCTGGCTTTCCAAGGGGGAATGCACGACTGATCATAACTGGCTGATCGATTTTGAGCACCTGCCTTACGAACTCCTCAATCACCGCGATGGTATTTACACCCTGCGATTCCAGACCTCCGAAAATTAGATTGTTTCGTCTCGAATTTTTATCATTCGCCTCTATCATGGTGTGGAGGTGGTTTATTTCCCTGCGTAGCTCCTGATTTTCTTTCTTGAGATTCTCTATTTCTCCATTAATATATTCTAAATCTTCCTTTTTGGCTAATCCTTTAGCATCGATAAGGTCCGACAATATCGATTTAAGATCTCCCACCGTTATTTGCCCGACCTCGTGAGTGTCCATTCTGTTTAATAATTGCTTTTTAGGTCTTTTATTATCAGTGTCTAAAACTGACGGACTACTTCTTCTCCGTTTTGGAGTACTGTTAGATTTTGGCGTAAAAAATTCCGCAATCGAGCTTTGATGCATAAAAGACGTTGGGTCGGTCGCCGAACGCCTAGACGTCGAGCTCAACCGAGATGAAAGAAGGTTCAACACCGACAACCGCCCAACTTCCTTGACTGGAGAACCGGTCAATCCAACTACTGAACTGATGGAGAAGCGTACCGAAGAGAGTCAAGATTTATCGGAAAGAGGTGGGAGCTCACCTGAAGTGGGAGAAAGCGCGTCCTTGAACAGTCCCTCCTCTGCGCGTCTAAATATCAGATCGACGGGGACTCCTATCTCCTCCAGCCAAAAAACAGCCGAATCCGCAGTCTGAATAAAAATTTCTGAACAAGAAAAATCACCTTGATTCGCGATCCAAACAGCCGTGCTTCACAAGAAGGGCGTTCAGTAAGGTACTAAGTTCTACTGGTATCAAGAATCGCCGAAAACATCGAGCCGAATACCACTCAAATGATATAAAAAGTGAGAGACTTGACGGAAACGATGCGCACTCGTCGGTATCACGAACGGAACTCCCTTAAAGAATTTTCTGGTGAAAGTGAGTCTAAGTGGAGCTAACTTGGGTGCTATTATATATGATTGTCCTCACACTAATCGGACCACAGTTAGACCTAATCGAGAGACTGAATTCTCTTCTTTTTATTGATACTACCAAACACTGTATTTAACGAAGAACTAAAACATAAAAACCGATTTGAAAAGTATGTCATTCTACCGCAGAGTCATTTGGGACTCTGCAAAAATGTTGTAAAATCTTCGTTTGCAACGCAGACTCTGCACTTTGCACTTTGCTAAAGATAACCTTTAGGAACAGAACTGTTCAAAACAGGGTAAAACTCTGCAGTTCTACGCTTTGCATTTCACTCTTCATCTTCATATCAAGAGCGTTTTTTAGGAACGGAAATTCATTCGCAAAGTGCAGAGTGTGGATTTGAAGAGTGCAGAGTGAAGAGTGAAAGAGTTTAGGAATGGGCCCCTGGTCAGTGAACCCAGTGTAGCGACTTGTACGAGTACAAAAACCTTTTAAACTATGGATATCTATACCCGAGGATCTGTCTGATTGTTCTTACCTAATTGAATTATTTGTGAATTCCATTAATGTAATCGAAAGATTGACTTGCCAAAATTTAGGTGAATAGGTAATAATTGGGTAGTGTCACACTTATCAAGTATAGCCCAAAGTATAGAACCAAAACTATTATCTAAATCCCGCTTGAATGACTCAATCGATCTTCAAAACATAGGTATGTCAGATATATTTGTTCTATCGGGATTCCTAGTCTTCAGCTACCTTAGTTTCAGTTGGTAGCAGTATTTTTCGGACAGATGGAGGTATCATTAGTGAAATAACATAGATATTATAGTTTAGGTCAAAAGCCCTGGAATGTAGTCACATATATTTTTAAAGTTGAAATTGTCCGGCCTGGTTCAATCAGAACCCTTAAAGGCCATCATCTGGATATTGATGAACGCTTTTGGTTTATTATTTTCAATAATGAACCATTGGAATCGAGCATGAAAAAAAAAAAAATCTTACCCCCCCCCCCCTCAAAATTTGATGGTTTACGTTTCAAGGTATGTAGAATCCAAAACTGCAATAAAAATATTTCTGTCTGTCCGCCGTACGCCGTACGGGCCACTTTTCTTAGTTACCATGAAAGAAAATTGATGAAATTCGGGTTATAGGTAGGTTCCGTTCGCTGTCTAGTTGGTCCTCGAAGCTCGACGTTACTGTGAGTCATCTCTAAGGGGTTCAAAATAGGGGTTGAAATTTTCAAAACGCCTATACCATTTTTTTACGTGAATATTTTTACGGTTTTAAATAGTTCTTGAACTTGCGAGTTTTTTAAGATCATCCGGAGCGTCGTACGTCCAGCCGTTCGTTCACAGTAAAGGTGCGGCGACACTGCCACCGGACTTGACTTGACCTGACCGGAGCCACCGGACTGGTGACCGGAGGGGGGTGCGACACTGCCACAGGACTTGACTTGACCGGCGTCACCGGACTCCAACCAGTCCAGTTTGTTCTTAGACGTCACAAGAGTATGTCCTCCGAAATGGAAGCCATTCTTTGTGATTTAGAATCAGAATCCGATTCTGATGAAGAAATAGAACTAAAGTAGAAGTCGCTTACAGTGATCGAATTGGAACAAACTGGAAACAATCACTATAAGCGACCAATCTCTATAAGCGACTTCTACTTTGTGGTGATTTTAGCCATTTTTACCGAGATTGGCGAATGTGACACCCCAGAACTGACCTAATTTTGATTAATTTTTTTTTAGGAATCTTCATTAAAACCTATAGGCAGTTAGTTACCTATCTTCTGTTTCGGATCATCGTTCAATAGCTACCACTTTTGGTGAATATATACCATTTTCAGGAGATATCAGCCCTTTTTACCTATTTCGCCGACTTTTAACATCCAAAAACTAGAAAACTAATCACTATAACCGACCTTTTGATCACTATAACAGGCCAATTCACTGTGTGTTTACATACAGCCGATCGGGACCTGAATGTTTCCATCCTTATATCCGACTTATTCCTTTAACCACCTTTCTATTAAGCGACTTCTACTGTAGTGACAAGTTTTCTATCTTTGAATGAGTCGTGGATGTCGCCATATGTTTCCGAACGAGTTCACAATACGGTGAATTTCACACCCTATTCGCCAAATTGAACGATGTTCAATTTCAAAACTATTTTAGGATGAGAAAAGAGCAGTGGAGGCTGCGTTGGATGGCTCGTTGGGGTGCGAGGGGTTGAAAATCGCGGTAGAGGGGGGACCGGAGTCAGGTCTCAACCCATCCAGACCGGATTCAGAACGGAGTCCGGTGGGTGGCTCCGGTCAATTCAAGTCAGGTCCGGTCGCAGTCTCGCCGCTCCCCTTTGAAATACAAAGGATGGGTTCAGACGGGCACGCAAGTGAGGTCAAGTCAAGTCAAGTCCGGTGGCAGTGTCGCCGCACCTTAAGGCCCCGAAGTTTGCACCGACAGGCATTTTCGACTCCAGTGTGAATGAAATTGTATACAATTCAAACCAAATCTCGTAACCAGAGACGCGCCCACAATAGGAAATTTGGCGGAGATGAAATCATTGCTAGGGATCACCTGATTATATTGGCGGAGTATGAAGTCGAGTTGGTTGTTCTGTGATATTATTTCATTTGAAAAATGATGGCTCTGGCAAATGAGGTAGTGAAACTTGAACAAACGTTGAAGTATTATTGATGGGTAAATTATTACTACGGTAAATCATTACTCAACGGTAAATTATTACACAACGGTTCATTATACCATCTACGTAGAAGGGGCTGGAGTTTGTTGGTAGGTACTTTCGCAACTTTTTTCACTCCTCATCAACAATTTCTTTTCAGAACTTCATTATGTGTGTTTCTTTTTGTTAGGTACTGTTTGTCATCGGCAGAATTATTTTAGCAACATTTAACTCGTGATTTAGGTAGGTACCTAGTAACGTGTACGGGGTTAGGTACTAACCTACGGAGGGTCTGCGATCTACATAATATGTATAGAATAGTACATATCATATTATATAGAAGGGTTATCTATACATAGACCTGTGATCTGTAACGGAAGGGTATTCTATACAAAATAATAAACCGTTGTGCAGGGATTTGCAGCGTTTTGTGTGTTGGATAACGATTTACAGTAATGGCAGCATGAAATTGGATGTAACAGGATCTAGGTGGAGCCTGGAGAATATAGTACATTTTCGCTATAAATGTAGGCGAATGATTTATTACACCGCTCTATGTAATATGGTTTGCAGGTTGGCTCGGTAAAAAAACGTCCGTTTTGAGATTAAAGACTGCTGTGAGAACCGATGAAAGGGTACGACTTATGAACGAAATAATCACTGGTATTCAAGTTATCAAAATGTACGCGTGGGAGAAGCCATTCAACACATTAGTGTCATTGGCCAGAAGGTAAGATATGTAATTATTCAATTGACATAATGTAAGTAACGCCCTTTGAGGTGCAAATACACCAGAGTAGCACCAGAGCAGAGTCCCGCTAATCCGGTCTAGATGGTACATGACGTCGTCCGGATTACCGGAAGTCCGGATTTTAAGGGAATTTGCTGTAAAATGCACATGATGCCCAGAACTCGCTTGCTCTTAACAGCCGGAATGGCGTAGGACTGTAGGATTGTAGGACTCTTTTCTGACTGTATTATCCATGACCAGTTGATGGCAGTGTTTTCCTGTACTATATCCAAAGCCAGTTTTCTGATCTTCATTCCGGTAGAGAGAAAACAGGGCGGACGAGAAACTGACCATGCACTGCCTTCTCGATTCCCAACCATTATCAAACTCAAACGCTTATCAAGGTGGTATTGGATCGTGAGTGGTTTCTTACTGTTTTTTAAGAGTCAGCTAACTAACAGAAAATTTTGATGCAGGAAAGAAGTGAGGCAGATACGAAGATCTGGTTATATAAAGGCTGTGATGTATTCCTTCATTGTATTCCACTCAAGAACTTCGGTTTTCCTAACAATATTCAGCTATGCCCTTTTGGGAAATTTCATTCAAGCTGAAAAGGTAACTATATCGACAAAACAACTCGAATTTATTTACCGTTTGGGCTGTAAAATGATTGGTGGAATGAAAAATACTGAAGCAATTTCTTTGTAAATTGTTACTATCCTTCTTGTTTTAGGTATTTGTGATTCAGTCGTACTATGCTGCTTTGAGGATGTCCATGTCAATGTTCCTTCCGACGGTAATTACACAAATATCGGAAGCTTTGGTGTCCGTGAAACGTATAAAAGTAAGTCATTCTGTAAAATTCTGTTCGTTCTAATATCATTTACTTACTTCCCATTTTGTAATATAATTATGCAGCGATTATGACGTGTTACTTAGTAGGTAGGTAGCTATATATGATATTGTAAATGGCATTGTATTCATATTGATGGCATAGTAACTCAAGACCAAACGAAACTGTCTGTCCACAAAATGTGCTTAAAATATCTAACAACAGAGAGAAAACGTTCCATTGAACGGTAACTGCTGGAACTTCCGGTGGTTTCGGAAGGCTCTGCAACAAAATTAATGTACAAGGAACCGTACAGCTAAAACTGGGACAGCACACTTCCAATAATTTGTCATGGAAGCTCTACAGTGAAATTAGTTTCGTTGGAGCAGTTACAGCTGAAACACCACATGCCTTGAAGAGAAAATAATTAAACACATGGAGAAATTTTGTTTCGTAACTAACACTTTGTATAATTAAGCACCGCCTACCTGGTAAGTACTTGATCTATCGTCTTACTATATGAAACTCGTGTTTTCGTATGTTACCCTAGGACGTCTAAACCGCGTGACCGATCTTAATGCCTCAACGTGATCAGCGAGTTCCTGACACGGACATAGGCTATGGTAAAACCGCCCTCAGTATGAACGGGGCTTTACTTCGCAACCCGATTTTGGTTTATTATTCTGTGAATAATACACCTATGTATTCGCTCAGCAAAAAATTTTTATAACACCCCCTCAAAATTTTTTCTTTTCCATTTCAAGGTGCGTAGATTCCAAAAATGCAATGTCCCTCCGCCCTACGCCGTCCGCCGTATCACGTGTATCGGCCTCATTTTCGGTCTAAAAAATTCGTTCTTTCACACACATTCTCCATTTGGGCCCTAGTTGTGTCCCGAAACTTTTCAGCCCGATCGGAATATACCCAGGGGTGTTATGAGTGAAAATGTATATAAAAATAGGTACTTTTTGTGTTTTAGTAACATGTTAGTAAAATGAGCTTTTGAGGTATCGTTTTCCGTGTTTTTTTGGTTTCTGCGAATCACTGAGTAGCTGTTTGTTGTGTTGTTGGCGAAATGTTTTTGAAATATTATTGTTCCCTAGCCATTTCCGAAAAATACGAAAAATGCCAAAACGAAAGTTGAATGTTCCGCGGTCCTCTGCCCGAGCCCGACAGGAGAAGGTCAGAGACTTTCTAATCAACAAAAGTAGTAGCAGAGCATCGTTAGAAAAACAAGAAGAAGCAAAGCTTTAAGCACCAGTATATGATTAGTCAGTTGACGAATACCTGGGCCTAGCTGGGTATAAATGCTAGTTATACTTATATTATATTTATGTGTATATGTTATGGGCACAAGTCGAAGTCGGGAAATACGCGAATCGCCCGGGCGGTCCTTGGCCGAGCGGTCGAAGTGAAGTCGGGCATGTGGCGACATTATGGAGAGTTGCCCGGGCAATTCTCGACCTGCCCGACTTTTGGTGGGCAAACCCCGAACATAGTCGCAAAACCATCACCATCACTAGGGGGGAAAAAGAAGTGTGATAAGGATGATGGTTTAATAAAATTAAGTAAAAACTCGTCAAAGAAACCGCAGCCAAAAAAATACGCCAGTCCTTATTATGTACCTAGTATGAGAATCGTCATTATCATCAGGAACTGTGGAACCACTTTGGTCCGACATCATGATTAAACAGAGCCACAAGACAAGCAACACGATAACACGAGGGATGCATTGGAGAACGGGAGAGTAACAATACCAACGTTTATGTTTGGTTGTATCGCTTGTTGTCTTCATTTCCCTTCGGCTTCGGCCCACCGAGCGCCGGGCAGTTGGTGGACTGCCTGGGCAACCCCCAGTCTCGCATCGTCTTCCCATTTGTCCAACGAGGCCGGGGAGTCCGCCAACTGCCCGGGCATTTCCCGAAAATACTCGACTTCGGCTTGTGCCCGTAACATAATATTCTATCAGAAGCAAAGTGAACCAACCAATCCTTGGTAAAGTTAATCGAGATTTGTTCTGTTTTTCTATTCAGACATTCTTATTGTACGACGAAACTAATATTCCGCTTGCGCTGAAAGGACCAGGGGAACAAAATGGAAAGAAAAGTGGTGACCTGGATGTGAAGGCGAATGGAGATTTTGAAATGGCGAACCTGGTTCATGTGAACGGAGATAAGTCTTATATTCATGTGAAGGACATCAGTGCCAAGTGGAATGTAGAAAGCGAGGAAGACTTCTTGAGAAATGTCACTTTTGACGTCAACCAAGGGGAGCTGACTGTCATCATTGGTCCAGTTGGATCGGGAAAAGTAAGACGCTCTTTGATTTGATACTGGTGCATGGGTCACCAAATTTATATTATTTTTTTTAATGAAACTAGATTCCATTCTGAGAACTTTGACAGCGTCCGCACTGTCCCATGATATGTAGTTCTTTTTCTGTGATTTTTCAAATTTCCACCAGTTATGACGTCACAGTTCACAGTGGGAACCCGCTCATGGGAGAGGGGTGCAGTGACGTCAGAATTGGTGGAAACTTCGAAAACTCATGGGAAAACACTAAATATCGTAGGGCAGTGTGGTTGGTTTCAAAATTCTTAGAAAGGAATCTAGTTTCATAAAAAAAAATAAAAAAAATACGTGCGCATGCCCCATTCCACACAGTACTTAACAGAGAATGGTGATGTGCTATCAATACTGATTATGCAGCAACATTTTGAAAGGTTACAGCTGGTGATAGGTTATAGGGGATTTCAGTCCTACTACACTATTACGTCTGTTCCAGAGTTCTCTGCTTTATGCCTTCCTCAACGAACTCCCAATCCACCGAGGTTCCATAAAAATCTCGGGAACCGTTTCCTACGCCTCGCAAGAACCTTGGCTTTTCCCAGGAAGTGTCCGTCAAAACATACTGTTCGGTCAACCTTTCGACAGAATACGCTACCGTCAAGTGGTCATGATGTGCGCTCTACTGACGGATTTCGACCAGTTTCCCTTCGGAGATAAAACCATCGTCGGGGAGCGTGGAGTGTCACTGAGCGGTGGGCAAAGAGCAAGGATCAGTTTAGCCAGGTTTGGCATAATATATCATGATTTTTAGCGTCGTCACGGTCAGTCTGAATACCCTGTAGCTATAGCTTAACTTCCATCCAAGACCTCACGGTTCAAGTAGAAATTCCCTCTTAATTTTTTCAGAGCAGTTTACAAAGAGGCTGATATTTACCTATTGGATGACCCCTTGTCAGCAGTCGACACTCACGTTGGAAAGCATCTGTTTGAAGACTGCATTCAAGGTACTTACTTATCTATTCCATAACTTAAAAAAAAATACTACATCTTACCTACATCTCAAGTTCATTGTCCCTGTAAATCCTACATTGTTTTTCCTGCAACACCAACGTGTAACTTTTGTTTTATCAAGTACATTTTTCTATGTTGGAAACAGTTCAATATCAGAGGATGTACAATAACAGATATTGTTAAACTGAGATGTCATCATAATGTAATGTTTTTGTTTTCAAGGGTACCTGAAGGATAAAACTGTGGTTTTGATTACTCATCAAGTACAATTTCTAGAATACGTAGATCAGATTGTCCTCCTGGAAGATGTATGTACTCCTATCTTTTCCAGCATCATTATTGCTAGTTTTTTTACCATTATTCAATGATGGGAAATCGTTGTTTTCATATAAGTTACATATTTTGTCAGGGTGAGGTAACTGCCAAGGGTAGCTACCAAGAGCTACAGAAAAGCGGTTTGGATTTCACAAAACTTCTGACTGCTACTGGTGAAGAATCAGCTGAGGAAACCGCAGAAGTGGTTGTGCCTTACACGAGAGGCAGGCTGGATTCTTTGCAAGTTAGTTGGCGATTTGAATATTATAGCAATCAATGAGTTGGGGTGGCGGGATTCTAATTCTGTCAGTAGAGACGTGGCCCAGTGTTGTAGTGTTTACAGGGGAAAACTGTTGAAACAGAAGCTGCACAGGAACCATAAAACAAAAAATTATTGTTTGAAAGAATATTTCACTATGCTGATTGGATGACTCAGAGCAGCTCCCTCTCAACCTAGCCATTCTTATCAAGCTGTTTTACATAGGATTTGTGTGGATTCGTGTTGGGATTAGTTCGGAATTAGCTTGCTCAAACCACTGCATCTCCTTGGACACCGGATGATGGTGACCATGTCTCCTGGGAAGTTTATAGGGTAAAACTAATCAGCTTTATGGGCACAGGTTTAGACAACCTTACATGTGTTGAGGCCCGACCACAACTCTCATGTGAGGCCCCTTGAATTCTGAAGACATTATCAAAACAAGTTGAAAGGATATACGTATACAAGTGGCAAGGATTCAGACGGAGAACCTCGAAACTTCATAAAAATACAACCATACAAGTAGTGGCGGCTTTGGGTTCTAATCACCGCGGAACATTTTCGTCACATATTTGGGTACTTCAGGTAAATAGTTATGTTGGAGGAAAAGAAGAATTCAGAAATCCAATGGAGCGCTGGAAAGGCCAGTGGAAATCCACAGATAATCGTAATTACACACTAGCTATCAGGCCTACCAACTATACACAACATGTATTGGGGCGCTCTACGAGAGAGTTCAGTTAAGAAGCCCGTGGGTAACTACCTTCCGGATTGGTTACTTGCCCATAGTAGTATACACCTAATCCAGTCAGTTTTGCAATAAAAATTAAATCAATTTCGAGTGATTTAAATTCGACCATGTCTTCGTAATAATTTTCAGACATAAATGAGGTTTTTGTGATTATATAACTCTTCAAATTCATTAGAATTTGAAGTTTGTTTGATTGAAGTGGGTTAAATGAAGACCGTATGGGGGCCATCTCAACCCGCCGCTCCAAAGTTCAGCTAATTTCCATTCTGCATAGTTATGCGCATTGCATATAACATCACACAGAACAGTATTTGTCCAGAGAGGTCTGAAACATTTACATCATTCGGCTATTATTTCTGTCATACCTTCAAAATGTTTCGGCAGACTTTCTTTAAGTTCTTGTTGTATACACCTGAGAGCACTTGTGGTGTGGTACCTACAGTCCCTCGTCGCGATGACATTCAACTTTCTGTACATACACCATTCACAGCAACTTCTGTGGTTATACTGTTTACACTTTTTTCTCCCCTTCCAGAGTGTGGCGTCCTCAATGTTTGATCTCACACCTGGCGAGCTTCCGACAGCTGTAGCCGAAACCAGGAGCGAAGGGAAAGTTGGCGGGCGGGTTTACAAGGCCTACTTCAACGCCACTGGCGGTGGCTGCTGCGCTTTCTTCTTCATCTTCCTACTGTTTTTTGTGGCCCAAGCATTCGGTTCTGGAGGAGATTACTGGCTTACTTACTGGTATAAACATTTCAAACGACTTA
This sequence comes from Leptopterna dolabrata, assembly GCA_954871275.1. NCBI lineage: Eukaryota > Metazoa > Arthropoda > Insecta > Hemiptera > Miridae > Leptopterna > Leptopterna dolabrata. The sequence continues at coordinate 7,209,976 of OX940982.1, read as the reverse complement.
TAATGGACAAAACTATAATATAATAGAGGAAAAACTGTAACAGTTAAAATTAATTTGTGCGGCTAACCCAAGAAAACAATAGAGGGTGAGTCAGAAATGTCCCACTTTTTCTTCTTTGAGAAGCAGTTTGCTAACCTCCTAAATGGAAACTTACGTCATTTTTCATATCGGATAGAAAACTGTCTTCAGTTAAATCCTAGAGGAAATTTTAAAAAACAAGGGCCTCAGGTGGATTTGATGGAACAGGTAAATAGTCAAGTACTTAGTCTTTTGGATTAAGGTATCAAGAAGTGGGTGCTTAAAACAACAAAAACCGAATTTCATTAATTTTGGTTCATTGTAGCTATCTGTGTACGATGGACCATTTTCGGATTTTGTGCTGGAATGCAAACCATCAAATTTTATATGTGTGTGTGTTTTTGTGTGTGCGAGCGCGTGTGTGGGCTAAATATTTCATTTTCATGATCGATTCCCAAGGTTCATTGATAAACCAAAAACATTGGTCTCACGTGGATCGGATGGATTAGTTGTTTTTCAGTTGAGAAACCTCTATTTTGGATTAAGATATTAGAAAGTGGGCCTTTGAAAATACAAATTTGAAATCACCCATTTCTGAAAATGATTGGAATGAGGAAACTAGTTGATTTTGTATAAATAAAATATTAACTAATTCGGAGGATTTTAGGGAAAATAAAAAATTGAACTAAGTATTCGTCTAGTTACAGGGTGATAGTGGACACGACCAAACAACACAAAATCAATTTTACCTTTTTAGTAGGTACCTGCCTGCTAAAAAGGCGATGATAAACAGGACACATCCTGACAGTCCTTTGGTAAGGACGCAGGACATGGCTTCTAATACCTGAACGGTTGGCCAACCTGTGAGCTCAATGGACTAATATGAAAGCAAAATGGCCAACCTGTGGTGTGGATGGTGTCTCATAAACACCTCCCTGTGAACACAGTAGCTTTGTTTGTGCACCCTGAACCAAGTAGCCAGCACAAACACTTTAACGTGACCTTTGGTTCTTGCACCAAGACAGCACCTGCACCTGCACTTTCAGCACCTTGCTCAATGGGCATGCGAATCCGAACTGAACAAGAACTGGAGGACACCATGAACAAAATTGCTTGTTATTTCCTCAACCCTTACATCATGTACCTAGATTAAAAACGGAGTTATTGAAAGGTTGTCTATTTCCACTAATGCATGAAAAATACACTGCTGTACGGGTTTCGGTGATCAAACCATCGTCAAACCAGACGATGGTTTGATCACTGGCACTGCTGTAACAGTGTACTTTTTGTGTATTAGTGGAAATAGAAAACCTTTCAATAATTTAGTTATTGAAAGGCTGTTTTTATTCTTTGAAATGGGTTTCCACAATTTCATCATGAGTGATTTGCTCGTATCAGGTACATAGTCTGATCAACAATTCAATTTCTTGCAAACTCATCACAATTTCTTGATTCTCATTTTTCAGGGTAAACTTAGAAGAATATGTGTACAACGCACCAAATGGAACAGTGACCGTGGATCTCAACTACCCATTCATTCTAACCCGTGACCAGTGCATCTATGTCTTCCTCGGCATAACCCTCCTTACAATCGGTATCGCTTTGCTGAGATCGTTCCTGTTCTTCATAATGTGTATGCAATCCTCCATGAAACTCCACGACAACATGTTCAATTCACTCTCGAGGACAACTATGTGGTTTTTCAACAATAACAATTCTGGTGAGTTGATTTGTGTACAAAATAGATAGGTACTGTACATCTGTACAGTTTAGACCTCAGTTTACAGTAGCTGGTAAAAGGGCTATTGGAATATAATGTAGTGAATATAATATAGTGAAATTGTTTTCCCTCATTTAAACAAAGAAGCTGAACAGACTTGGCACTAAGCACTATTGCTGCCAGCCTGATGAGGTCCCTCGGAACATACACAGTGGTCTTCCAAGCGGAAGTACATTCTGTCCAGCTGTTTGGGGAGGAGATGCTGAACAGTCAGCTCACCAACACCAAAGTGTGTCTTATCTGACAGTCGAGCGGCTATCAAGGCCATTGCTTCCTTTGTGATACACTAAAAGCTGGAATGTGAGTGCTCGACTACCCTCAAAAAAGTGGCCCACAATCAGGTCACTCTCCTCTGGGTCCCGGGTCACGAGGGGTTTGCGGGTGATGAGGAGGCTGATAGTCTTGCCAAAAAAGGAGTAGAGCCCTTGCCAATAGGACCAGTTGGAACCACAAACAATGTTTTAGAGAACGTGGTTAACAAGTGGGAACGAATAAAACACAGGCAAAAACTCCCAGGCAAAACGTTTCGTGGCACTCTCGAAGAAATGAGCAGCTGAATTAATTTCTTCCAAAGAAGGGTGTTAGAATACTGGTAGGTCTGGTAACAGGCCACTGCCCACTTAACTGTCGACTAAAAGATGGGCAAGCTAACATTAGACATCTGTCGGTTCTGCGAAATGGAAACCGAGGATGCAGAACTCACCATGTACCATTAAGATGTACTTGATCGTTACAGACTTAATATTCTTGGAAATGATGTACCTCTCCTATGCTTTATTAAAAAGTGAGGAGGGAAGGTAATTGACACAGGACTTTCTTGCAACAAATTACCTAATACCGACTTGTCTTTTGGACGTTTGGCAACCATGGGAGACATGTTGAGCAGGTTGAATGATAGTTGTGGGCAGACAACACTGTGGCTCGTAAGGAGATGACGATCCGGAAGGCGACGTCAACCAGCTTATAAGCGACGTGGAAGTAAAGGAAGAGGAGGGGGACGGACCCGTGTCAGGGGACTGTAGCTAAGTTCACATGGAGATGCAATTCCGAATGGCAATCCGGGACAGCAACACGTTCGCCATAATTTTTACTACAGAGGCGTTCACACAGCGGAACCATAACATGAAGTCTAACCGGCAAAATCAATCAGGAATGTCGAATTCCAATGTGGCTGATCAACCAAACAGGAGAGGTGTGCGCAGTAACCTCTGCACAGATACGGCAACGGATCCGACAGTGAAAAATATCTGGAGATTTTGGTATAGTATCCATGACATTGTGTTGTAATAATCCATTTTGTGTTGGCCAGTAGTATTGCAGAACGACTTGCCATACTGGATTGCCGTCCGAAATTGCATCTCCATGTGAACCTAGCTTGTAGGCTGTGAGGTGTACATCAGCTGTCAAAGTGTGAACCGTTCAGTATATATCACCTCTGAGACCCCTATTTTTATTATCCCTTTTTCTTCCGTAAAAATCAGTAGTGTCTCGAAGAGAATACTACAACATAGTAGGCAGAGGTATCGAACTTACGAGCTGACTGCAACAAATCAAGGTGCATTGGACAACGCCTGGATTCCCCCACTCATAATGCAACGTGTTTCCCTCTAAGCGTATTCCCCGTATCCCTCTAATTTGAATGTGAGTTGGTTTCGAATGGAAGGGTAAATACTGTTGTCCCTGGTCTGTCTCCCGAATAATTTTCTCCAATGAGGCCAACTCGTGGGACTGGAGTACTTTTTCTGATACCATGAAGTATTCGATACCAGTAATTACTTGTACTGGAAGAAAAGATTCAATACCAAAAATAGGTAGGTAACTTGGTATCGAAAGAAAATTTCTGATATTTTACTCCTGTCGACAGGTATCGCACATCGCTGTTCACACGGCCCGTATCTACCATCCGAATTCCGAAAGCCTTAAATGAAATCTTCAATCAGTGTTGTACTATTGTGTAGTACTGTTTTTTTCAATGTGTAGTCCTTGTACCACGATTTGTAGGGAATTTCATTCTCACATCACATTCTTATTTTATGGACAGCCCAATTAATACCAATATTGTTAAATTCCACAAATATTTTCCGATCATTTTTAGGTCGTATTTTGAACCGATTCTCCAAAGATATTGGGCAGATAGACGAAGTACTACCCGCCACTATGGCCGACGTTGTGACTGTGAGTTTTCCGAATAATGATATTCCTTAAGTAGTCATAGTTGGTTTTATTCCAGAGTGACATAAATGATATTTAGCGTAGTCACAATAGACCCATTTGGTGGTCTCAGTGGCAGGAGGTATCACCCTCAACCCTCCAGTAAGGAAAGAGTAAATTTTTTCTGTAGGTATCAGTTCCTTGATCTTGAAACACCTTTTTATTAATGATAACGAATTTATCCTTATAATTTATAGTTCATTATTTATTTTTCAGATTGGGATTACATTGATTGGTATAGTTGTTGTTAACACTACAATCAACCCATACATTCTCCTGCCAACTTTCGTCTGTACCTTCATTTTCTACTTCCTCAGAGTTTTCTATATTTCAACGTCGAGAAGCGTCAAGCGTCTTGAAGGGATAAGTGAGTGGAAGATATGTCGCCAAGTATAATAAAAGATAGGTTATCCAGTATGTGACGGTGTGGCTGTTCTCGGGTAGTTTTTTGGTCCGGTGAAGCCTAGTCTCTTGGTGAAGCCTAATCGATATCCCTTCTTAACCGTGATAATCTCGCTGGTATAGAGGGGGGGGGGGGGGGACTCTCGAGGGTCCACTGTCACTGTCGTCACTATGTCACAAGTATAACCTCAAGGATATTGATTTATTATTGAAAAGTCGTGGAGGGTTGGGGAGCCACCTTCAGGTAGGTACCTTCTTGAAGGTTGACATTCAAGATCTATGATGGTTCGACTCAAGTCCCTCATTTTAGGGCTGGTTTCACCAACGCAGCTTAAACCTGGTATCAATAAATCCTGGATTCAAATTTGATCTGCGGATCAGAGATTCGACAGTTTCACCAACGTTTTTGATCCGCGGTTTAGCCGAACTTGGGTTTAAGCCGAGATTGTTTCGTTTGCATCAGTATTGCTATCCCCAGAAACACCAAACCCGTATTGCAGATGACATGGAGGAGAGATGCTCACCCATGAGTGGTGGATCTGTGATATTTCTTCTATGGATAATTACGTTTTGTCCGCCATCCATTGTTGTGGAGACATAAAACTGTATAATAGTAACCAGGTGTGGAAGTTTCGCGATTTTTTCTCACTTATGCCTCTGTCTTTCTGAGAACTTCCACTCCACTCCGTCATTACTACAAAAGATCGTCTTTCAAGAGAGCTGATTGCCATTCTACCGAACTAACTACTGGTCTTATAATAAATTATAGATAGCCTATCTAGGCTGTTGTATAAAAGGTATCTACTTTTTTACAATAATTTGCTGTATGCAGAAGAAGTTATACACGTACTTATTAACGCAGTCTGCAAGTACCTACCACGTACTATGAAGGTTTGTGTACCTACTCCAGGAAATAAATAATGATGGGTCCGACGTTGTTGCCTACCTGGTTTGGTGTAAAATTATATTTATTACACATTATTGGTTGCACTCACATTTCTGTTTCGAAAACTAGAAGGCTTTCTATTGCATCGCGCACGAAGCTCATCCCTTCCTTGGGTAGGCGGAACCTCGCAAAAAAATCGCCGTCATCCCACTTGTGGAAATGCTCGACCCTTTCGCGAATTATCACCGTCTGGGCACGGCCACTTCCAGAAGTTCATTTAAATATTCATCCGAGGATGACTCAAACACTTCAGTGAAACGATTCATCGCACTAAATGTTGATGCAAGTTGATAAGTATGAAAAACACTGATAAAATAGATTCCAAAATGGTGATGGCCTGGCGGAGAATTGGAGATCAACTGTAGATCAGAGATTTAAACCACCTTAAACGCGAGGCATTAACTTAATGCGCCATTGGCGCGAGTTATTCCTAGATTAGGTGTTCGTGAAACTGTCTTTTCTCAGAATCAATGGCTTAAACCTCAGGCGTGATTAACTCTGGATAATCCGCATTGGTGAAACCGGCCCTTAGGGAATCCACCCCCCACGGATTAAATCTGTAAAATTACTTTGAATTATGTAGGTACCTACTATAGATCCATCTTGTAGATCTACGAACTTTTTTATTGACATCGCCTCAAATTTCCCTGGTTTCACATGGAATCTAGATTACTTCAGGCTTCCCGCCATTTTAGGGGGGGGGGGGGGCTTCGATCACCTTGGGGAGTTAGGACCTGGAAAGACACCAGGCTATTGCCCTCCATCGTATGTGCAGTGGAACTACTGTCAGTCTTACCAAACGAAGGGCCAAATGACTAATCTATAAAAAAAAAGAAAGTCTTAATTTCATCATAACATCTGTTAGTTTCTAATCATAGTTAGTTGAACGTATCTTGCAAACACAACAGTTTTGAAATCCCGAATGGAGAATATCCACGTATTTTATTTACCTGTTTATTTGAAAGTAGACACTGAGATGAGATGGTAATTATTTATCATTTGAACGATACATTAATTGAATGTGGAAGTTTGGATGACTTCATCCCCACCTTTTAAGGATAGTTTGTTTATATAATCCACGGCGTCCAGGAGCCTTGACATCGATACTACTGCCCGAGAAGTCCTACAATATTACTTCCCCATTATGCGATTTTCCTTCATTTTTGGAAAGTCTCGCGATGGTGTTTAAGTTGAACACTTTACCTATTATAGAATCCCAGAAAGAATGAATTTGGCAGCAGTCGCATGAATCATGCAAACCTTAAACCCAATTATCTGTACAATTTGCCCTTCTTTTCGCTCTTACCTTATAATATAACTTAAATCACTCGCGGCGGAATAGTGGAAATCCATAGCAAAAAACTACAGGTTAAAAATAAAATAGTCTATTTCCACGTACAATAGCAAAAACTGTAGACCGGTTTCGGTTGTTACACCATCGTCAGTACTATTCTATATTTTACAGTATTCTATAGTGTACTGACGATGTTGTAACAACCGAAACCGGTCTACATAGTTTTTGCTATTGTACGTGGAAATAGACTATTTTATTTTTAACCTGTAGTTTTTTACCTTATCATGGTACGTTGCACATTACATACGTCCATAACATTACATCTGTACCAAATGTATCTGAACCAAATGTACCACTCCAAGAAGTGCAAAAAGAAAAAAAAATTAAAAAAAGAAACAAAAACAAATCATATTCTATCCTAGGCATTGTCACATAAAAACATAATTATTGAATCATTACCATGGCCTGTTGAAAAATATCCATATTTATATACGTATTGTGCAATGCAGTGTGTTTCTATCTATTAGCAATAATGTATAGTTTTATTTATAATATCAGGGTATTTGTTCAATAGGTACATTAATAGTAGTTATGGTGAAACATTTACACCACACAAGCCATAGGGAGCCATTTTGGCCAACTGTGGAGCAAAATTCTTAAACTTTTCCGTTCCAGAGTACCCAGGCAGCCGTCCCTCCTGAACTTGTCCACACAGGGCTGGGTGAGCAGAGCCGAATGGGACAGATTCTCCTTACGAGTGCCACCCTGCAAATGATTCTATACCCACCAGAAGGAGAGCCCTGGCCAGCCATTATGCCTGTTCAACTGAGCCTGTCATCCACAGCAGCAACCCCAGATGCCTTCCTCCCCCACAGCGTGTGATGTCCTCAAGAGGCAAGGACTGCTGGGCAAGGACAACCTGGGTGTGGCCAGCACGAGGCCGTACTTGGCATTTAAGCCGGAGGAGACGTTGTGGGCAGACAACACTGGCTCGTAAGGAGATGACGATCCGGAAGGCGAAGTCACCCAGCTGATAAGCGACGTGGAAGTAAAGGAAGAGGAGGGGGACGGACCCGTGTTGTGGTGCTGTAGGCTGTGTGCATGAAGCTATCCTTGTTAATACACCGCAAGAAACTGAGACCCCTATCTGTTTTTTCTAAATTATTATCCCTGGTTCCTTGAGTAGGAACAGTAGTTCTCGAAGAGAATACTGCACATCCACTGGTTACCTAAAAGAGGCTGTTGATTTCACCTAGATATGACCTTCACATTGAGAAGATTGATAATATATGTATGTACTAGATACTGGTGATATGATTTTATTTCTTAACGAAAAGCAGTTGAAATCTTCATGAATTTGTGTTATAGCACGGAGTCCTGTCTTCTCTCATATGAGCGCCACTCTTCAAGGTTTAGCAACCATCCGTGCCAGCCATTGTGAGGATTTGCTGATCAGAGAATTCGACGCACATCAAGTAAGTTACTCGTTCAACGACCTCATCCTGATTTTTATCGAGCCCTTCATGTTACTTCAACCGTTGTTTTGTAATCGTTGTATATTCTTCCAAGGACTTACACTCAGCTGCTTTCTATTTGTTCCTTGCTTGTACCCGTGCCTTTGGATTTTGGCTGGACTGTGTTTGCCTCGGCTTCATAACAGTCGTCGTTCTTAGCTTCTTATTCATCACAACTAGTAAGCCGAACCTTCGTCTACTCCGTTATCATCACAGTTTATTGCAATCGATCATTACCTAACTTTCACAAAACTTTTAGATGCCTTGGGAGGTGATGTAGGTCTGGCTATCACTCAGTCTATCGGTCTTACCGGGATGTTCCAGTGGGGTATGAGGCAGTCGGCTGAACTCGAAAATCAAATGACTGGTGTGGAAAGAGTATTGGAGTACTCAAATCTCGAAGAGGAAAAGAACTTATACTCTACAAAAGGTGAATAGACCTCCTTTAGTGAAATTTTCAAGAAGTTCACAAAGATCTGTTACAAAAAGTCGAAAAGCTGTTACCATGAAATCCTGGATCTAACTGTTCCATAAAATCCTGAATCTAACTGTAGATTTTGAGGTTTGTTAAAATTGTGTTAGTTATTTTATTGTCAATATTATGTTTTATATTACTGAACTACATTTTTGTAATTTCAAGAGGGTGAGTTTAAAAACTAGAAATTTTAGAATCTCCACATAAATGTGTCGAATTTGAATTTTTGTCGGTTGAAAATTGCTCAAAGTAAAAAATATCCAAAAATCACCACAAAAGGTGAGTAGATAAGAAACACCTGTCTAAATTTGCTGGGAAGTTACATCAGATCGGCTGATTCTACAGTTACTCAACTGAGGCTGCTAAATAGCTAGTTGGACAACAATTTTTCAGAAGGTGTAGGGCAGCTGATTGTCAAGCTACACACACATCAGTAATTAAACACTTCCAATTTTTTCAGATAAGTCACCGAGGTCTTCCTGGCCAGAACAAGGGAAATTGGAATTCATCAAGTTGTCTTTAAGATACAGCAAAGATCAACCGTGGATCCTAAAATCGCTGACGTTCACTATCTTCCCCAAGGAAAAGGTGAGTTTATGCTACCTGGAGAAACTCTTCTGAATAAAGCTCTAATCGGAGAGTTGGCTCAGCCTTGCGAGTTCTGAAATTGCTACAGCTCTGCCACATGTATCTGAAATGATTGCTGGGGCGGGTGGAGGGGGTTGTTCTTGATTTTGAGAATCGAGCGCTGTCGAGTATCCAGACTTGTTCATGCAGTCGCATATCAAATGTAACTTTCCTCATTTAATTATAGCATTTCCAAATAGAGAATTAATGTTTAAGGTTCCCCATAAATATGGTATCTACATTCAAAATTGCTGTTTCCTTAGGTGGAGGTGGGAGAAATTACACGTTTTTCCTTATAATTTTATTTACTCTAGCGCTTTGGCCTCATCAGGAGCTACCTGCAATGAGATCTCAACGGTCATTCTAGTCATTATACTACTGGTCCTCCAGTAACGAGCGAAACACCCTCCGCAGGCAGACGGGTGACCAGTGGTATGATGAATAGAATGACTGTTAAGATCTCATTGTAGGTAGCTCCTGACGAGGCCTTGTAGGGGCGAAAGCGCTGAAGTAAATGAAAGTAGAACGTAAAAAGGGAAGCGGCATTTCTCCCACCTTCACCTAAGCAAACTGCAACATGAGGACACCACTCACCAATACATTCAAAGTAGCTGGAAACAGCCCGGTGGTACAGTTGGATATTTCAAGATCCGAAACCGCACTAGACTGATGGAAACGGCTACGCGTCACTAGCTGCCTGTTTACAAAGATTCTCCTCTCCAAAACCGCTATCACTAACAGCCAACAAGTCGCTAGAAGAGCAGCACTGAACAACGGATGTGGACCAGTTTGTCATTACCCACTGAAAATCCACACGCTTGCAGGTTTTTCAGCATAGTAAGTCAATGCACTAAGAGAGAGAAATGAAATCCACGGAGTGGAATACGAGTATCTGCTGTCGTTACAGGAAATCATAGAGTGTTTGTTCTGGCAGGAGTCACCCACTTTATCCCCATCTGCACAAATTCCTAGTAGTGGCGGATCCTGAGAGACGACATCGTGTACAGCACGCTCTCGTCTGTAGTACATAATGGGTATTACCAAAATGCTCGACTTACGTGAGGCCGGTGTGGCACAGACAACAGTCGACGGTTGTAAGGTCGTCACCAGTGCTCGAGCGGTGAGTTTGCTCACCTTACTATCAGTGTCCCTGTTACACGGCTAACTCCCTAGGTACTACATCAGTTATGAACTCCTCATGTTACCTCAGTATAACCTACCAAGGTTACGTCAGTGATAATGATTGAAGCCTAATCATCTAGTATGTTGCGTTTCTAATTGTTTCCCCATTATACAGTCCCTCTCGTTTTTGAAAAGTCTAAGATGCTCTTTCCTTCATTTTCTCAAACCTCACCCAAGCTTATCACACGAAAAATATTAACAATAAAATTGGTCTGTGGGAATATACGAGGGTGGATCAAATATAAACGGGACTTTGACCTCTGAGCACTGATGGTTGACAGAAGCGGGCCGTCACTTTGAGATTGTTTGGACAGGTTCATTAGAAGGTGGATGAGGGGGGCGTCTCCCCCTTTACGACCTTTCATGAGTAGTGATCGCGATGCCTGATCAAAAGGTGCCTGTTTCCATTGAGCAACGAATTAACATAAAATTTCTTGCCATTGAAAGAGTCAAACCTCCGGAAATTTTTCAAAGGTTGACCGCCCAGTTCGGGGACCAAACCTTCTCTAGGACCCGTGTGTTTGCCTGGCACAAAGAGTTTCAGGAGGGAAGAGAACGAGTAGAGAATGAAGAACACGATCGTCGTCCCCGGAGCAGCATTACGGATGAGAACATTCAAGCGGTTCGTGACATTCTTGAAGGTGATCGACGTGTGACTGTCTCCGAAATTGCTGAGCAGGTAGGGATAAGTTATGGGAGCTGCCAAACGATCATTACAGAGCACCTAGGATTCCGTAAAGTGTGTGCCAGATGGGTCCCTCGCCTTTTGACTGCAGATCAGAAGTTGAGACGTTTGGAGGTCTGTCAGAGGCTTTTTACAAGGTTTGAGGAAGAAGGGAAAGCATTTTTGGCTAGCATCGGTCCATGGGTCCCACGAAACATGGGTCCATCATTACACACCCGAATCGAAGCAAGCCAGTATGGGGTGGCAGCCCCAGTGAAAGCAAAAACTCTACTGTCTGCTGGCAAGGTCCTTGCAACTGTTTTTTTCGACTATCGAAGCATTTTGCTCATTGATTTTCTGCATGAGCGAAGAGCAATCAATGCTGCCTACTATTGTGAGCTGCTGACTCGGGTGAGGGCTGCATATTGCAACAAAAGACGTCATCCTCCTCCATGACAATGCAAGGCCCCATACTGCAGCTCCAACTGTTCAAAAATTGGAAGAAATGCATTGGACTCCACTTGATCATCCTCCCTACAGCCCTGACCTATCGCCCTGTGATTTTCACTTGTTTGGGCCGCTTAAAGAAGCGCTAGGCGGACAACGATTCGAGGATGATGAGGGGGTCGTGCGCAATTGGCTTCAGACGCAACCTTCATCGTTTTTTGATGCTGGGATTAAAAAACTTCCTACTCGCTGGGAAAAATGCGTCACGAAAGCAGGAGACTATGTAGAAAAGTGACATATACCTACCTGGTTTTTATTTTCTAACGAATAAAAATTTTAAAAAAGTCCCGTTTATATTTGATCCACCCTCGTAGGTAGGTCCATCCAGGATGAGGATGTTGTGTCTCCTGTTTGCTCGGAGTGCTGGTGACAACCATACTACTCCTGTGGGACAGGGGTAATGCGTGAGGCTTTGGAGGTGAAGATTCTGTGTTCTCATCCAGTACATGCCTGTCTTTTTTTTTTTAGTCTGTTTTATCTGCAAGGTGTGATGGAGTAGGGCTAAGTGAATACCTAACATACAGTTATCCAGAGTGACCCCCCAGAAATCTGGGTTTTGACCCCTTCCCTGACTATTCTTACTGGTTATAAAAGTAATATTTTCTGCTTGTAGATCGGTATCGTTGGACGAACAGGGGCTGGCAAGTCCTCTTTGATCCAGGCTCTGTTCAGGCTTTGCGACATGGAAGGATCGATAATCGTCGATGGCCTATCTGGCTCACACGTCAGCTTGCATGATTGGCGCTCCAAGATCTCCATCATCCCCCAGGAGCCCATCTTGTTCTCAGGGACCATCAGGAAGAATCTGGATCCCTTTGATGAACTCGATGACGCCACTCTTTGGAGTGTCTTGGAAGAGGTATATATCGATGACAGATACCCATTGTACTCGTATGTTGACGACTCCCAGTCATGCCATGCCATGATTCATGTTTCTCCATTGTTTTCTTGCACAGGTGGAGTTGAAAGAAGTAGTCAGTGAAATGTCACATGGTTTGCAATCGAGGATATCAGAGGGCGGCTCTAACCTGAGTATAGGACAGAGGCAACTTGTCTGTCTTGCTCGAGCTATCGTGAGAAACAACAAAATTCTAGTGCTGGATGAAGCCACTGCTAACGTTGACCCACAGTATGTTTTTCATTAGCATCTTCCCTCATATTAAGTAGTCTACAATGGATTCAACATTTACCTACATTGTTTATCATCTGCAGAACTGATGGCCTGATTCAAGAAACGATAAGAAGAAAGTTCGCTCCTTGCACAGTTCTAACGATAGCGCATAGACTCAACACTATCATGGATTCTGACCGTGTTCTTGTGATGGATGCTGGTACTGTTGCTGTAAGTAAAACTTGTCACGTACTTCTACCTCCACGTGGAATTATCAAGAACATTAAATAAAAAATTCTTTGTAACCCTTTCAGGAAACTTTCAAAGAAAAAGCTGTTGCAATGAATCAGAAATTTTAGTTACATGGAATTTTGAAAAAAGGTTTAATACCTACAAGTCGGTTTTAGAGCACTCTGAATTCGTCCCTATATTTTAACTAGAATGTATTTGTGTCACCCCAGACGAAATCTGACCTCAGCTACAAAAATTCATAATTTCGCGACATTGTTTCTATCTAATGCAAAACTATTATATTTCAGGAGTTCGACCAACCCCACATCCTTCTACAAAACAAAAAAGGAATATTCTACCAAATGGTACAACAAACTGGAAGAGCTACAGAAGAAGCTTTACATAGAATAGCTGAAAACGTAAGTGGTAGTTTGTCCCATTGAACAGCTATGAAATATAGCTTTGTTATCCAATAGTATCCATGACAGAACTCCTCCCACACGGACAGAATTACGACAAAAACGAGCAAAAAAACAGAAAAAAGAACGGAAATTGAAATAAATTTGAATGCTTCGTTGATGCTTTTTGTCGAGTTAACGGAGTGGGCTATGCACATGATTTTCAGTGGTATTTTTGATTGATACAAACAGCTCCAAAGCTGTAGAAAAGGGGCTCCTCCAAAAAAAAGTTATCTTCTCGTTTTTCAAGAACTAAATAAAACTGAGATGTTTGAAAAATAACCTTCAATAAGTTGTATGAATGGCTGAAGCTTCTGACTGGTTGGAGCGCACCATGCGGCTTTGTCATGGTTAGGCCTTTTTCACCTAAGCCTCTTCATGAGTCCCTTATCTACGGTACGACGATGAGATGAAGGGGAAGTGGAATCAATAGAGAGTATTTGCAAGCCACAAGCCACTTACATGCTACGCTACTAGATCCTCCTCCTGACGTCAGGATACGTGACCTTGAGGATACACGACGATATGTATGACGTGGAGCAGCCCATGTCTGCGGCCTACGTAACAAACTTGCGTTGCGCACCAACCTGATGCATAACCTTCCCAAGTTAGGTATAACCGAAAACATTCATTCCAGCAGCTGACACCCGACTGACACGCATTCCCAGGCCAAAATTGGTGGAAAATTGCAATGGGTCCAACATTTTCAGAACATGAATTTTTCATTTTTTTTAATAGGTAAATCCGTTGCAGAGCATCCTCAATTCATCCCTAGATGGTAACAAAGATTTATATGTATATATGTTTATATGTCACTCCAGACGATATCTGTCCTTGGATACATGATAAAAATTCCAAATTTCGCCAAAACGATCGTATTGCCAAATTGATGATGAGCAATTTTCAACAGTTCTAAGGGTCAAATTTGAGTTTTTAGGTGACAAAAGTCGGTACAAACTGCTAAAATAGCTAACAATTGATAGGAAATCACTATATGTGGAATAGAGGGGTGAGTAAAGACAGAAAAATAGGTACCATTTCACTGTGTTTTCATACAGAATAGTGGTTAAATTTTGATTTTTGGGCGTCAAAAATTGATATTGAGGGCTAAAATCAACATTAATTCACCTGAAGTTATCAGGGTGACAAATCGGTAAAAAGAGCTAAAATTACGAAATTTTTTTATAATTTTACGAAAAGTGGTATGGTTTCTCGCTATATCATCTTCTTACACAATAGCACGAACATTTCTTTGAAAATTGGCTCTTAAAACTATGTTGCATGACTGGACCATCTCTGTTTCCGATAACCCCCCCCATTCAACAATCCTGGCTACGCCACTGCCCCTAATGAATCAACCTCCCTCCAATAAACCCTAATAAATGAATCCTTCCTAGACCAGCTCCTATCCTACTTAAAAACTGCAGCCCTTTCTGAGCCAATGAACGGCAAAAGTCGCCGTACTCTCTTTTTTTTCTCTACTACGATCAACTCTACCAGTCGATCGGTTCAGCCGTTCGACTGAGTTGATGTCACACATTTTCTAATAGAGACACACCTAGGGTGACTGAGATGGCGCTGTGGCATTTGACTGTAATGAAGGTCACCCGGTGGTGGATCAGGTGGTTTCGGGATTGGTGTGCCAGAAGCGGCCTACTTGTATCCAATGCAGTAGCTGTGCGTGGACTCTGAAAACGGTGGGGCACCAAACCAGAACACAAAACCAACAGATTTGTCTGCCAAATACCCAAAGGCAACAACACTCTTCCCTTATTTACTTATAGATGGATACCTATTCAGCAAAGCTTATAACATCGACAATTCCTACTGCAAATGCCACCGAATTCATGTGTACTAAAATACACAATACACTGACGTATCGGCTGATAGCTACTTGAATGGAGAAGCTATTGACTAGAAGTTACCTGTATGTTACGACGCCGCCATAAACCACAAACGGCAAACGGGACAAAACACGCGTAGGTACGTACCACAAATACAAATCTGTCATCGAAACGGAACCGGACCGAACGCAAAAGGCACAAAATTTGACGCAAAAAATTGAAAACTGACAATAGACTCAACAGAAAAAGTGAATGTGATTCACGAGACAACAAAATCGGAAGACGAAGAATCATCTCGTACCGAGATGACAAATTGAATCAAAGGGATCGAATCGATTGTGAAAAACGATCGAACGGAACACAAATCGGCGTGCAGCGGAGCAGAGCGGATTTTTCACCCCTTGGCAGGTTTTTCACGCGCCCGCTCCGCGCCGGATTCCCATTGGAAGTAGGGAAAAAACGCGGCGGAATTTCACGCTCAAGTTTGAAGGGTCAATAGCCCTCCTTCATCCCCTCCACGTCCCTGCTACGAGCGACGGCAGGATAAAAACGCTGATGTGTGTCACCTAGTCGCGTGCGTGTGACGGATTTTTCTCTGCGCGTGTTGTTCTTGGAAGTCCGTCCGCGCGAAATAAAAGCTATGTGTGTCCCCAGCCTTAGGCTAGGGACGGACTTCCAAGAACAACGCACGCAGAGAAAAATTCGTCGCACGCACGCGACTAGGTGACACACATCAGCGTTTTTATCCTGCCGTCGCTCGTAGCAGGGACGTGGAGGGGATGAAGGAGGGCTATTGACCCTTCAAACTTGAGCGTGAAATTCCGCCGCGTTTTTTCCCTACTTCCAATGGGAATCCGGCGCGGAGCGGGCGCGTGAAAAACCTGCCAAGGGGTGAAAAATCCGCTCTGCTCCGCTCCACGCCGATGTGTTCCGTTCCATTTGACTGCACAGCTGTCAGGTTCCGCGCGTGAGGGGGGCGGAGTCTTGGAAGGACGCCCGTGTCGGAATCGCGATTTGTGCCTTAGGAAAAAACCTGTCTTGCGTAGTCCTAATCAAGCGCGAACGTGAATCCTATAGTTTTCCAATAACTCCGTTGTTGCATCAACTTCGGTACAATTCATTGTTTCACCTCTCATGATAATAACAAAACAGTAACAGTAAACACCAATTATCCAAACTCCAATATCTTGAGGTACTGGCACAACTGATAACAGGAGAAACTGATAAAAATTACGTAAAACAACGTGTGTCTGCTTCAGACGAACAAAAAATTACAGGAGAAGAAGAAGAAGAAGTTGGTCCGACAGCGCCACACACGGTACAACTTGGTCGGGAGTAATGGAGGGGGAAGGGCACAACCATGTTTGTTGGGCGGTTTTGCCATCCGACCACACCCAACCAGGATGGTCGGATCCAACGGTTGGACGTCCTCCCACACACAATCCAACAGTAGGGAATGGGAGGCGTTTTCATCTCTCCCCACCCCTTGTTGGGTCCGACGGTTGGACAGTGTATGGGCGCCTTAAACTCCGTTAGCCGTGAGATCCCAATATGGCTGCCTAGCTTACAGCTGATTTTTGGTGTTGTTGTTCTACGGTTGTGAAATGAATTAACGCGAGTTGGCTTTGTATTGGTATTTACCACGATGATATTAGTAATTGATATTGGTATTGGTAATTTCCACTATGATATTATAGGTACCTTACCTCGTGACTGGAGTCGTCGTAAATCAGAAATCACTTCGGCAATTTACGGTTTATTATTACAGCGGAACAATGGAAGCAGGAATCGACATCAGCTGAGTGGTGGTTGTTGTTGTTTTGACGAGTTCATAGTCCCGGCGTGTCATATTGTCCAACTTTAGCTTGGACATTTTAACTAAACTCCATCAGGCAAACTCCGTTATTTCAAACAGGGTTTAACCAACATTTGGGTTGGTGAAAGACACCAGCTGCCTTTCGAGGTTTAAACCTCGACGTTAACTTTAACGGAGTTTGGCTAAACACCGTTGAATAATTTTCTGGTGGAAGTGGGCGTAAAAGAGACAAGAGATGATGGCTATGAAGGCTGACTGTCGATGAATTTTGTGACACGAGATTTGAAGGAACCCAAGGCAGGTAGCGTCCTTAGATTTAAGGGTAGGCTGTTCCAAAATTTGGCACCCGCCAGTCGGAAAGAAGATCTGAATTTGCCACAGTTGGCTCTCATCAGTCTGACTGTGTGGAGTCTAGGAGATGGTCCGAATTGGAACAGGCCGGAGAGGTACTGTAGATTATCAAAGGTGGAGCAGTTTGAAGATCATACCAAGAAACCTAGTTTTAATATAGGTGAGAAAAGTATTCCCAAATATAGGTGCAGCCTAATATTTGGGAGGATTGTGCAGAAATATGCCCTCTGGGCTTATTTTACCGCTTGATTATGTATATCAGCAACTAAAATAACATAATTGATTAAATTTTTTCATATTTTATTTTCCATGTGCAAAGCCCATTACACGTGGACAGTTCAGAGAAGTACCTAGTAGAGGATAATTATGGATACCTTCATTTTTTAAATATCCCACGTGCCATCTTCTTTTTTTCTCATTCCTAGTCCTCTTATTTTGCATTTTTGCTTCTTGAAATGAAATCCCCTTGTCGACAGACCTTTAAATGCATATCAACTGAACCCTTGAACCGTAAACTTCCAGCCAACCTCTCATTCTCAAAGAAAAACGGAGTTATTGAAAAATAGTCTATTTCCACTAATACACGAAAAACGCAAAAAACACTGTTATACCGGTTTCGGTGATCAAACCATCGTCAGTAACACACAGTAACACACAAGTTATTGTGTGTTACTGACGATGGTTTGATCACCGAAACCGGTATAACAGTGTTTTTTGCGTTTTTCGTGTATTAGTGGAAATAGACTATTTTTCAATAACTCCGTTTTTCTTTGAAATGGGTTTCCACGATTTCGTCGCGAGTGATTTAGTTCGTCTCATTCTCATGTAACTTTTACTTCCCTGTTTCAGCACTACCTACAGAAACATCAGACCTCATAATCGTTCGGAGCTACTCCAAGTATTACCGTGTTTTTCGTCGTCGTTTTCGTTTCTTTTTCTTCGTTAAATCCGTCTAGTTTAACGTGTAGTATGTACTAGCGATGTGGATATCGCGGTTTCAAATGATCACAAGCTTTCGTTGTTCCTTTCCATGAGAAGATCTCACAGAAGAAAACCGGTAGGTACCCTAGAAATGTATCAACTCATCTTCTACATCACTTAAAAGTAGTTTTCTAACATTTACCAAGTTTTCATGTGATCCAGAACAACCAACTGTTGGAATAGGCGCGACCAAGATGAGAAATCCTGTCGGAGCTGACCTTATTTGCGTTGTATAAAGGATTTCAGATGGATTTTGCATAAAATGTACTTACCTGCTTTTTTGGCTGTACAACTTACTAGATTTGTTTTGTAAATATATAAGCTTTGTACCGATTTCAATGGCTGTTTTATCCTTTTCTCTACACTATTTTTGTACAGAATGTTTACGCAACATTTATTCCCTGTCCGGGTTCTGGAAAAATCGCAGTTTCATAACGGATGAAATCAGTAGGTGTTTGTCCAGCCAACACCTACGCGCCATTCTGACGCTGAATCTACAATATATAACGCCCTTTCTCGCCCAAAAACCACGTTCCCAACGTCGCTAATCGGACGAACTTCAGCTATCAGGTTATCCATTGCACCAATTTTTAGATCACCTGCGTTGTGCATCTATTAAACCCTGGCCAGGCGCTGTTTTCTGGTGCCTGCTCAGTTAGTGCCAAACTTCAACTGAAAATTAAGTACCAGCGTTGCAGTACTTTCGTGGGCTGCTTTTGCAATCTTAGCCCAGTTAAATAAGACCTTACTGGGGCCGCCGGAAAATGACTTTGGAATGAGTTTATTCCGCCTAGTTTGTTTCATTTGTTCGGCAGTTAGATATGAGTGAGAGGTTTCTACAGATAGGCCAGTTAAATAAGATCTGGTGGTGGAAAAAATTATAGGGAAGATGGGAATTGTTTGAATCGCTTTATTAGACACCTACATGAAGTATCGTAGGTTTGCAACATTTTACGCTGCGAGCTTCAAAAGCGGGGGCCAAAAAGGACAAAATTTTTCGAATTATTTTTTCAGATTTTTGCTTGTTACTCCTAAAACATGCACCCTACAGACATAAATTAAAGATAATTAAATTCTGTTTCGATTGAACACTCAGAGCTTCTAATTCGACCCGGCAGTACAACCGAAATCAGTGGTCAAATCTGATCATTTTCCCCAACATCGCTGAAAAATTGATATAATAGAGAGTTTTTGCACCACCCTCACGCCGAAACGGAACGGAAAACGACACCGAAACGGAAATGGCGGATAGGGCGACCGAAGTCAGGTGCTAACCTTTTTCGGTTCAGTTTTCCTTCAGCTTTGGCATCTACCGGCTGGTGAAGTCACGCTAATGTTATGTTAACCTCTCTTTCGTCCATTTTACTCCATGGTGAATACAAATCTATGTCCACACATGTCGTCAAGTCTGCATCAACACAGAAAAACGCCAAGAAGCAGCTGTGAATACGCTCGACATTTTTATTTTCCAAGGAAAACAGAAGAAGGTAGGTAGCGTTATACAGATGTAAGGATAAATTACGTTTCGTCATCTCAACACGACGAAAGCTGACACCGTGAGATCCAGGTATTTTTCGTTGTCACGGTTCGTCAAACTTTTCGGTGTCTTAAGCGAGCATGCGCAGCACTGCTTTTGTTTCGTTCGCTTTGGCGTGAGGGTGTTGCAAAAACTCTCTAGTGGCTTTCCGTACCCGTACCGTCGAAAGGCTGTTCTAAATGGAAAAAACACATGGAATGAAAGTTGCGCAACATCAAATTCTGCTTCAGCAAGCACCTTACATACCAAATTCTGTCGTATACAAATTAAAAAATTCAAAATTTTGATTTTCTGTTATCTGCGAATTTGAATGTAAGGTGCTCGTTGAACGCAGAATTTGATCCTCCACAAGTTTCATTCCATACGTTTTTTCATTCAGAACAGATCGCTGGTAAATTAACGGTCAATTAAATAATAATAATAATAATCTTTATTGCGCATGAGACTTTGCAGTCTATATGAAACACACATGAATTACATGAAAACAGACACTCAATAATTCAAAAGGCGCTTTACACACAAAAGAAGGTAGATATTTGAATTTAATTAAAGGAACATAAAAAAAAGGAAGGGGGAGGTGCATTTGGAATAGGTCCTAGGTTACTAATAATTACGCATCACTTAGATGCTTACGT
Source organism: Leptopterna dolabrata (assembly GCA_954871275.1). NCBI lineage: Eukaryota > Metazoa > Arthropoda > Insecta > Hemiptera > Miridae > Leptopterna > Leptopterna dolabrata. Next base: position 7,189,392 of record OX940982.1, on the reverse strand, counting down.
ACAGCTGCCAAGAAACGACCCAAGGTGGGCAAAGACCGCACAGAGACAGCTAGCGCGTTGCAGTACACAGCCCCCGAAACTCTGAAAGAGTGAGCTATAAATCTACTCCAGTGTTGGGGAATCAACAAAGCATTTGAGCGGTTCGAAGAAGCCAGGCGAACAGTCGTGTGAAGGTATGGAGGGAGAGACCCTTTAAGTAACATGAAAATCATCTTAAAGGGGGGATTTCACGACCTGATTTCGGGACCCTAAATCGGGCCTGATCACCGTCGGCCCTGAAATCCGATGGTGAAAATCTGTGCTGCTGGTCACGTTTTGGGGAGGTGACCAGGCAGGGCGGTCGGGAGAGATTTACAACCGATTTAGGGTGGATGGGCGGGACAGACTGCTTGAGACAATTGTTGATAGCTGCACAAGTTTCTGGAACCATGGTTGACATCAATGATGGCGATATAGCAGCACTATACTTCAAGTCTTTGTACGTCCTGCCACTGGACAAAAAACGAAGCGTGACTATCAACTGTTCCTCTGCACTCACTGCTTCACGCATAACCGTACTTTTTTTTTATGTGAGGATATTAAGTAAATTGGTGAAAACCTCGGGTGTCATATGCAAGAAATTCCGGAGATCTTCAGCATCCAAAACGTTCATAAGTCTTGCATGACTCAGTACACGCCTTTCGCGGTACACCTGCTTCATCCACATCTTCTTTTTCTTCCTTTGTTTCTAGCACGCGGCCAAAGCAATTAATGCCACACCAACAGCTAACCGCTTTGAAAAATATGGAGCCATTTAATTAAAATTTTGAAAACTTTAAAAACTGTGAAACTAACTGTTCCTGGACGAAGAAATGGGAACGGACTGAGCAGTAGGTCCGGCGCTTCAGAACGGGTCGTGAAAATACAACGCTCTGCGAGGGAGAGGAGTGAACAGTGGCAGGGAGATCGGGACCATGAACGGGGAAGGGCGGTCGGGGACGCGTCGTGAAATCCCCGCTTAAGATGCCTGTATATGTAATACTTAATTATAGGCAGACACAAAAGTTTTAAATCAAAATCGAAATCAATGGTCAGTTAAATCAATGATTGGTAAATCGAACTCTATGATCACTTTTGACCACTGACTTCGGCCAACTCTCGAGTCGAATTACTATAAGTTTTGGCCGGGGTGTCAGAGCGGGTTAGAGCGTCCGACCTATCTATCTCCGTTTGGGATAAAAGTTCGCGGCGTCTCTGGTTCTCGTCTCGGGTGGGCACCAATACAAGCTTGGAAAAGCTTGCATTTGCTTACCTGACCAGCGATTAGCTCTTCACCTCTGATAATAATCATGTGAAGTCTACAGGTTACAAATTAACGTTCGAGTAAAAAGTCCTCCTGAGATATGTACCCAATGAGATCAAATCCAGGGTTATAAAAGAAAAAGGAGAAACAATAATATTATTACAAGTTCTGGGTAGTCAATCGACGCAGAATTTAATGCTCTTCAATATTTATGTAAAGGATGCGTGCTTTAGTAGTGATCAGCAAAAATCTGAAAAAATCCAAACACTTCGTGGTTTTTTGTCCCCTTTGAAGCTCGAGGATGTTGCAAACCTAGGATACTAGATATCCAGTGAAGCGATTAAAACAATTTCCAGCTTTCCTACACTTTTTCCACCACCAGATCTTATTTAACTGGCCTATCTGGAGGAATAACTCATTCCGAAGTTATTTTCAGGCCTACTGCAATAGTTTTCCATTATTCTTCGGCTGATGAAGTACATCACGGACTCCTTGAATTGTCTCGAAATTGTAGGCAGGTACTGAAATGAGCTGGGATAATGAGTTTAGTGCACCTACCTACCGCACTCACGGTCCATACGTACAGGTAGCCCTTACTACAATACCAATAATTTACCAGGGTACTTTGTGACGAAAAGCAATATAGAATGCATACTGAAGTGAAAGAACCTCACGAGGAAGCATTAGAAGACCAGCGGAGGTGGTAGGTACCTAATGATTTAGATCCTCCAAAATTTGGCTACGCTATGGTATTTGGATTGTTATACTGTAAGAGTAGGTTGGTACTCTGAGAGGTTAAACGTATCAGCATACGAGTTCTTCCCATTCAGATCGCTTATACAAAACCAGTAGGTTTCGGAGTCACAAAAACAAATGGAAAGTGCAACCTCAATATTTATATCTTGGACGGAATACGTTGACGAATCACATGAATTTGTGGTCTTAAACTACGTATTACATAGGTACCTACTATGGAAAATAACGGTGAAATTCAAGATCTTAAACGTGGGAGAGCCTTGTCGAGAATGTCTTTCTTGATTTTAGGGCAATCGGGATACGCAGGGAGAACTCTTTGACATGTAGCTACTGCTTCAGAGTAACGTTTACTCTTCAACTGATTGTAGGCTAACTTATAGCCTAACGCCGGGTTGGAGTCACCGGATAACGTCCAAGCCTGAAGGTAGTGTTGTCCAGCTTTAACTGCGGAAACGAAATGATTAATTAATCCAGAGGAAACTTATAGGTTCTTAGATTTCTATGAAAATGCTTGAAACCTTAAAATAGGTTCACATACAATGTGGCAGCACATGGAAGCAGTGATGCTACGGAGTGTTTATCAGAGTATCACTGTTATCTCTGGCCAAGGTCATGGCTGTTATGACATGGGGTCTGACTGAGCGTCAAGAACCTTTATAAACTGATCCTAAGCCTCTTCATGAGTCCCTTATCTACGGTACGACGATGAGATGAAGGGGAAGTGGAATCAATAGAGAGTATTTGCAAGCCACAAGCCACTTACATGCTACGCTACTAGATCCTCCTCCTGACGTCAGGATACGTGACCTTGAGGATACACGACGATATGTATGACGTGGAGCAGCCCATGTCTGCGGCCTACGTAACAAACTTGCGTTGCGCACCAACCTGATGCATAACCTTCCCAAGTTAGGTATAACCGAAAACATTCATTCCAGCAGCTGACACCCGACTGACACGCATTCCCAGGCCAAAATTGGTGGAAAATTGCAATGTGTCCAACATTTTCAGAACATGAATTTTTCATTTTTTTTTTAATAGGTAAATCCGTTGCAGAGCATCCTCAATTCATCCCTAGATGGCAACAAAGATTTATATGTAAATATGTTTATATGTCACTCCAGACGATATCTGTCCTTGGATACATGATAAAAATTCCAAATTTCGCCAAAACGATCGTATTGCCAAATTGATGATGAGCAATTTTCAACAGTTCTAAGGGTCAAATTTGAGTTTTTAGGTGACAAAAGTCGGTACAAACTGCTAAAATAGCTAACAATTGATAGGAAATCACTAAATGTGGAATAGAGGGGTGAGTAAAGACAGAAAAATACCATTTCACTGTGTTTTCATACAGAATAGTGGTTAAATTTTGATTTTTGGGCGTCAAAAATTGATATTGAGGGCTAAAATCAACATTAATTCACCTGAAGTTATCAGGGTGACAAATCGGTAAAAAGAGCTAAAATTACGAAATTTTTTTATAATTTTACGAAAAGTGGTATGGTTTCTCGCTATATCATCTTCTTACACTATAGCACGAACATTTCTTTGAAAATTGGCTCTTAAAACTATGTTGCATGACTGGACCATCTCTGTTTCCGATAACCCCCCCCCCCCCCCCATTCAACAATCCTGGCTACGCCACTGCCCCTAATGAATCAACCTCCCTCCAATAAACCCTAATAAATGAATCCTTCCTAGACCAGCTCCTATCCTACTTAAAAACTGCAGCCCTTTCTGAGCCAATGAACGGCAAAAGTCGCCGTACTCTCTTTTTTTTCTCTACTACGATCAACTCTACCAGTCGATCGGTTCAGCCGTTCGACTGAGTTGATGTCACACATTTTCTAATGGAGACACACCTAGGGTGACTAAGATGGCGCTGTGGCATTTGACTGTAATACTGTAATGAAGGTCACCCGGTGGTGGATCAGGTGGTTTCGGGACTGGTGTGCCAGAAGCGGCCTACTTGTATCCAATGCAGTAGCAGTGCGTGGACTCTGAAAACGGTGGGGCACCAAACCAGAACACAAAACCAACAGATTTGTCTGCCAAATACCCAAAGGCAACAACACTCTTCCCTTATTTACTTATAGATGGATATTCAGCAAAGCTTATAACATCGACAATTCCTACTGCAAATGCCACCGAATTCATGTGTACTAAAATACAACAATACACTGACCTATCGGCTGATACCTACTTGAATGGAGAAGCTTTTGACTAGAAGTTACCTGTATGTTACGACGCCGCCATAAACCACAAACGGCAAACGGGACAAAACACGCGTAGGTACGTACCACAAATACAAATCTGTCATCGAAACGGAACCGGACCGAACGCAAAACGCACAAAATTTGACGCAAAAAATTTAAAACTGACAATAGACTCAACAGAAAAAGTGAATGTGATTCACGAGACAACAAAATCGGAAGACGAAGAATCATCTCGTACCGAGATGACAAATTGAATCAAAGGGATCGAATCGATTGTGAAAAACGATCGAACGGAACACAAATCGGCGTGCAGCGGAGCAGAGCGGATTTTTCACCCCTTGGCAGGTTTTTCACGCACCCGCTCCGCGCCGGATTCCCATTGGAAGTAGGGAAAAAACGCGGCGGAATTTCACGCTCAAGTTTGAAGGGTCAATAGCCCTCCTTCATCCCCTCCACGTCCCTGCTACGAGCGACGGCAGGATAAAAACGCTGATGTGTGTCACCTAGTCGCGTGCGTGCGACGAATTTTTCTCTGCGTGTGTTGTTCTTGGAAGTCCGTCCCTAGCCTAAGGCTGGGGACACACATAGCTTTTATTTCGCGCGGACGGACTTCCAAGAACAACACGCGCAGAGAAAAATCCGTCGCACGCACGCGACTAGGTGACACACATCACCGTTTTTATTCTGCCGTCGCTCGTAGCAGGGACGTGGAGGGGATGAAGGAGGGCTATTGACCCTTCAAACTTGAGCGTGAAATTCCGCCGCGTTTTTTCCCTACATCCGACGGGAATCCGGCGCGGAGCGGGCGCGTGAAAAACCTGCCAAGGGGTGAAAAATCCGCTCTGCTCCGCTCCACGCCGATGTGTTCCGTTCCATTTGACTGCACAGCTGTCAGGTTCCGCGCGTGAGGGGGGCGGAGTCTTGGAAGGACGCCCGTGTCGGAATCGCGATTTGTGCCTTAGGAAAAAACCGTTTTGCGTAGTCCTAATCAATCAAAGAACAGGACTCACAAATAGTTTCTAATCACAACCCGAAGAGACCTCGCCGTCACCAAGTGTGAAAAATTGACGCGTCATAACGTATTTTTGGACAAACCAGCTAATCAACGAACCGTATCTGCTAGACAATGAATTTATCATATTAGGGAGCCAAATTACTGCCACCTGCCCAACCAAATTAGTTTTCGTGGGATGTGAGTACTATATTATGGTGCTTTGTCCAAAGGTTAACATTTGAAGATATTAGGATTATAATAATCATCAGCCAGAAGGGCAACAATAAATCAGAACGTTATCAAAATGTATTACTAGTAAAGAAAAAGATTAGTGCAGTGAAAAAAGAAAAGAGATGTGGAGTAGACTTAAGCAAGTATAGGAAATGAAGAGAAGCCATGAGAAATGGGGAAGAAGGGCAGGAGGAGAAAAGGAAACAGAAGAAAAGAGCAATGAGGTAAAATGTTGGACGAGGGAGTGGCACTCGAGAGGAGCCTAGAGAGGGAGAGCCCACCGCTCCACCACTGGCAAGGAGTTCCACAACCTCGCTCCAGCTACAGTGACAGAGTTACTCATATTACTATACCTTCCGGAGGAATCCGTTGCTTACGATGTAAGGAAATCATCAACTCGACAGCGATGACCTTATATTCCGCCTCCAGAATTCGACCAGCTAATGACGACGGATTCCTTCGGAAGGTATGGTAATTTTACTGCTAATACTAGTGTAAATAACCCTTTGTATTTAGTACTTGAGTTACTCATAGTTTTGCTTAAGCAGCGGGTGACAGCAGTGTTATCTCGACCTGAGCTTCCTAGAGGGAAATATGGAGATTACATACTCAGGTAAGCAACCTTCAGTGGACTGAAAAATGTCACAGACCCACTGTATGTTAAGGTAAATCATGAGATCCTTAACGACCTCGACAGCTGATGAAGTTCCATAGCTACCATGGTTACCGATTCATTGTTATTCTGATTGTGACAAAGGTGGAACCACCAATCACAGTTTAGACTATCTCTTACCATGCATATATGCGTTCTCAATTTATAGAACACTGGCATATTACTTCATTACTTGCATGGAATGTGATAAGATCCATCCTGAGTAGGTGACCAGCGCACAGCGAAATGTGTCCATGAGACTTAGGATGGAAAACGTAACAGCTCTTGAATGTTACTCAAGGGTGTTCAAGGCAGATAAAATCAAGGGACCAGATGGTAAGCAAGGAGCTACGGACAAGCTACATAACTAGAACGGGCAAGTATACGAGACATAAATAAATTGAGACGGAATTGGAAGGAGGTACACAGGCCGAATTTCTGAGTGAGTGGAGTGATGAGAAGACAGATCTTGAAACTTTGGCTACATGTAAGGGGTATTAATAATTTAATGTAAATTAACTCTAACTGACTGGTGATAGAGAATGGACATTGTTAAGGAGGATGGGGTGAAGGGATGAGGTTACAATGTAATGATTACATAATACAATCGCCTGAATTCAAGAGAGATTTTTGACCAATCCATTGCTCACACACCATTCATGGACTGAAGAAAGGCCTTGATTTGGGCAACGTTGTTGGAGATGGTGTCGGTATGACTGTATCCGCACATTTGTATGCAGTCCACGTAAAGAAGGTGAAAACGGTAATGAATTACACGAGGCACGTCGTTTATCAAAATATATAAGAGGAAAGCAGCTAAAAACAGAGCCCTGAGGAACTCCATCCACAATGAGCAGGAGTCCGGCGGGTTGACCATTCATGAAAACAGACTGCATTTACCCAGTGGGATAGGAACATTATGAGAACGCAAGCACTTGATGTGAAGTAAAAAAATTTGGATAGTAATAATTGACCTTCCCATAAGCGGTGAGAGGAGGACCAGTGCAGCGCATTCCTATCTAGCATTGGTTTATAAAATCCTGGTTGACTTGGGAGGTATTGTGTCGTGTGTTACAGGAAGCAAGTGAGCTTCTTAAAGGAAGTGAGCACGAGTTCACTGTCACCATAGCGACGGCACAGCTGTGCGCCTTGGAAGGCAACATTCATAAAGCCCTTGCTCTCCTCAATGATATCCCAAAAAATAGTCCTAACTATGTCAAGGTAACTGGTCGGTTCTTTTCGACTTCCGAAATAGTTACGGTAGATAATTCGACATCAACAAATCTGAATGAATGTGAATCAATTTTGTCTATTTTATTTTTATTAAGGTAAAATCCCAACAAATGGGACGCATCTATTTGATATGCGATGAAGTAGATGTTTTGATGAGTTACCACCATGTTTCATAACAATCTCTGTAGTTACCATGAGTAAAGTAAACAGCATTCCAGGCTAGGACTTTTTGTCCGACTGCCCTGCCGCTGTCGCAGACATGATCACCTGTCCTCTAATGAGAGGATCAGAATTCGATCTGATCATTTTACTCTTAACTTGGCTAATCATTTCCCCACACCTTGAGTGGCGAGGGTGTCATATTCCCCGCCACGTGTCACACCGGCCATCCATCCAAGTCTAACCACGCTCGAGGTATCTTAACCCTTTTGCTCCGATCACCAAGGCGCGCGAGTGTCTGTGGAGCCGAGACACCTTGAGCCTGCCTGTCTCACCCCAGCCGAAGCTTTTCAACCCCTCACGCGTATTTTCCCCTTTCCATCACACTACTGGTTATAATATTTCATGAATAACTTTATCAAGAGATTCATAGGTACCCCACCAATAAAATCGGTTTCACTACCTATCAACAAACTCCAATAGAGGCATCATTTTTCAAATGAAATAATATCACAGAACAACCAACTCGACCTCTTAGGTACCCCACCAAAGCCTTAAGCAGGGTTCACATCCATCCGGAGCCGTCTGGAAATACGGATAGGGGAAGCTAGTGAAAAGCAGTGGAAGGGATGGAGGGGAATCGCGGAAGTTGGGAAGGCGTTCATAACCATGCGGAATTTTGGCTGTCAACTCGTTTCCCACGCTTCCTCCCACAGCTGTTTCGGTTGCCGACGCCATTTTGTATGCGCAGTAGTGAATTGCGCAGATGCGGAGCGGAAAATATCTGAAAAATCAGATGCGTACAGTTCGCTTCAAAAGTGCTTCTCCGGAAAGAATATTCCCCCCTCCCCAGCTGATGTCCAACCAATCAGCTGCTCGTACGCACTTTCCAGATAGCTTTCCGGATGGATGTGAACCCTGCTTTACTGTGAACGAACGGCTGGACGTACGGTGCTCCGGGTGGTCTTAAAAAACTCGTAAGTTCAAGAACTATTTAAAACCGTAAAAATATTCACGTAAAAAAAAGGTATAGGCGTTCTGAAAATTGCAACCCCTATTTTGAACCCCTTAGAGATGACTGACAGTAACGTCGAGCTTCGAGGACCAACTACTCGTAGACCCCGAACGGAACCTATAACCCGAATTTCATCAATTTTGTTTCATGGTAACTAAGAAAAGTGGCCCGTACGGCGTACGGCGGACAGACAGAAATATTTTTATTGCAGTTTTGGATTCAACATACCTTGAAACGTAAACCATCAAATTTTGAGGGGGGGTAAGAATTTTTTTTTTTTCATGCTCGATTCCAATGGTTCATTATTGAAAATAATAAACCAAAATCTCGACAAATTCAAAGGTGTGTTCCAAAGAAATCTTACCGTATCTTCAGTTACGTCAAACAAATTACTATTTACTCTCCTAGAGCCTTATCAGAGTAGCACACGATATGAGATAAGGTATTTTTTTGTTATAAGTACCTATGCTACCTCAGTATTCTCGTGGGTAACGTTCGGAAACAACCTTTCCCTCTGCAGTCGATATCCCGGGACTCTTCTCTGCCGATCTTCAGGTAAATCACATCCCCACCGTAATTAGTTAGATACGTAGGTATTACCTAGATAAGGGTACATGGCCTTATAGAAGGTATCTGTTATTCTAAATTACAACTTTCAAAGAAAATAAGAATGGTAGTAGTAGGTAATGGTCTCATTTGTGAAGTGCATTTTTCAAAAACTTGTACAAAAAAAAAAACTTGATACAAATCCTTTTTGGAACAGCCTGAATTCATCCCAAGGTTTTAAAATTAATTTATAGGTACCTATACATAAATAAGTGCCTACATGTTTATTAAAAGGTTCAACAGTGAAACCCCACGCTATTCTCGATGTAGAAACCGAATCTGAAGCCAAAATTAGTCAAGATATTGAAAAAACTTCCCCAAGTTGAAAACCAACCCTTATTTTATTTTTTCATAAATCTGCAGCTCCTCAAGAAAAACGCTGCAAATCCCTGCACAACGGTTTATTATTTTGTACAGAATACCCACCTGTTACAGATCACAGGTCTATGTATAGATAACCCTTCTATATAACATATTATGTACTATTCTACACATATTATGTAGATCGCGGACCTCCGTAGGTTAGTACCTACCTAACCCCGTACTCGTTACTAGGTACCTCCCTAAACCGTTGTGTAATAATTTACCTGTAGGTATAGGTTCCACTTCTAGGGAGATAGAATAATGAACCGTTGTGTAATAATTTGCCCATCAATAATACTTCAACAGTTGTTCAAGTTGCAAAAGTACCTATCAACAAAATCCAGCCCCATCTTGGTAGATTAGCCGTTGTGTAATAATTTACCGTGGTGTAATAATTTGTCGCTGTGTAATAATTTGCCATTATGTAATAATTTACCCATCAATAATACTACAACGGTTGTTCAAGTTGCAAAAGTACCTATCAACAAAATCCAGCCCCTTCTGGGTAGATTAGCCGTTGTGTAATAATTTACCGTGGTGTAATAATTTGCCCATCAATAATACTTCAACAGTTGTTCAAGTTGCAAAAGTACCTATCAACAAAATCCAGCCCCTTCTTGGTAGATTTGTCGCTGTGTAATAATTTACCGTCGTGTAATAATTTGTCGCTGTGTAATAATTTGCCATTATGTAATAATTTACCCATCAATAATACTACAACGGTTGTTCAAGTTGCAAAAGTACCTATCAACAAAATCCAGCAGGATCGCAAACCCTCCTTAGGTTAATACCAAACCCCGTACTCGTTACTAGGTACCTACCTAAATCACGAGGTAGGTAAATGTTGCTAAAATAATTCTGTCGATTGCAAACAGTACCTGATAAAAAGAAACACACATAATGAAGTTCTGAAGAGAAATTGTTGATGGGTGTAAAAAGTTGCAAAAGTACCTACCAACAAACCCCAGCCCCTTCTACGCAGATGGTATAATGAACCATTGTGTAATAATTTACCGTTGAGTAATGATTTACCATCGTGTAGTAATAATTTACCCATCAATAATACTTCAACGTGTGTTCAAGTTTCACTACCTATCAACAAACTCCAATAGAGCCATCATTTTTCAAATGAAATAATAACAACCAACTCGACCTCTTAGGTACCCCACCAATAAAATCGGCGTGTCCCTGGTGATGAGATTTCGTCTGAATGTATACAATTTTCATTCACCCTGGAGTCGAAAATGCCTGTTGGTGCAAACTTCGGGGCCTTACTGTGAACGAACGGCTGGACGTACGGTGCTCCGGGTGGTCTTAAAAAACTCGTAAGTTCATTTATAATTATAGGATAAACGCTTTTCTCAACGCTCAAGTTAATTTTGGCAAGAGCTTTGGCATCGCGTCGCAGTTTAGTGGACTCGTTAGTGTCATTGCCGTCCAAGAAACCCACAACCGCACACCAAGTGTTGTCAAGGATCAAAACGCTTTTCATCTCAAACTTCCATTCAACAAAATTTTCTCTTCCCTTCAATTTTGCGCATGGCAGTACATTTGAGTTGCTGTCAACCATGATTTCTTAGACACGATTATGACGTTGCAAACTGGGAAAAATCGACGAACTTACGTTTGAGTCGGCAACACGTTGTCGGAAAAATGCGATAATACGACGACGTAAACACTACACCTTTTTTTTACCGGAACTTATCACTGATTCTGGGCCCATAACCTGTTGGTAGAGCTGGTGGAAGATCAGTGAAAAAAACACTTTCAAACATAAAGTTAATATTATGTTTATTGTAAAAAGAATCACAGGATGATTAGAAGGAACTGTTACGAGCCAGTTCGACGGAACTGCTTTGGTCAGCTCGACCCAGTTTTCCCGAACTCCCCTCAGGACATCGCCCTCCGATTCAGTTTGCCGTAGCACCTTATACGCGACTCACACTCTCCTTTATAACATCGTGTTATCCATCTAGTAACCCAATAAAAAATTAATACTGTAGTGTTCCATGTGAATTTATGAGTATCATCCTACCCAACCCACACATACCTTAAATCAACGTGAGGAACATTACATTTGGCGCAGTCGGTAGGACTCACGGACTTTAATACGTTCCCAATAAGGAATTCTGTGGTTAATTATCGTGTTTCAGTGTTGTGTGTTAACACCGTTAAGTTTTTGTGACTATGCTGTTTCAGAACAACGTCGAAATCTCATCAGAGGGCGTAGGTTGTGCTATACATTTAATACAATGGAAACACCTAGTTGAAGGGTTGAAGGCCTTTAATCCGACTTCAAGCCCCCATTCTTTAGCTTATCACTACCGCCGCACTCTACAGAAATTGGATAGGAACTTAGATGAACTTATCCAATCCCTACCAAGCCGGTTGGTCATTTCACAAGCAATTGAATGGGTGCAACGTACACTCACGTACCAAGTCGGCGCCCATACCCTCATCAACAAAGCCTCTGGATCAAAGACGCCCATTTCAACGAAAACACCCAACCATCACAACCTGAAACAATCACCTTCATTGGCATCAGACATCGACACATCTCAAAGTGTTACAAAAGTCAAGGACCACCAGATCGCTCATCCCGCCCGAAATATCACATCCCCTTCATCCCCAGGAACACTGAATTTTGCTTGCAAAGTTTGCGGTGGACGTCATGCCTTCCGTAAATGCAAAACATTCAAAGGGATGACCGTTGAGGAGAGATTGGATGTGATTCATTCTAATGATTTGTGTGCGAACTGCTTTGTCTCGACACATAATTCAGACATGTGTACTTCCCGATTTGTATGCCAATGTCACAAAGCACACAATTCGCTGCTTTGTAACATCCCATTCAGCTTCGCTAGAATTCGCGAAGTTGATGACTTAAAACGGGACTCTGGAGTACTCCTTTCCTCTCCACCTGCGTTCAAGGATCGGGCACGTTGTGAGGAATCTACTTCGAAGAACTTCGCTCCCCCCTCACTTCCACCTGACAGATATTCTCATACAGCGGATGGAGAATCAGCAACAGAGAGCCTGTATTCAATGATAAAACTCAGCCAGTATTCCAGCTTCCCATCTAGGCTGAATTTAATGTATACACCTGAGGACAGGTGCTCCTCATAGGGGGAGGTAATGTTACGAGCCAGTTCGACGGAACTGCTTTGGTCAGCTCGACCCAGTTTTCCCGAACTCCCCTCAGGTCATCGCCCTCCGATTCAGTTTGCCGTAGCACCTTATACGCGACTCACACTCTCCTTTATAACATCGTGTTATCCATCTAGTAACCCAATAAAAAATTAATACTGTAGTGTTCCATGTGAATTTATGAGTATCATCCTACCCAACCCGCACATACCTTAAATCAACGTGAGGAACATTACAGAACTATATGAAAAACAAGAGAGAGACACATCCAAAATAGAAAAGGAATAAGATGGATGCTACTATCTGATGATATCATGGATCGGGATGGAACTATATTATTTACAACATAAACTTATGCCCGAAGTACGAATAGATAGAAAAAAAACCAAGAACCCTTCACCAAAAATAATATCAAGAAAACTTCAATTGACGTCATCCTTTAAAACAACTTCAGAGCCGAAACCTTTGAAGAGATTCACAACAGTGAAATAGTGGTCAAAAAACAATACCGACCCCTAAACTTGCAAAGAACAACATCAGCGCAGTGCAACATGGCTTTACGCTGGCACCAGGAATGCGAATACCACCACCACCTACACAAATAACAGGATGATAGGATCTTCATCAAAATAAATAGGAAAAAGAAGAAGAAGGTTAGACACAATTATTATAAACACACAAACGGAGAAACAGGAGAGGTTCGGTGGAAAAAAGTTTCGCGTTTAGTGAAAAGATTGAAAAGTTGAAAAATGTGCTGATTGATAGTTTGTTTTAGACGTATCGGTTTACCATCAGTTCAAGTTGTTTCTTCAAAATTCGGTGCAATTCCGTCTGATTAGATAGATAGATAGATTTTCGGTCTGGGAATCTTGCCCATTGGGGCTCTGCCGGTGCGCCTCCCGCCACAACGACGTTGCATCCTAATTTTCTTTCTCTTTACTTCCTCCCATATCCCACCCTCCCCCTCACCCCCAGCGTACACAACTCCTTTACTACTTTTACTACCTTTACTACTAATAGTTCTTACTTCTTAACCTAATTGCACTGTTCGCATGTTTTCCCTTTGTGCATGCATTGATTTAACGGCATTTGCTCACTAACAGAATATCTATTGCATGAGACATTACCTAATGCTTTGAGTATTATATGCCTACTTATGACGATTTATTTATTTATAGTTTTTTTAACCTTCATCCGCTCGCGTGGGCGGCAGATTGGCCGCCTTTTCGAATTTTCCCGTGTATGCTCGCTCAAAGTATCGTGATAGCCCCAAGAGCGCCATGTATTCTCTAGTTAATATCTTTCCTGCTAGACTACGTTGACTTCCGATCGTGGTGGACACGTCAGCCCAGTCAGTACTGCTCCAAAGTTGGGGACATCAGGTTCGAGCCAATTTGCCGCCTACGCGAGCGGTAACGTGGCAGTTTTCGCATCGCACGATTTTGAAAATGTAAGTAAATATTAATTTTCCTTTCGCATGTATTTTCAACTGTACTAGTTTCACAGTATTCTAGAATATGTGTAGGGCTTCTCATCGATATTTCTTGTCGTACTGTGCTGTATTTTGAACTGAAACATGAATGTTTTGCATCTCGATTTGGAAAGTTCTAATGTTTTGAACTATGGATATTCTAGTTTTGATCTAGCCAGCTTTCCAATGTGATTCAAGTATTTTGAGTTTTAACCCTCCGGAAGGAACATCGGTATCACATACCGCTGTGGTTCCTATTTTGAGTGGTGGCGGTGCGAGGGGAAGACGGAGGCGGCTGGGTCCCTCTGACATCTTCAGTCAGGTACCGGCAAGGGCGGGTAGAACGTCGGAGGAATTTTCGCGCCGTTTTTTCCCACGGTAAGTTGCTTATTTGTAAAATGTTGTCGGTATCACATACCGATGTTCCTTCTAATCGATCAAAAGGTCGTCGGTATCACATACCGATGTTCCTTCCAATCGATCAAAAGGTCGTCGGTATCACGTACCGATGTTCGTTCTAATATCATTACTCAACAACTTTCATTTTTTTCTGTAAATCAAACATTTTTCATGTTGTCTACGAGTACCTACCATGCAATTTATGAGCATCCAAGTGTTTTTACTTACACGAGGAAGGTTTTTTATGTTTTGTTATAGGTAGCGATGGCATCAAACTTTCCTGTTTCCTCTCGTACAAAACGCCTTGTAACTCTCGCACTGACGAAGAACCCTCTCTTGGAAGACTGATTCAGAATTCAAACATGAGAATAGTATTTTTCTACCATTTGATATTATTTTAATTTTGTACTCTTTACCTAGTCCAACAGGCTTTTTTTTGTTATCAGAATAAGACTGACAACGAAACATTATGACTGAGTATAGGTAGGTACGTAGGAAGTGTGTGTCATTTTTATTAGGTACCTACTTTTGATCTCATTGAGTCCTTCCTATAAGTATGGTTACCAATGTACACGAATTATTGTACATACGAGTAAATATAAGTACCTACTTATCTGAATAAACGTTTATTGCATTGAATAACGTTCCTGAATAATCCCTATATGTTCGCGAATCCTAAATAAAATGTTAGAGTTGTTAAAAGTTGCAAATATTTATGAAAAATACAGACTTTCTGAAATAGCGGTATCACATACCGACGTTCCCACTAACCGTCAAAAGAAAGATGTTCCTTCCGAAGGGTTAACTCATCTTCCTGAGTATAATTTTTGTATTTTTGTAAAGTTTTTTTTTTTTTTTTTTTTTTTTTTTTTTTTTTTTTTTACTAAAGTTCTAATGTTTTGAACTATGGATATTCTAGTTTTGTTCTAGCCAGCTTTCGTTTTATTTTATTGTCACGTTAGTTATTTGTCGAAATGAAGTACGTATTATTATGATTATATTCAAACTTTTGTTACCTCCTTTCAATAGAAAAAGTTGCGAACTGCAGAATATTATTTTAGTGCAGAAAACCTTCAAACACTGAAAATGTGATTTTGATATATATCTACGTTCTTATTGTGATTGCCATTATCTGAATAAAGAATTTATGATAAAAATGTGCTTGTAATGTTGTGCTGGAGCCCTGGTCAAAACTAATTTGGAACAAACGAAGAAAAGTAGTGAAAATTATGAAAAATCAAGGGCGGCCAATTTGCCGCCCACGCGATCGGAAGTGTGACTTCAGGAGAGGCGAGCGGGTGAAGGTTAAATATATTTTGGTATAGCTTAGATATAACATGCCTGCCGTCACACGCAGTACCAAAGACAAAATAATCCATACTGACACGCCGCCTCTCGGAATGACAGGGAAATGGAATGAGACAGCTCCCACCACAGAGTATATGAATGAGGCTTCTTAAACGTCTCATTGCCTTGTCCTCCTCTCGAACAGCAAAACACGGATGTGTTAGAAACTACAGAATATTCTCAAGCAGTGGAGTACACAGAAAATGAACGTTCGGGATCGAACAGGAATAACACTGAAATCCAAGTGCGCAACCTTGCCTCTTCTCAGCCCTCTCTTCCGGCCGAACTGCATGAATGTGATCTCCACACATCCTTGGATCTTCTGGCAGGAGTGTGTGTATCAGTCGCTGAGGCACATGAAAACGGAATTCCTTCACTTACACCTCTTGATACCCCTGGTTCACCCATTAAGCTATCTTACCCTCCTGTACAAACCTATATTAAAAAATCTGATTTTGGTTTCATTTTACGACAAAGAGAATATTCTGAGTGCTACATCGGAGACTGTGAGCCTCTTGGATGCGATAAATGAGACATTTCCTTCCAACGAAGCTCTTATGGAGTATCTCATTAACTATCCAACAAAGCTACGGAGGTTAGAAAAATAGGTAGGAAAAGTTATGTGATAAGGACCCGTGATAGGGAGCTCCACGATATGATTAAGGATATGTCATACATTACTGAAAACTTTGTAATCAGTTATCCTTCTGCTACCACTGAATACATAGGAGTGATAAGAACCGATCACCACTATAATGTCCTCCAAGAGCTCACTGACACAGATGTCACCAGTCAAGAAATCAATGCATTACACTATCTTTGCACTAGAATGACAGATGGAAGTCTTCTGAAAACTAATGTTGTGCGAATTCACTTTAAACACGTACTCCCCCGTAAATATGTATATATTGGGCACCGTCGGTTTAAGGTCAAACAGTACGTTCCTAAAATCAGAGTATGCACTCAGTGTCATAGGTACGGGCATCTCTCTATGACTTGTAGAGTCCAACCTAGATGTCTCCGATGCGGGAAATCTGATTGCATCCCCCCGTGCACACAGCCCACTGACAGATGTCTGGCGTGTACACAAATGGGACACTTGGTCGGGAATAGACACTGCCCCCTTCTCAATCATCTGACGAAATACTCCCTTGCTATAAGGGACAGAGAAGTAACAGTGAGTGAGCTTATGCAGGACTATTTCCAATCTCAGGAGGGTCATAGGTCAGGGAGAAAATGGAGACACAAGCAGGATACAAATCACAGGGTCTTCGACAGTGGGGGGTGCGGTTCTGGATCACCCGACCTGAAGAGTCGGATTGTATCCATGACGTCAATGCACACTGAGGCTTGGCAAGCTGATGGACGTCCACATTTCCCTGAAACGCGGGATAGTCCTCCAACTGCTTCTCAGAATCTTGACAACCAAGGAAAGATGGGAAACTCACGGGTATACACAAATAAAAATTTTAACAACACCCTGTACCATCTCCCACAATATAGTTCCTGGTTAGTGACAACTCGAATGCCTACAGATCAGAATACGCAGCCAGACAACTTTTCACAAACCACAGCTGCCTCTGTTCCAGCCCTCGCAACATCGCGAAACCCTCTTGGGGATGCTTCCATTCCTCAGCCACCACATATCAGAAATGATCCTGTAGAAATAGCAAGTGACAGCTCGCCAAACCTCACTCAAGATCAACGGCTACAAATTATTGCAAACAATATTACCCACAATATACTTGACCTAGTTCGATACATGGTAACCACACCTTCCTTGATTTCTACTACTCGCTTCCCCCCGAGTGCAGATATTCCATGGCTAAATACCGGCGCAACCCATTATGGATTCCAATAACATTAAAACAATTAAACATGATCGATTAAAAATACTCTCTTGGAATATCTGCAATGTCATAGACAAAAAGGGGGAACTAGAATATCTAGTGTGTAAAAGAATTCAAGACCTATACATACTGTTACTGCAAGAAACCAGATTGAAAGATCATCAAACCTTCAATCTCAAGGGATATAATGTGGAAAGATGTGACAATCCTTAGTACATTGGCCTAAGAGGCCTAGCCATGATCCTTCCGTTTCCGCGAATCAACCGCCCCTTCAGCCGCGTGTCAAAAAGATCGGGAAGAGCCAGCATCCAAGATGGACGGGATTCCCATATACCGTCACACTCCTCCCCTTAAAAACATACTTCTTTGAAGAAGAAGTATGTGAAGTTAGACACGGGACTGAAAGTAGTATGGAGTTCTAATTCAGGAAGATTCATCTGAAAAACTCCAAAGCTGACAGCTTCCATCGTAATGGTACTACTGAGAATTGTTACTGGTGGAGAACTTAGCTCCTTATCAATATCACTTGGCGCACTTGGACAAAAAGGAAAGAAAAAGTAGTTGTCAGAGGTTCTGGTTCAGGAAAGTTCATCTGAACAACCTCTAGGTGACTAACCCCCATCATAAGATGGAACAACTGGGAAAACAAGGGGAAAAATTACAAAAATAGGCGTTGAACGCCAGGCATAACAGCCTTAAGAATAATATCATGAGGTTTGATATTATTAATAGTAACAATCATGAGGTTGATTGTAATAATAATAATCATGAGGTTGATTTGATAAAAATAGAAAATCCAATGGCCAAAGTGTATATTGATAAACAAAGGGGTATTAAAAAGAGGATTCCTTCTGGAAAACCTCAGAGCTATTCCTTCTGGAAAAGCTCTCAAAAAGTGGAGGGGGTACCGAGGATAAAATCCAGCACATACCCACCAACCACGCTCTGCTACCATGTAATGGATGAGGGGTTTAACTACGCCGCCCATACAGCGTAGTTTCCCCCTCTCCATCATCTAGAAAGGTAGGGAGGCAGTGTGACAGCTGCCCCCGGAGACAAATGGTTAGATTATAACACGATGCCTCCAGGAGTTGATGATTCGTTTCCGCGAATCAACCGCCCCTTCAGCCGCGTGTCAAAAAGATCGGGAAGAGCCAGCATCCAAGATGGACGGGATTCCCATATACCGTCACATACGGCGGACGGCGGACGGACATTGCATTTTTGGAATCTATGCACCTTGAAACGTAAAAGAAAAAAGTTTGAGGGGGTGTTATAAAAATTTTTTGCTGAGCGAATACATAGGTGTATTATTCACAGAATAATAAACCAAAAGTGACTATCCAAGAGCTGGACACTGCGCTACATAGGTCTAACAAGAAATCGTCGCCTGGCAATGATGCCATCACATTCTCCATGTTACTACACCTCCCAAACAGTGCTAAAAAGATACTTGTTGACATAATGAATCTCTGTTTAAGTTATTCAAAACCGCTTGTAGACTGGAAGATCATTAGACTAATATACTTGAAGAAAAATGCTTCACTTCAACGCATCTTTGCATCTGATGTGCGACCCCTGGCTCTATTGCTGCGTGTTCTCTGAACAACGTTATTAAATGCAGGATAGAATTACATTTGGCCACAGAAAATTTGCTCCCACCCCACATGCATCGTTTTCGTAAGAGGCACGGGACCGATCATAATTTGGTTCGTCTCTACAGTGATGTTACCTCCTGCCGTCTTCAAGGTGGTTCAACACAGGCTTTATTTCTCGACGTCACAGGAGCTTTTAACAAAGTAAACATTGCCACCCTAGCAGACATTATGCATACAATGAATTTTTCAGTATATATCATCAAGTGGATTTATAATTTTTTTACAGGAAAAACCCTCTTTGATGGTATAAACTCGATCACTTGCAACAATGGATTGGATCAAGGTTCCATTTTAAGTCCTGTCTTATTTAATATATATACTGCGAAACTACATACGAACATTTTACATTCCAAACTCAGTACCTATGCTGATGATCTAGCCCTCTACATCAGTGGTACCTCAAAAAATGAAAATATGACAAAGCTTCAAGATGACTTTAACACTCTGCAGCACAATCTTGCCAATCTGGACCTCCATATCAATAACTGTAAGTCAGCTTTGATTAATTTCGCTGGGAAGCAGAACGCTGTCCCACTGAATATCACTACCTACTGCCTTTGGTGACACAAATCAAGTAAATTCGACTAAATATTTGGGTCTCTGGTTAGAATTTAACAATGGATGTAAACACACTAGATACATAAAGCAAAGAGTGCAAAAAGACCTTCAAGCTCTCAAATTCCTCAAAGGATCCTCCTGGGGAAATCGCCCAAATGAGCAGCTTGTCCTATACAAGATGGTTATTCACCCCAAAATTGAGTATGGTGCAAGTGTATACCTGTGGCCACGGGCAACAAACACTAGTAACCTCCAGAAATGTCAGAATCAAGCTTTGAGACAGGTCCTTGGCGCAGTCAAAACCTCCCCGATCAATTCCCTACATGCTATTGCTGGTCTACAACCACTACGATATAGGATCTCATCTCTGGTACAACAACAGCTGCTGCTTCTCTGTGTAAAATCTCCTGTAATCCATCAACAACTAAAAGCACTTAATGAGCTGCTCCAACGCACATCAGCAAGAAAATATGCTACTCTGAAAACAGACCTCACCTATCTGCTCGACTTGATTAACCATAACAACGTCTACCGAATCAGGGTGAACTGGATCTCAGGGTTACAGGGGCTGTGGACAAAGCAGCATTTATTCCTAACATTCCAGGAGTTACTAAGGCCACTCAACAACTACACCCCCTAGAAACCAAAGATAAAGTCCTACAGTTCTTCCACAAACACTACAATAATCATTTGCAGATATATACGGATGGGGCAAAAAATAACAATGGTGTAGGAGCCGCTTTTTTCTGCAAAGAGCACAAAACTGGATCTGCCATAAAACTCCGTAATCAAACATCCTCGTATAATGCGGAAATAGCGGGAATACATTTAGCTCTTGAGCATGTCTTGCATAAACATCCAAATCCGTGCCGACTGGTAATAATTACAGACTCAAAATCCATCATACAGGCACTCAAAAATTGTAGTGTAGGTGATGCACCTCCATTGCATCTGATAAGGACATTCGTATTACTGCACCAACTCCACAGCCGGGGATTTAGTACTATTATACAATGGGTTGTTTCCCACTGTGGTGTACCTCTCAATGCTATTGCTGATGGTCTTGCGGTCCGTGCCTGTAACGGGGAACTTGATAATAGCTCCTCACTAAACCACACTGACTGCTACAGTCTAATCAACAGCAAACACCTGACGGCCTGGAACCGAGAATATATTAACCATAATGGTGCCGGTTCCTGGACAAGAGCTATTATCCAGGATCCCCTCAAGCCACCCTGGTTCCTGCAACACCTTCACTTAACCAACAGGACGATCTCCTCGATAAACAGAATGCTCATAGGGCACGGAAGAACAAAATATTTTACGTTCCTTATGAAAAAAATTGACTCTCCTATTTGTGACAAATGCACCAGATGCGAAATTCAGGACATGACCCACATTCTAATTACATGTCCCCATGCCGCAACCATGACACAGCGTATCATGTATGCGTTTCTCTCTCCTGATGAGCCAAATATAAATTCTGATCTCATCACAGATTTCCTTAAAAAATGCCTAGCCTCAGGAAACACGGAACCAGCCAAAGAGCTGGCAGATACACTGTATCTTCTTGAACTAAGATTCTGATTCTACTGACGAAACGAACATTCACCTCAGACAGCAAATACTACCTACCCTCAATCATTCCCTAACATCACCAACCCTATATACATATCTTACTAACCTTGCACAAGAAGAAAAAACGCAACCTATCACCACCACTGTCGGCATGAAGAGTGTTTCTTCGCGGCATCATAAAGAAAAACAACAACAACAACAAACACACAAACGTAAACAGGAAGGTTGCTGATAAATCACCATAGGTAGTATCAGTATTCTATGTAAATCACAGCGTACATTTTAATAGTTTGGCTGTCGGGTCCGTTAAAAATTTTCCTTATGTGATTAAACAATCCACATGGATTCTTATAAAAGTAATCTCATCTGGCGAATTCATCAAAGAAATCTCGAGATATATCCCGCTCGATCCCGGTTGCCCGACTCAGATGTTTCTGTCTTCCTGGCCATTCTCAGGCTCCTTCCATCCGATGAATCGATAATATGGAAGTAGTAGGTAAGTTAGGACACGTCTGTAAGGAGGTACTTTTGTTGTGGATGAAGATGAAATACATGTTTTGGTATGTTACTCGATCATTGCAATTAGCGTTACCGTTCGCAACAGGTAGCTATGGTTTATCAACGCTTACATCCTTAAATTATTATGTTGGTAAAATAAGGTTCAATTTCATTCAGAATTGAATCTGGTTTTTAACACAATGAAAAAAAAGCCACCAGACAGGAAATTCTTTGAAAAATCTTCAGACAAATTTCAACAATATTTTTCATTTCTTGTTTCTGCAGATCTAGGATAATGAGTGTCCGTCATGCAATATGAACATATCGACACCTGAGAAGAAGAAGGGCCAATCTATTTTTCTAGTTCAAGGACAAAAAGCGAAAAAGGGCCAATCTTTATACAATTTTTAGATTGGCCCTTTTAACTTCCGCGACCGCCTCCTGTGACGCAAGTAAAATGGGTCAATCTTCACATTTGTCTAGTTGAAACAGTATAACTTGCATGTAATGTTGTGATTTTATATTGCGTTTTCTAAGGTTCGGTCATAAGGGATTTGATATCACCATGGTGATTTTCACAGAAGCTTAAGCTGGGTTCACATGGTCGCGTAAACGCTCAAAAGCGTAAAGCGTAAAGCCTCCTGATTGGCTACCGCCTAGTTGATGGGAGGGGAAGCGTCAACGCCGAGTTCACTTTTGGAGGTGACTGTAGCGTATTGGAAATGTAGATATTTTGAGCGTTTACGGGCCGTAAAGCGTGCGCAGTAGACCCCCTGCGCAGGGCCCCATCCAAAATGGCGGATCCGTCACAGCTGATCTCCCACATCTTCCGGTAGACGAAAGACTCGAAAGACAAAACAACGCGGGAAAACAACAGCTGGACAGTTCTCCCGAGGCGCATTGCGCATTGGCGTTACGCCTCCATGTGAACCAACACTCGCGTTCTCAGCTTTTACGCGCCTCCCACCCTCGCCGCCTACGTCGATTACGCTTTTGAGCGTTTACGCGACCATGTGAACCCAGCTTTAGGGTTTCAAGTGAACTATGAAGCTGTTTACTCGGTTACTGTCCTCGTTTCTGATGTTCAGCGCGATGAGATCATGTGTCATATAAACCTGTGAATAAAATGAAATGTGTACAGATTGGCCCATTTTACTCAAATCAGTGCTTGGAAGCGCGGAAGTAAAAAGGGCCAATCTCGCCGAACGAAGCAGATTGGCCTTTCTTCCTCTCAGAGATTCTCCCAAGATTTCTGTCTCAAAGGGCAAGTGTGGACTTTCATTCACATTTTTATTTTTATTAATTTTTGGGGTACATAATCCAAACTGAGACATTTTTTTAGATAATTTATTGTAGCCTATACATTTTTACAAATGATTTTGAAAAAACAAGTGGTAAAACTCTAAATGGGAATTAATAACAGCGGTCCAAAGTCTAGAAATGGGTGGAAAAAAATCAGATTGGCCCTTCTTCCTCAGGTGTCAATATGAGCGAATTTTCGAAGTAGGTTGGTGATTTGGGCGTATGGCATTTGGACGGAACTCCCCGAAACCACAGACCATTTGGACGCACCTTCGTAACTGAATGTAGGACCCGTTTGGACGCACCTATGAAGCAATTGAATGAAAAAGTTTCTCACCTTTATCTGCAGAATTGTTAGCATCGTCGTCAATTGCTGTGGAGTCACTAAGGAGAACGCCTGTTGCTGACACTTGTTTTAGTGTTATTATACAAATTTATCGTGATTTCAGACGATTTCCCAGGTTTTTGACTCATAAAAAAATCAGTTTTGGGAGCTGAACCTTTGGTAGAACCTCAATTTTCCACTCCGGTCAAAATCGACTTCATATTCGGTCTTCTCGTCCCAAAAACATGGAAAACGATACCTCAAAATCTCATGTTACTAAAACACAAAAAATACCTATTTTTATACCAATTTTCACTCTTAACACCCCTGGGTATATTCCGATCGGGCTGCAAAGTTTCTGGACACAACTAGAGCCCAAATGAAGCATGTGTGCGAAAGAACGATTTTTTCCGAA
Organism: Leptopterna dolabrata; assembly: GCA_954871275.1. Taxonomy (NCBI): domain Eukaryota; kingdom Metazoa; phylum Arthropoda; class Insecta; order Hemiptera; family Miridae; genus Leptopterna; species Leptopterna dolabrata. Next base: position 7,165,334 of record OX940982.1, on the reverse strand, counting down.
ATTGACCGAAACTGACAAATTCACTTTAATTATCACATGAACGCTGACTAGAACACGGGTCGATATTGCACAAGAAACTAATGATAGGGCCGATACCGTTCGTGATAACATGTGTACCGGTGTTCACTCAGGTGCGTCCAAAGTGCCCGTTCGCTGAAAGAGTCAACTGGTTCCCCGGTTAGGGTTCGCCCGGTGATTTTCACAACAGTTGGCGATTTTCAGAGATGTTTACCAAAAATCGAATTCGGTACCTAAGTACCGGCACCAGTGTTGGTAAACCTAGTATCATTAGAAAAGTTGGAAAAATTACTGACAACCAAATTTGAACCACTTTTGGTTGTCAGTTATATTTTTTGGCAACATTTGTTGGATGGTGAAATAGTTACCTACCTACCTACCTAGTTGGTTTCTGTCTCGAGTCTTCGTACTGTGCCGTTTTTTGTAATTATAATATATTAATTGTTTGTGACCTAGCATGGAAATATAATATATTTACAAAGAAACTTTCATCCACTTTCTGACACCCCACCAACGTCGTTAAGCTAGAAAATATTGGATCCATTGACATTTTTTGCTGACAATTAGCCAGATCGAGTGCGATCGAGCTCAAAATCAATAAGGCATGATCTAGGCATCCTAATGGACATGTTGGCACAAACCGCACCAATTTTGGTCCATTTTTACGGCAGTTATCGTTGAAAATCGAAGAATTAGATACCCCGTCATAGCTCCCTTGTTTTTCACCGTGAGAGCTCGTTCTCGTCCCAGTTGAAGAGATTAACGAGCTGAATAAAACCCTCAAACAAAATCTGAAAAAGACAATATTTTGAGGAAGTTTTGACAATTTGAAATTCTAACATATGCCAAATAAAAAGGAGCCCTAGCCCTAATCTGTGAGCGTGGTAGAATCTAAAGGTGAAAGAACCGAAAACGACACTGACGTGCATGTAGGTAATTAAATTTGTTATGACGCGACTTTCACAGCGACTCAAACTGATGTTGACGTTGAAGGAAACGTTGGTCTCAAAGTTCGAGAATTGTTTAAACACTTGAAAAAATTCGAGATAACGACGTCCTGTAAATTCCAACCCCTATTTTTTACCCCTTGGACATGACTGACAGTAACGCGCGACCAACTAGACCCCAAATGGGACCCACAAACCAAATTTCATTTATTTTCGTTCATGATAAGTAATTAAGGAAAGTGCGAAGTACGGCGGACGGACAGACTTTTTTTTAAATTCCATTTTCGGGTTCTACATACCTTCTAATTTAGGGGGGTTATTACATTTTTTTCATGCTCGATTCCGGAGGTTCATTACTGAAAGTAATAAACCAAAAATTTTTGTCCGTCCGCCGTACTTCGCACTTTCCTTAGATACCATGCGAAAATTAATGAAATTCGGGTTATAGATTCCGTTCGGGGTCTAGTTGGTCCTCGAAGCTCGGCGTTACTGTCAGTCATCTCTAAAGGGTTCAAAATAGGGGTTGAAATTTCCAGGTCGCCTTAGCTCGATTTTTGTTAAAGTTTTTAAATTGATCTCGAACTTGGTAATTTTTGAGACCACCTGGAGTGAGCCAATCTCTTGAGTACGTCCAGCCGTTCGTTCACAGTGAGGCCCTGAAGTTGCATCGAAAAGCTTCGTCAACATGATCGTGAATGAAAAGGTATAATTCCGGCCCAGGTATCATTGCTAGGGAAAACCTGATTATAATGACGGATGGCTGTATGAAGCCGAGTTGGTTGTTCTGCGATATTATTTCATTTGAAGAATGATGGCTGTTTTGGATTTTGTTGATAGGTACTTTCGTAACTTGAACAAACTTATGGTTCATGAATAACAACAAAATTGGTTCATCTTCTTCTTATTCGTCTATCCTCTTCTACCTTGCGGTGTAGAGGTTCAGGTAGTTTGAATTATTGAATCCACCGCATATTTATGAAACTGTAATTCCCCGGCTGGCTTCAGTACTCGATTTAGGGCTTTCCTGGGGGGAGCACGAGGTTAGGTTTCTGACCACAGAAAACAGTGAGCTACGCAGAAGGGGCGTCTACGCAGGTAAATAATAAACCGTTTTGTAATAATTTGCAGCGTTCAGAAAAGAAATCAGTTGAACACCTAGAGAGCAAAGCAAATGTACAAGCCATCATCCATAAATTTAAATTTTCATCACATAGCACAAGCAAAAAGGGCTCATAAGCAAGTAATATTATAATTATATCCCAAACATTAATGTGATTTGGAAAATAATTAAGAAATAAAATCGTCAAATAAAGATACAAGTACCTACGTATACGAATGCAATTAAAGAAAAAATAAGAGAAAATAAATTCTGTAAGAAAACGGCCTGGACGGGTGGAAGACCTGAGATAACCAAATGGTTATCTGTGCTGAAATTGTATAAACTTGTAAATGAATGAATAAGTAAATAAATATTTCGAACTGGTTGGTTGACAGGTGGTTTGACCAAAGGCTGATGTACCGATGGAGTCAAACAATGAAGAAAAGAAAAGGAAGCCTCACCCCGTGTCGGAGGCAAACATCCTGTCCCAGGGAACCTTTGCGTAAGCTGCCAACATAAATATTTATTTCAGTCAAAATCTGTGTTACGAACTACGTTGAAACTGTCTTCAGCTCGATCAGAGGAAGGGATTGGAGGGCATGTAAAGGCATACCCACGTTTTATTCTCATATCAAGCAACAGTGGTGATTCCGCTTTAGGAAGTCATTTGAATGAATCCTGCCATAACTTTAATTATGAACCTACTGATGGAATTGCTCACACTGTTGGAAAAATAGTACAATTATCAGGATAATGGTGGGTATCTACCATTATACTGATAGTTCTAATATTTTCCAACAGAGTGAGCGATTTTTTTTTTTTACATATTCGTATTCAAATTTGTATTCATCAAATATAATATTATAAATGTGTATTATTATTCCATTGTAACTATTTTAGATGGACATTACCCCTTTTTATGACCGGATTCAAAAGGGAACTCGCTGAAGATGATTTGTTCCAGCCACTTGATATGCACCGCTCCAACAAACTTGGAGATGAAATGGAAAAGTAAATCAATAATATTTTGTTAGAACTAATTAGGTTGTTATTGCGAGCCCTGCGTATGTTTCTAGATCACATCATCTAATGCTGGATCAAACCGGTGATAAGGGTTAACCGTCAAAGGGTTTTCATTATTAGCGCATGTGCATTACTACCACGAAATTCACTCTTGAATCCCTCAGTGCCAACAAAATCGGTTGGACAACCAGAGATGCAAGGTTTTCTGTCATTTGCGTTGTGGCCATTCCAGTCATTCAAACCGCCTGATCCATGAACATTTCATCAGATTGGTTTAATAAAAACTGGTGTTACAAATTTCTCAGAAATTCCACGTTTGCACATGCGCAAACGTAAGTTACAGTTCAACTTTGATAGAACTCGCGATCCAACATGACACAAAATTTCAGCTGGTACGCCTAAAATGCCTTTCAACTCATTCAAGTACCTTGGCCAAGAATGACTATTAGAATGCCACTCTTACATTTTGATGTCTATCTCGATAAGCTCAGATCTCTCATGCTGTTTTAGATCCCCATTATGAACCACATATGATAGTTTTTAAAATGCCCTACTTAGAATTGAATTTTCCTCAATTACAGAATGTGGTTCAGCGAGGTGGAAGCCAGTAAAAAAGCCCAAAAGGAACCAAGTTTACTCAAAGTCATAATAAAGGCGACATGGAAGAAATTGGCTCTTACTGCCTGTTTCATATTCACAATAGATGTGGTCATTAAGTGAGTTATTATTCATCGAGACATTTATTATTGTAACCTAGTATGAATAACGCAGTGTGCCAACGTTGTTGTCATCCCCCGCCTGTGCACAGTCACTTGGTGAACTGCAGTCGCGTGGATACTGGAGTAGCATCCATGGTGAACAGGCATGTTCCAATGTTCTTTATTGTGAGGTTATCGCCGTTACAACTGAATAATTTTGTGTTCTATGTCAATGGAAGCCAAATGGTGAAGATATAGAGACAAGTTGGTAAATGAACTACTGATCCATCCGCTACTTAACATCTAAGTGTGTATTAACAGCTTTTAGTTAGGATGGATTCAACCAAAGGGACTTCAGCACATAACTTTAATTCATTAAATGGCAGTGTTTCGTATTCCGCTGGAGTTCTCAGATAGTCATCTGGAATGGTGAAATAACACCGGTCTGCTCATTGACAGGGTGTATGTTAGGGAGCACAATTTACCGCATAATACAGTCACAGCTCGATAAGTCGAACATCGATATCTCAAATTTGCCAGTATCCCGAACTGTTTTTCAGGTCCCGAGTCCCACCCGTAAGCTCAACGCCTCTACTCAAACAAACTACCTATATGTAAACTATTGAAAGGCCCACGAGTGGTGAGTGATGAGCGAGCGGTGGGTGATGAGCGAGCGGTGGGTGATGAGCGGATGGAGACTGTATTTCGAACACATGCCTCCATTTCACAAAAATTCCTCGCTATGTCGAACAACTGTCGTGATTTTTACTTTACATTTCTGAGAAGGGGAGTTAATTCAATATTTTTGTGGACTTTCTTGGCTGAAGGCCTCAGTTAATTAAATGTGAATAGGATTTTCATTTTGTCATCGTACATACTCCCAACTGTGCAATGGCTCCACGTGTCTTGAAAGATAAAGTTCGATTTACATACATCTCCCATATTTTCCTGTTTCTAGTACAACCGATATCTCGAACTCCCAGTTCGATAACTCTAACTACCGATACCTACCTCGAATTAATGATAAATTAAACAGTATTGCCTGGTCTCGAGGTATTTGATTATTGAGTTGCGACTATATTATATTTAGCAGTTATATCTATTCATGCTGCCAGTGTACGCTAGAAAGCAGAGAAGGCCAAGACTTCCATCCACTGAGCACTGAACAGCATAAAACCCTTGAACACCCTACAGACTCCCTGCCCAAAATTGTGAATACCTGAATAATGATTTGATTGATGATGATTGATTTCCAGGATCACGCAGCCATTGATGCTCCAAGGGCTGATTAGATACTTCGCCCGAGGAAGTGTCGTTACACTGGAGGACGCGTATTTGTATGCTGGTGGCATCATTGCTTGCAGTTTCGTCCCAGTTTTCGTCCTTCACCCGTACATGTTGTGTATTCAACACTTGGGCATGAGGCTGCGGGTTGCCATGTGCTCCATGATCTATCGGAAAGTAAGCGGAAAGTGTTTATTTTTTAAACTAGATGACTAGGCGGTAAGAGTGACCTACATATCCATTTTTCTCAATTTCGAATATCTAGTCTGCCCTTCAATGGTTTGTTCGGACCATGGCACAGCTAGGCCTATTTACCAGAGGTAGTACACATAACTTTCCAAGAAATAATCTTGGGGTTTGTTAGGACAGATAGTCCTGGACCAGTCCAGGTTGGAACTGCGTTCTGAAAATGAAGAGATATAACCGTCCAGGATTGAGTCCAGAACAGTGTCTATCCAAACATACGCTGATTATTCTGAACGGATAACCTGAAGAATTTTAACCTTCCACGTAAGCTGAAGGTAGAGCCATCGAGTGCGCATGTACAGGATTAGCAGTCCTCGAAAAAGTCCAGGAACGTTGGAGCTAGTCCCACCAGTCGGTCCTGGAATTTGTCCGAACAGCCAGCACTCCATCCAGGAGCAGTCTAAACGCACAAAACGAGGCGAGGCTTGGATACAGCAGTCCGGAACGGTCCAGGACTGTGTGTCCGAACGAACCTTTGTACATCATGCGCCCAATGATTATGCATTCTTCACATAAGATACGTGATTAAAAAGCCAGGGAGTGCTTTTTAGCTTCCCTGTTTATGTGCTTACTAGCTGCCTTGGTCGAAGTCGACAAGTTAGAAAAACTGCCGAGTGACCAAACGCATTTATCGATTGCTGACGAGAAAAGAAGACAAGGCAAACAAAACAATTAATTACCAAAAATACAAGCTAATGACCACTGGCATCGTGCATAATTGTCTTTTTTTTACATTTCGAGTATACTCATGACCTCTCTCTTTAGTAGCTATCTGAAGACCCGGCAGCGGCGATGTCGATCGTCCTTGTTCAATAGCAGCGCACTTTTCACTAAACTTTACACACTCTATCTTTTAAAATCGATCCCAAACAAGCATTTTGTTTCTTCTGTGTTAAGAAGTCATAGTATTGGTAGCCTCAGATATTTTCTAAACGTTGCTATACGTTGTTCTAAACGTATACAGATTATACAGCTATGGGTAGAGCGGTACCCAGATGGTATATTGGGGTCAGCGTAAAATATTCTGTACGTAAATCACGTACTATTGACATTCACTCTCGAGCCACCCTGTATACACAGGTTAATTAGGGTGTCCATCGACTATTACGCAATATCCTTCATCAATGTATCATTGCCCTTCGTTCCTGTCACAAATTTCAGGCTTTGCGGCTCAGCAGGACAGCCTTAGGGCAAACGACAGTTGGGCAGATCGTCAATTTAATGTCCAACGACGTCAATCGGTTCGACGTCACTTTCATGCTGCTCCACAACATTTGGATCGGACCGGTGCAAACTATAATCATCAGCTACTTAGCTTACCAATTGGTCGGACCCGCTGCATTCATTGGTCTGGGCTTTCTGTTGATTTTCATCCCTTTCCAAGGTAAAGAGCGTAACACCTTCAACCTACTATTTTACATTAAGATGTTTACAGCGATTTAGACAGCCATCCAAACTATGCGGTTTCAGAAAGGGTGTAGGCATGATAACATTTATTTTTCCAAATGAAAGACTGTAGCGTAAGTTGCAAATGAAGGGCCTCTAGTGAGTGGAATGGGTGTTGAAACTGATATTGATGACGTCGCTGACCCCTCCCCCCCCCCTTATCAGCTTTTCTGAAGTAGTGTGGTGGGGGTCTGCAGCGCCATATCAAGTTGTGGCGTCACATGCACCTTCCATTTGCAAACATACCAGGTTTTCGAGAAGCTGAAACTGAGATGGTCAGTTTCGACCCACTCACTTATTTTTAATGAAATTTGGCTTTCCCACTACCGGAAGTAGGGAATCGCAGGAATTATATGTGTACTCATAAATTATTGTAAACCCATCAGGCTCTTTTAAACATTCGTCTGATTTTATTGGTGGATATTCAGTTTTCGCTAAGCAGTTTTTATATAGATTATCATTTCGATCAAGCTCAAAGGTTACATAGAACCTATGACCCATCTTTTGGTAGAATTTTTTGTCTCACACAGAAATAATCATTCATTTTTGCAAATTGAAATGCGGAATGTAAATGATATTTAAATTACCGTAGATTGTAATATTAAACATTAAGCTTTAATGTAAATGGTACTTATTAAAATCTACCCATTCCTAGGTAAGGTACAGTGGTGCCATCTGTCAGAAAAATGTGTTCAGGCTCCAGAATTCGCTGTATAGTTTTGGTGCCACCATGGTCCAGGGAACGGCGCCACATGGCACCAGTGGGGCCATCTGTCAGAAAAATAGGTTTTCGATATAGTTTTCATTTTTTCCACTGTGCTGAATCGAATGGTATATGTTTCACAGCTCTGTCAGTCATCATTACAATGATTTATAAATATTTAACCTGGGGCCCATTCCTAAAAACTCTTCAACTTTTCACTTTGCAAGTCTTCATTTGCGAGTTATGAAAAGTAGGAGAACTTTCTGTTCCTAAAGACTTCGCGCTCCCACTCTTCAGTTCTACCCGAAACGAAGAGTGTTCTGTAGAGTAACCTTCGTATTGTGGAGCAACCTCCACCAACTGTTACAGTTTATCATTGGATGTTCCGACCGTTTTATTCCGAATCCGATTTCATCAAGTCTTCCGTCCTTCTGTAAGTCAACTTACTTGGGATTTGGTTTCGCCTAACCAAGAAACGACTCCCTGAAAGTTGTTTCGCTGACGACGAAATTAATTCGCGCTCGATGAATGCGGCCGACGGAGGGTCAAACATGTTCAACATCCTCTGATGAGAAGTATCAGAAAATTTCCATTAAAAACAATGAGGTATTTTATCCGCCAACAACAACAACCTGTCTCTTCCTAACCTGTTGTTCCTCCCAAATGTAGAGTATTTTGATGGCCTTAGTGGAGCTAAGTTGGGTGCTATTATAGATGATTGTCCTCACACTAATCGGACCACAGTTAGACCTAATCGAGAGACTGAATTCTCTTCTTTTCATTGATACTACCACATAAAACATAAAAACCTACCTATTTGAAAAGTATGTAATTCTACCGCAGAGTCATTTGGGACTGTTCACTTTGCACTAGGGATGTCCGATACTTCAGAAGTATCGATATATATCGTATCGATACATCTAAAAGTATCAAAAACTATCGATACGATACTTTCAAAAAGTATCGATATTTTGAAGTATCGATACTTTTTGTTACTTGTTCAAAAATGGGTGGAAATTTTCTTTTTGTTCCCTCTCCATCAGCGTGACAGTGAATATTATATCACATCCCACGTTTTTACTTAATCTACATTGGTATAATATAAAATACCATCGTCAGCCTATCGAAGAATTATTTCAGGATAATATTATAAAATGAACATAACAATAAATCACTTCTTTGTTATTTGAAACTTTTTTTGCTTAAGCGCGTGATTTTCAAAATTATTGACAAGACAAGGCATGCCCTTATTTCGTTAATGTGGAACAATCACATCAGAAAACAAGAAAGAACAAAGAAAATCCAACCTAAAAACTATTGAGTTAGGTTGGTTGGCTGCTTGGTTGGGTTAACATTTTGCTATGTATCGATATGTATCGATACTTTTTCCAAAAAGTATCGATACTTTTAAGTATCGATACTTTTGGGACATCCCTACTTTGCACTTTGCGGAAGATAACCTTTAGGAACAGAACTGTTCAAAACAGGGTAAAACTCTGCAGTTCTACACTTTGCATTTCACTCTTCCTCTTCATATCAAGGAATGAAAATTTATTCGCAAAGTGCAGAGTGTGGATTTGAAGAGTGCAGAGTGAAGAGCGAAAGTGTTTAGGAATGGGCCCCTGGTCAGTGAACCCAGTGTAGCGACTTGTACGAGTACAAAAACCTTTTAAACTATGGATATCTATACCCAAGGATCTGTCTGATTGTTCTTACCCAATTGAATTGTTTGTGAATAAACTTATTCTATTATTGTAATCAAAAGATTGACTGGCCAAAATTTAGGTGGGATAGGTAATCATTTGGTGGTGTCACACTTATCAAGTTTAGCCCAAAACGAACCAAAACTATTATCTAAATCCCGCTTGAATGACTCAATCGACGTTTAAAACATAGGTATGTCAGGTATAATTGTTTTATCGGGATTCCTAGTCTTCAGCTACCTTAGTTTCAGTTGGTAGTAGTATTTTTCAGACAGATGGAGGTATCATTAGTGAAATAACATAGATATTATAGTTTAGGTCAAAAGCCCTGGAATGTAGTCACATATATTTTTCCAGTTGAAATTGTCCGGCCTGGTTCAATCAGAACCCTTAAAGGCCATCATCTGGATATTGATGAACGCGTTTTGTGTGTTGGATAACGATTTACAGTAATGGCAGCATGAAATTGGATGTAACAGGATCTAGGTGGAGCCTAGAGAATATAGTACATTTTCGCTATAAATGTAGGCGAATAATTTATTACACACCGCTCTATGTAATATGGTTTGCAGGTTGGCTCGGTAAAAAAACGTCCGTTTTGAGATTAAAGACTGCTGTGAGAACCGATGAAAGGGTACGACTTATGAACGAAATAATCACTGGTATTCAAGTTATCAAAATGTACGCGTGGGAGAAGCCATTCAACACATTAGTGTCATTGGCCAGAAGGTAAGATATGTAATTATTCAATTGACATAATGTAAGTAACGCCCTTTGAGGTGCAAATACACCAGAGCAGAGTCCCGCTAATCCGGTCTAGATGGGACATGACGTCGTCCGGATTACCGGAAGTCCGGATTTCAATTGAATTTGCTGTAAAATGCACATGATGCCCAGAACTCGCTTGCTCTTAACAGCCGGAAAGGCGTTGGGCCATTAGCAGTGAGTGTAGGACTCTTTTCTGACTGTATAATATCCATGACCAGTTGATGGCAGTGTTTTCCTGACTATCCAAAGCCAGTTTTCTGATCTTCATTCCGGTAGAGAGAAAACAGGGCGGACGAGAAACTGACCATGCACTGCCTTCTCGATTCCCAACCATTATCAAACTCAAACGCTTATCAAGGTGGTATTGGATCGTGAGTGGTTTCTTACTGTTTTTCAAGAGTCAACTAACCATCAGAAAATTTTGATGCAGGAAAGAAGTGAGGCAGATACGAAGATCTGGTTATATAAAGGCTGTGATGTATTCCTTCACTGTATTCCACTCAAGAACTTCGGTTTTCCTAACAATATTCAGCTATGCCCTTTTGGGAAATTTCATTCAAGCTGAAAAGGTAACTATATCGACAAAACAACTCGAATTTATTTACCGTTTGGGCTGTAAAATGATTGGTGGAATGAAAAATGCTGAAGCAATTTCTTTGTAAATTATTACTATCCTTCTTGTTTTAGGTCTTTGTGATTCAGTCGTACTATGCTGCTGTGAGGATGTCCATGTCAATGTTCCTTCCGAGGGTAATTACACAAATATCGGAAGCTTTGGTGTCCGTGAAACGTATAAAAGTAAGTCATTCTGTAAAATTCTGTTCGTTCTGATATCATTAAATTTACTTACTTCCCGTTTTGTAATATAATTATGCAGCGATTATGACGTGTTACTTTGTAGGTAGGTACCTATATATGATATTGTAAATGACATTGTATTCATATTGATGACATAGTAACTCAAGCCCAAACGAAACTGTCTATCCACAAAATGTGCTTAAAATATCTAACAACAGAGAGAAAACGTTCCATTGAACGGTAACTGCTGGAACTCTAGCAATTCATATTTTGGAGTGGTTTCGGAAGGCTGTGCAACAAAATTAATGTACAAGGAACCGTACAGCTAAAACTGGGACAACACACTTCCAATAATTTGTCATGGAAGCTCTACAGTGAAATTAGTTTCGTTGGAGCAGTTACAGCTGAAACACCACATGCCTTGAAGAGAAAATAATTAAACACATGTAGAAATTTTGTTTCGTAATTAACACTTTGTATAATCAAGCACCACCTATTTAGTACTTGATCTATCTTCTTACTAGGTATATGAAACTCGTGTTTTCGTATGTTACCTAAGGACGTCTAAATCGGCGTGACCGATCTTAATGCCTCAACGTGATCAGCGAGTTCCTGACACGGACATAGGCTATGGTAAAACCGTCCGCAATATAAACAACCTTTCCTTCGCAACCCGATTTTTTGGTTTCTGCGAATCACTGAGTAGCTGTTTGTTGTGTTTTTGGCGAAATGTTTTAGAAATATTATTGTTCCCTAGCCATTTCCGAAAAATACGAAAAATGCCAAAACGAAAGTTGAATGTTCCCCGGTCCTCTGCCCGAGCCCGACAGGAGAAGGTCAGAGACTTTCTTATCAACAAAAGTAGTAGCAGAGGATGGTTAGAAAAACAAGTATATGATTAGTTAGTTGACGAATGGGCCTGGCTGGGTATAAATGCTAGTTATATGTTATATTTATGTGTATATGTTATGGGCACAAGCCTATGTCGGGCAATACGCGAATCGCCCGGGCGGTCCTTGGCAGAGCGGCCGAAGTGAAGTCGGACATGTGGCGACATTATGGAGAGTTGCCCGGGCAATTCTCGACCTGCCCGACTTTTGGTGGGCAAACCCGGAACATAGACGCAAAAGCATCACCATCATTAGTGGGGGGGGGGGGGGGGGGGAAGAAGTGTGATAAGGATGATGGTTTAATAAAATTAAGTAAAAACTCGTCAATGAAACCGCAACAAAAAAACGCTGCAAATCCCTGCACAACGGTTTATTATTTTGTATAGAATACCCTTCTGTTACAGATCACAGCTCTATGTATAGATAACCCGTCTATATAATATAATATGTACTATTCTATGCATATTATGTAGATCGCAGACCCTCCGTAGGTTAGTACCTAACCCCGTACTCGTTACTAGGTACCTACCTAAATCACGAGTTAAATGTTGCTAAAATAATTCTGCCGATGACAAACAGTACCTAACAAAAAGAAACACACATAATGAAGTTCTGAAAAGAAATTGTTGATGAGGAGTGAAAAAAGTTGCAAAAGTAGGTACCTACCAACAAACTCCAGCCCCTTCTACGTAGATTATAATAATGAACCGTTGTGTAATAATTTACCGTTGAGTAATGATTTACCGTAGTAATAATTTACCCATCAATAATACTTCAACGTTTGTTCAAGTTTCACTACCTACCAACAAACTCCAATAGAGCCATCATTTTTCAAATTAAATAATATCACAGAACAACCAACTCGACTTCATACTCCGCCAATACATATAATCAGGTGATCCCTACCAATGATTGGCCGTATTCACAAATTCCTATTGTGGGCGCGTCTCTGGTTACGAGATTTGGTTTGGATTGTATACAATTTCATTCACACTGGAGTCGAAAATGCCTGTCGGTGCAAACTTCGGGGCCTTACTGTGAACGAACGGCTGGACGTACGATGCTCCGGATGGTCTTAAAAAACTCGCAAGTTCAAGAACTATTTAAAACCGTAAAAATATTTACGTAAAATAATGGTATAGGCGTTTTGAAAATTTCAACCCCTATTTTGAACCCCTTAGAGATGACTCACAGTAACGTCGAGCTTCGAGGACCAACTAGACGCCGAACGGAACCTATAACCCGAATTTCATCAATTTTTTTTCATGGTAACTAAGAAAAGTGGCCCGTACGGCGTACGGCGTACGGCGTACGGCGTACGGCGTACGGCGGACAGACAGAAATATTTTTATTGCAGTTTTGGATTCTACATACCTTGAAACGTAAACCATCAAATTTTGAGGGGGGGTAAGAATTTTTTTTTTCATGCTCGATTCCAATGGTTCATTATTGAAAATAATAAACCAAAATACGCCAGTCCTTATTATGTACCTAGTATGAGAATCGTCATTATCATCAGGAACTGTGAAACCACTTTGGTCCGACATCATGATTAAACAGAGCCACGAGACAAGCAACACGATAACACGAGGGATGCATTGGAGAACGGGAGAGTAACAATACCAACGTTTATGTTTGGTTGTATCGCTTGTTGTCTTCATTTCCCTTTGGCTTTGGCCCACCGAGCGCCGGGCAGTTGGTGGACTGCCTGGGCAACCCCCAGTCTCGCATCGTCTTCCCATTTGCCCAACGAGGCCGGGGAGTCCGCCAACTGCCCGGGCATTTCCCGCAAATGCCCGACTTCGGCTTGTGCTAAGTGTACCAACCAATCCTTGGTAAAGTTAATAGAGATTTGTTCTGTTTTTCTATTCAGACATTCTTATTGTACGACGAAACTAATATTCCGCTTGCGCTGAAAGGACCAGGGGAACAAAATGGAAAGAAAAGTGGTGACCTGGATGTGAAGGCGAAAGGAGATTTTGAAATGGCTAACCTGGTTCATGTGAACGGAGATAAGTCTTATATTCATGTGAAGGACATCAGTGCCAAGTGGAATGTAGAAAGCGAAGAAGACTTCTTGAGAAATGTCACTTTTGACGTCAACCAAGGGGAGCTGACTGTCATCATTGGTCCAGTTGGATCGGGAAAAGTAAGACGCTCTTTGATTCGATACTGGTGCATGGGTCACCAAATTTATATTATTTTTTTAATGACACTAGATTCCATTCTGAGAACTTCGACGCCAACCGCACTGACCTACAATAAGTAGTTCTTTTGGTTTATTATTTTCAATAATGAACCATTGGAATCGAGCAAGAAAAAAAAAAAATTCTTACCCCCCTCAAAATTTTATGGTTTACGTTTCAAGGTATGTAGAATCCAAAACTGCAATAAAAATATTTCTGTCTGTCCGCCGTACGCAGTACGGGCCACTTTTCTTAGTTACCATGAAACAAAATTGATGAAATTCGGGTTATAGGTTCCGTTCGGGGTCTAGTTGTTCCTCGAAGCTCGACGTTACTGTCAGCCATCTCTAAGGGGTTCAAAATAGGGGTTGAAATTTTCAGAACGCCGTATCTCGAAAACTTTCGATTGAAGGGTATTGTTTTTTTTACGTTATTAAATTTGTCTTGAGCTAAACAATTTTTTGTGACCACCCGGAGCATTGTACGTCCAGCCGTTCGTGTGCACCAAAAAGCTTCGTCAACACGATCGTGAATCAAACGGTATAACTCCGGCCCAGATATCATCACTACGGAGCATCTGATTATAATCAAGGATGGCTGTATGAAGTCGAGTTGTTTGTTCTGCGATATTATTTCATTTGACAAGTGATGGACTACTGGATTTAGTTGGTAGGTACCTACTTGTGAAACTTGAACAAACGTTGCAGTATTATTGATGGGTATATTATTAAACAATGGCAAATTATTACAGAACGGTGAATTATTACACATCGGTAAATTATGACACCACGGTAAATCATTACACAACGGTAAATTATTACACAACGGCTCATCTACCCAGAAGGGGCTGGATTTTGTTGATAGGTACTTTTCAACTTGAACAACCGTTGAAGTATTATTGATGGGTAAATTATTACACAATGGCAAATTATTACTCAACGGTAAATTATTACACAACGACTCATCTACCCAGAAGGGACTAGATTTTGTTAATAGGTACTTTTGCAACTTGAACAAACGTTGAAGTATTATTGATGGGTAAATTATTACACAGTGGCAAATTATTACACAACGGTAAATTATTACACCACGGTAAATTATTACAAACGGTAAATTATTACACAACGGCTTATCTACCAAGAAGGGACTGGATTTTGTTGATAGGTACTTTTGCAACTTGAACAACCGTTGAAGTATTATTGATGGGTAAATTATTACACAGTGGCAAATTATTACACAACGGTTAATCATTACACAACGGTAAATTATTACACCACAGTAAATTATTACAAACGGTAAATTATTACACAACGGCTTATCTACCCAGAAGGGACTAGATTTTGTTAATAGGTACTTTTGCAACTTGAACAAACGTTGAAGTATTATTGATGGGTAAATTATTACACAGTGGCAAATTATTACACAACGGTTAATCATTACACAACGGTAAATTATTACACCACGGTAAATTATTACAAACGGTAAATTATTACACAACGGCTTATCTACCAAGAAGGGACTGGATTTTGTTGATAGGTACTTTTGCAACTTGAACAACCGTTGAAGTATTATTGATGGGTAAATTATTACACAATGGCAAATTATTACTCAACGGTAAATTATTACACAACGGCTCATCTACCCAGAAGGGGCTAGATTTTGTTAATAGGTACTTTTGCAACTTGAACAACCGTTGAAGTATTATTGATGGGTAAATTATTACACAGTAGCAAATTATTACACAACGGTTAATCATTACACAACAGTAAATTATTACACCACGGTAAATTATTACAAACGGTAAATTATTACACAACGGCTTATCTTCCAAGAAGGGACTGGATTTTGTTGATAGGTACTTTTGCAACTTGAACAACCGTTGAAGTATTATTGATGGGCAAATTATTACAAAACGGTTCATTATTCTATCTCCGTAGAAGGGGAACCTATACAGGTAAATTATTACACAACGGTTTAGGTAGGTACCTAGTAACCAGAACGGGGTTAGGTACTAACCTACGGAGGGTGTAGAATAGTACATATGTTATATAGAAGGGTTATCTATACAGAGAGCTGTGATCTGTAACAGGAG
This sequence comes from Leptopterna dolabrata, assembly GCA_954871275.1. Taxonomy (NCBI): domain Eukaryota; kingdom Metazoa; phylum Arthropoda; class Insecta; order Hemiptera; family Miridae; genus Leptopterna; species Leptopterna dolabrata. The sequence goes on along the minus strand of OX940982.1, from coordinate 7,149,433 downwards.
GGTATTCTGTACAAAATAATAATCCGTTGTGCAGGGATTTGCAGCGTTTTTCTATATAATTTTTCAGAATTTCCACCAATTGTGACATAATAGTTTTTAGGGGGGTCCCGCCCAGTGGAGAGGGGTGCAGTGACGTCAGAATTGGTGGACACTTTGAAAACTCATAGAAAAATAACTAATCATCTATCGCAGGACAGTGTGGTTGGTTTCAAATTCTCAGAACGGAATCTAGTTTCATTAATAAATAAATAAAAAATAAAAAATTCGTCCGCATACCCCATTCCACACGGTACTTAACAGAGAATGGTGATGTGCTATAAACACTGATTATGCAGCAACATTTTGAAAGGTTACAGCTGAGATAGGTGATTTCAGCCCTACTACACTATTACGTCTGTTCCAGAGTTCTCTGCTTTATGCCTTCCTCAACGAACTCCCAATCCACCGAGGTTCCATCAAAATCTCGGGAACCGTTTCCTACGCCTCGCAAGAACCTTGGCTTTTCCCAGGAAGTGTCCGTCAAAACATACTGTTCGGTCAACCTTTCGACAGAATCCGCTACCGTCAAGTGGTCATGATGTGCGCTCTACTGACGGATTTCGACCAGTTTCCCTTCGGAGATAAAACCATCGTCGGGGAGCGTGGAGTGTCACTGAGCGGTGGGCAAAGAGCAAGGATCAGTTTAGCCAGGTTTGGCATAATATATCATGATTTGTAGCGTGGTCACGGTCAGTCTGAATACCCTGTAGCTATAGCTTAACTTCCATCCAAGACCTCACGGTTCAAGTAGAAATTCCCTCTTAATTTTTTCAGAGCAGTTTACAAAGAGGCTGATATTTACCTATTGGATGACCCCTTGTCAGCAGTCGACACTCACGTTGGAAAGCATCTGTTTGAAGACTGCATTCAAGGTACTTACTTATCTATTCCATAACTTAAAAAAAAATACTACATCTTACCTACATCTCAAGTTCATTGTCCCTGTAAATCCTACGTTGTTTTTCCTGCAATACCAACGTGTAACTTTTGTTTTATCAAGTACATTTTTCTATGTTGGAAACAGTTCAATATCAGAGGATGTACAATAACAGATATTGTTAAACTGAGATGTCATCATAATGTAATGTTTTTGTTTTCAAGGGTACCTGAAGGATAAAACTGTGGTTTTGATTACTCATCAAGTACAATTTCTAGAATACGTAGATCAGATTGTCCTCCTGGAAGATGTATGTACTCCTATCTTTTCCAGCATCATTATTGCTAGTTTTTCTACCATTATTCAATGATGGGAAATTGTTGTTTTCATATAAGTTACATATTTTGTCAGGGTGAGGTAACTGCCAAGGGTACCTACCAAGAGCTACAGAAAAGCGGTTTGGATTTCACTAAACTTCTGACTGCTACTGGTGAAGAATCAGCTGAGGAAACCGCAGAAGTGGTTGTGCCTTACACGAGAGGCAGGCTGGATTCTTTGCAAGTTAGTTCGCGATTTGAATATTATAGCAATCAATGAGTTGGGGTGGAGGGATTCTAATTCTGTCAGTAGAGACGTGGCCCAGTGTTGTAGTGTTTTACAGGGGAAAACTGTTGAAACAGAAGCTGCACAGGAACCATAAAACAAAAAATAATTGTTTGAAAGAATATTTCACTATGCTGATTGGACGACTCAGAGCAGCTCCCTCTCAACCTAGCCATTCTTATCAAGCTGTTTTACATAGGCTTTGTGTGGATTCGTGTTGGGAGTTCGGAATTAGCTTGCTCAAACCACTGCATCTCCTGGACACCGGATGATGGTGACCATATCTCCTGGGAAGTTTATAGGGTAAAACTAATCAGCTTTATGGGGCACAGGTTTAGACAACCTTACATGTGTTAAGGCCCGACCACAACTCTCATGTGAGGCCCATTGAATTTTGAAGACATTATCAAAACTAGTTGAAAGGATATACGTATACAAGTGGCAAGGATTCAGACGTACAACCTCGAAACTAGAACCGATAGCCGCCACTACTTGTATTGTTGTATTTTTATGAAATCACAGAGGAACATTTTCGTCACATATTCGGGTACTTCAGGTAAATAGTTATGTTGGAGGAAAAGAAGAATTCAGAAACCCAATGGAGCGCTGGAAAGGCCAGTGGAAATCCACAGATAATTGTTATTACACACTAGCTATCAGGCCTACCAACTATACACAAGATGTATAGGGGCGCTCTACGAGAGAGTTCAGTTAAGAAGCCTGTGGGAAACTACCTTCCGGATTGGTTACTTGCCCATAGTAGTATACACCTAATCCTGTCAGTTCTGCAATAAAAATTTGATCAAGTTCGAGTGATTTAAATTCGACCATGTCTTCGTAATAATTTTCAGACATAAATGGCGTTTTTGTGAATATATAGCTCTTCAAGCTCTTCTTCTTCGTTTGTTTGATCGTAGTGGGTTAAATGAAGACCGTATGGGGGCCATCTCAACCCGCCGCTCCAAAGTTCAGCTAATTTCCATTCTGCTTAGTTATGCGCATTGCATATAACATCACACAGAACAGCATTTGTCCAGAGAGGTCTGAAACCTTTACATCATTCGGCTATTATTTCTATCATACCTACAAAATGTTTCGGCAGACTTTCTTTAAGTTCTTGTGGTATATACCTGAGAGCAGTTGTGATGTGGTACAGTCCCTCGTCGCGACGAGTTTCAACTTTCTGTACATACACTATTCACTGCGACTTCTGTGGTTATTCTGTTTACGCTTTTTCCTCCCCTTCCAGAGTGTGGCGTCCTCAATGTTTGATCTCACGCCTGGCGAGCTTCCGACAGCTGTAGCCGAAACCAGGAGCGAAGGGAAAGTTGGCGGGCGGGTGTACAAGGCCTACTTCAACGCCACTGGCGGTGGCTGCTGCGCTTTCTTCTTCATCTTCCTACTGTTTTTTGTGGCCCAAGCATTCGGTTCTGGAGGAGATTACTGGCTTACTTACTGGTATAAAAATTTCATACGACTTATAATGGACAAAACTATAATATAATAGGGGAAAACTGTAACAGTTAAAATTAATTTGTGCGGCTAACCCAGGAAAACAGTAGAGGATGAGTCAGAAATTCCCCACTTTTTCTTCTTTGAGAAGCGGTTTGCTAACCTCCTAAATGGAAACTTACCTACCTCATTTTTCATATCGGATAGAAAAATGTCTTCAGTTAAATCCTAGAGTAAATTTAAAAAAACAAGGGTCTCAGGTGGATTTGATGGAACTAGTAAGTAGTTAAGTACTTAGTCTTTTGGATTAAGGTATCAAAAAGTGGGTGTTTAAAACAACAAAAACCGAATTTCATTAATTTTGGATTTCATTCATTTTGGTTCTTGGTAGCTATCTGTGTATGATGGACCATTTTCGGATTTTGCGTTGGAATTCAAACCATACAATTTTGTGTGTGTGTGTTTGTATGTGCAAGTGCACATGTGGGGGTAAATATTTGATTTTCATGCTTGATTCCCAAGGTTCATTATTGAAAATGATAAACCAAAAACATTGGTCTCAGGTTGATTGGATGGATTAGTTGTTTTTCAGTTGAGAAACCCTTATTTTGGATTAAGATATTAGAAAGTGGGCCTTTGAAAATACAAATTTGAAATCACCCATTTCTGAAAATGACTTGAATGAGGAAAAGTTGATTTTGCTATAAATAAAATATTAACTAATTCGGAGGATTTTAGGGAAAATAAAAAATTGAACTAAGTATTTGTCTAGTTACAGGGTGATAGTGGACACGACCGAACAACACAAAATCAATTGTACCTTTTTAGTAGGTACCTGCCTGCTAAAAAGGCGATGAAAAACAGGACTTATCCTGACAGTCCTTTGGTAAGGACACAGGACATGGCTTCTAATACCTGAACGGTTGGCCAACCTGTGAGCTCAATGGACTAATATGAAAGCAAAATGGCCAACCTGTGGTGTGGAGGGTGTCTCATAAACACCTCCCTGCTATCACAGTAGCTTTGTTCATACACCCTGAACCGAGCAACCGGCACAAACACTTGAACGTGACCTTTGGTTCTTGCACCAAGACAGCACCTGCACCTGAACCCACCTGCACTTTCAGCACCTTGCTCAATGGGCATGCGAATCCGAACTGAACAAGAACTGAAGGACACCATGAACAAAATTTCTTGTTATTTCCTCAACCCTTACATCATGTACCTAGATTAAAAACGGAGTTATTGAAAGGTTGTCTATTTCCATTAATACATGAAAAATACACTGTTGTACGGGTTTCGGTGACCAAACCATCGTCAAACCAGACGATGGTTTGATCACTGACACTGCTGTAACAGTGTACTTTTCATGTATTAGTGGAAATAGACAACCTTTCAATAACTCTGTTAGCGAATTTTCGAAGAAAAAGAAGCTATTGTTCTCGGTCCAAAATTTTTAAAACTCGAATTTCCGAAAGATTTTTATACCAAAACCCGTTTCAGACCATCCTGAATTCACTGCCGAAAGACACCAAAAATTATATGTATATATATTAATTGCTATGCAATTTTAACGCCGGGGGTCATGTGAAAAAAATGTCCTGTCACAATATCCTGTCACAAAAACGCGTCACGCAAAGAGGAATGTGATGAAGATGAGCACAAAGAGGAATGTGATAAAGATGAGCACAAAGAGGAATGTGATAAAGATGAGCACAAAGAGGAACGTGATAAAGATGAGCACAAAGAGGAATGTGATAAAGATGAGCACAAAGAGGAATGTGATAAAGAATTACCAACGTTATCTTTGTTACCTATGAATAACTAGTTACCTACATTTCATGGTAACGGGCGCCGCTTGGCATTTTTTAATGTGTTTTAATCGTTTTATTTTTTTTGTGTGTTGGTGGTGTGGGGGGGGGGGGGGGTAAATTGCATAGCAAATTCTCCTTTGTTATACGAAGTATAAGAACACATCCTTCGGGGGTGAGGAACGGCGAAGCCGTTCCGAGGGGGCGGAGCCCCCTTTGGGGGTCCAGGGGGCTTGCCCCCTGGCGAGGCCCGAAGGGCCGAGTATATATTTATATATTTATATATATATTTATATATTTATATATATATTTATATATTTATAAATTTATATATGTATGTGTCATTCCAGACGATAACTCTCGACAGAATTGAGATAAAAAGTTCAAATTTGCACAAAAAATCTGTCTTGGCAATCGACAGGCTAAGTTCGTAGATGGGCAGAATCGGGTCACTCTAAGGGGGAGTTTTGGGGAGTTTTAGGGGGGGGAAAATTATCCATAAATTCCCAAAATGAAACAGTCTGACAAGTGACACCTCATTTTAAAGGTTTTTGTACGCTGAACACGATGGTGAAATCAGAATTGCGATATTTCATTCCGTTCTCAAACTGGAGCACTTTTAAGATGAAGGAACGTGGTTATTTCTTGAGATAAAACAGTTTTACATAAAATCAGTTATTTCTTCGAAAATTCGCTCTTATAGTCATGCTGCATGACTGTGGTTTTTTTTATTCTTTGAAACGGGTTTCCAAAATTTCATCCTGAGTGATTTGCTCGTTCAGGTACATAGTCTGATCAACACTTCAATTTCTTGCAAACTCATCACAATTTCTTGATTCTCATTTTTCAGGGTAAACTTAGAAGAATATGTGTACAACGCACCAAATGGAACAGTGACCGTGGATCTCAACTACCCATTCATTCTAACCCGTGACCAGTGCATCTATGTCTTCCTCGGCATAACCCTCCTTACAATCGGTATCGCTTTGCTGAGGTCTTTCCTGTTCTTCATAATGTGTATGCAGTCCTCCATGAAACTCCACGACAACATGTTCAATTCACTCTCGAGGACAACTATGTGGTTTTTCAACAATAACAATTCTGGTGAGTTGATTTGTATACAAAATAGATAAGTACTGTACATATTACAGTTTAGACCTCAGTTTACAGTAGGTGGTAAAAGGGCTGTCGGAATATAATGTAGTGTATATAATATATTGAAAGTGTTTTCCCTCATTTAAACAAAGAAGCTGACAGATTAGGCACTAAGCACTATTGCTGCCAGCCTGATGAGGTCCTTCGGAACATACACAGTGGTCTTCCAAGCGGAAGTACATTCTTTCCAGCTGTTTGGGGAGGAGATGCTGAATATCCAGCTCACCAACACCAAAGTGTGTCTTATCTGACAGTCGAGTGGCTCTCAAGGCCATTGCTTCCTTTGTGATATAATAAAAGCTGGAATGGGAGTGCTTGACTACCTAAAATAAAGTGGCCCACAATCAGACCATTCTCCTCAGGTTCTTCGGTCATGAGGGAGGCTGCCAAAAGAGAGCAGAGCCCTTGCCAATAGGACCAGTTGGAACCACAAAGAATCTTTTAAAGAACAGTGGGAACGAATAAAACACAAGCAAAACGTTTCGTGGCAGTCTCGAAGAAATGAACAGCTGAATTAATTTCTTCCAAAGAAGGGTGTTAGAATACTGGTAGGACTGGTAACAGGCCACTGCCCACTTAACTGTCGCCTAAAAGATGGGCAAGCTAACATCAGACATCTGTCGGTTCTGCGAAATGGAAACCGAGGATGCAGAACACACCATGTACCATTAAAGGTTCTCACACACCATGCGGGAACAGGACAGGAAACGCCATGAGTAGGACGCGGGATGTCGGCCGGCCGCCGCTGTCCCGTCCTGCGCCTGTACCTACATTAGGCTGGACTTTCCTCAACTCTCTTTCCCCCACCGCTCGCCATGCTCCCTTCGTCACAAGCAAGGGTGTGAGGGTGAATGCGGGGAAGGTTAAATATTGGACGGTGGAGGGAGAACGTCCCATGCCAGGCAACGCTGTTTTTCACTTTGAGAGTGATCGCGGCGGAACCAGTCCAGTTCCTACCCCAAGCCGTGACCGCCGCGTCTCACTTAGTGTGCTTATCTCCATTCAAATACACAGAAGCGAAAAAATACGACCGTCCTGTTCCCGCCTAGTGTGTGAGAACCTTACGATGTACTTGATTGTTACAGACTTGATATTCTTGGAAATGATGTACCTCTCCTATGCTTTATTAAAAAGTGAGAAGGGAAGGTCATTGACAAACCCTTTTTTGAGACCCAGGACTTTCTTACATATTAATACCGACTTGCCTTAATCAGGACGTTTGGCAACCATGGGAGACATGTTGAGCAGGTTGAATGATAGTTGTGGGCAGACAACACTGTGGCTCGTAAGGAGATGACGATCCGGAAGGCGACGTCAACCAGCTCATAAGCGACGTGGAAGTAAAGGAAGAGGAGGGGGACGGACCCGTGTCAGGGGACTGTAGCTAAGTTCACATGGAGATGCAATTCCGGACGGCAATCCGGGACAGCAACGCGTTCGCCATAATTTTTACTGCAGAGGCGTTCACGCAGCGGAATCATCACATGAAGTCTAACCGGCAAAATCAACCAGTAATGTCGAATTCCAATGTGGCTGAACAACCAAACAGGAGAGGTGTAAGCAGTAAATATAGTATCCATGACATTGCGTTGTAATAATCCATTTTGCGTTGGCCAGTAGCATTGCAGAACGACTTGCCGTACCGGATTGCCGTCTGGAATTGCATCTCCATGTGAACCTAGCTTGTAGGCTGTGAGGTGGACATTCGCTGTCAAAGTGTGAAACGTTCAATATATCACCGCCGAGACCCCTATTTTTATTATCCCTTTTTCTTCCGTAAAAATCAGTAGTGTCTCGAAGAGAATACTACAACATAGTAGGCAGAGCTGTCGAACTTTCGAGCTGACCGCAACAAATCAAGGTGCATTGGACAGCGCCTGGATTCCCCCACTCATAATGCAACGTATTTCCCTCTAAGCGTATTCCCCGTATCCCTCTAATTTGAATGTGAGTTGGTTTCGAATGGAAGGGTACATACTGGTGTTCCTGGTCTGTCTCCCGAATAATTTTCTCCAATGAGGCCAACTCGTGGGACTGGAGTACTTTTTCTGATACCACGACGTATTCGATACCAGTAACTACTTGTACTGGAAGAAAAGATTCAATACCAAAAATAGGTAGGTAACTTGGTATCGAAAGAAAATTTCTGATATTTTACTCCTGTCGACAGGTATCACACATTGCTGTCCACATGTCCCGTGTCTACCATCCAAATTCCGAAAGCCTTAAATGAAATCTTCAATCAGTATTGTACTATTGTGTAGTACTGTTTTTTTCAATGTGTAGTCCTTGTACCACGATTTGTAGGGAATTTCATTCTCACACCACATTCTTATTTTATGGACAGCCCAATTAATACCAATATTGTTAAATTCCACAAATATTTTCCGATCATTTTTAGGTCGTATTTTGAACCGATTCTCCAAAGATATTGGGCAGATAGACGAAGTACTACCCGCCACTATGGCCGACGTTGTGACTGTGAGTTTTCCGAATAATGATATTCCTTAAGTAGTCATAGTTGGTTTTATTCCAGAGTGACATAAATGATATTTAGCGTAGTCACAATAGACCCATTTGGTGGTCTCAGTGGCAGAAGGCATTACCCTCAACTCTTCAGGAAGGAAAGAGTAAATTTATTTTTTCTGTAGGTATCAGTTCCTTGATCTTGAAACAACACATTTTTGTTAATGATAACGAATTTATCCTTATAATTTATGGTTCATTATTTGTTTTTCAGATTGGGATTACATTGATTGGCATAGTTGTCGTTAACACTACAATCAATCCGTACATTCTCTTGCCAACTTTCGTCTGTACCTTCATTTTCTACTTCCTCAGAGTTTTCTATATTTCAACGTCGAGAAGCGTCAAGCGTCTTGAAGGGATAAGTGAGTGGAAGATTTGTCGCCAAGTATAATAAAAGATAGGTTATCCAGTATGTGACGGTGTGGCTGTTCTCGAGTAGTTTTTTGGTCCGGTGAAGAAGGGGTCGCTTGCCTAATCGATATCCGTTCTTAACCAGTGATAATCTCGCTGGTATGGTGGAGGGGGTGGACTCGAGGGTCCACCGTCACTCCTCACTATATCACAAGTATAACCTCAAGGATATTAATCTGTGATAGAAAAGTCGTAGAGGGTTGGGGGAGCCACCTTCAGGTAGATACACTCTTCATGGTTGTTGACATTCAAGATCCATGACGGTTCAAGACTCAAGTCCCTCATTTCAGGGAAACTACCCCACGGATTAAATCTGCAGAATTACTTTTGAATTATGTAGGTACTATAGATCCATCTGTAGATCTACGAACTTTCTTATTGACGTCACCTCAAATTTCCCTGGTTTCATAGGGAATCTAGATTACTTCAGGCTTCCCGACATTTTAGGGGGAGAGGGGGGGGGCTTCGATCACCTTGGGGAGTTAGGACCTGGAAAGACCAGGCTATTGCCCTCCATCGTATGTGCATTGGAACTGCTGTCAGTCTTACCAAACGAAGGGCCAAATGACTAATCTATGCAAAAACAAAGTCTTAATTTCATCATAACAGCTGTTAGTTTCTAATCATAGTTAGTTGAACATGAACGTATCTTGCAAACAACAGTTTTCAAATCCCGAATGGGGAATATCCACGTATTTTATTTACCTGTTTATTTGAAAGTAGACACTGAGATGAGATGGTAATTATTCATCATTTGAACGATACATTAATTGAAGGTCGAAGTTCGGATGACTTCATCGCCACCTTTTATGGATACAGTTTGTTTACATAATCCATGGCGTCCAGGAGAGCCTTGAAATCGATGCCTGACAAGTCCTGCAATATTACTTCCCCATTATATGCGGTATTCCTTCATTGTTGGAAAGTCGAGGGTGTGTCAAGTTGAACACTTTACCTATTATAGAATCCCAGAAGGAATGAATTTGATAGCAGTCGCATGAATCATGCAAACGTTAAACCCAATTATCTGTACAATTTGCCCTTCTTTTCGCTCTTACCTTATCATGGTACGTTGCACATTAAATACGTCCATTACATTACGTCCACTGGTTACCTAAAAGAGACTGTTGTTATCACCTAGATGTATAATATGTCGTTGCCTGGAGATTGAAGTGCGTACTTTAAATTGAAAACGACGGCAGCGGCTCAATCCAGCTGCTGCCGTCGTTTTTAATTTAAAGTACGCACTTCAATCTCCAGGCAACGACATAAATATATTTATTTATTTATTTCCAGTACGGGCAGAGCCCAATTACAATTTAGAAGCGGCACAGTAATAATATACCAGTTATCCAAAGACTACAATACATAAGAATATGTATGTTTGTAGATTAGTAACAAGATAGCAGTATTTTTATTTATTTATTTTATATTTTTAGATGACCTTCACATTGAGAAGATTGACAATACATGTATGCACTAGATACTGGTGATACGATTTTATTTCTTAACGAAAAGCAGTTGAAATCTTAATGAATTTGTGTTATAGCACGGAGTCCTGTCTTCTCTCATATGAGCGCCACTCTTCAAGGTTTAGCAACCATCCGTGCCAGCCATTGTGAAGCTTTGCTGATCAGAGAATTCGACGCACATCAAGTAAGTTACTCGTACAACGACCTCATCCTGATTTTTATCGAGCCCTTCATGTTATTTCAACCGTTGTATATTCTTCCAAGGACTTACACTCAGCTGCTTTCTATTTGTTCCTTGCTTGTACCCGTGCCTTTGGATTTTGGCTGGACTGTGTTTGCCTCGGCTTCATAACAGTCGTCGTTCTTAGCTTCTTATTCATCACAACTAGTAAGCCGAACCTTCGTCTACTCCGTTATCATTACAGTTTATTGCAATCGATCATTACCTAACTTTCACAAAACTTTTAGATGCCTTGGGAGGTGATGTAGGTCTGGCTATCACTCAGTCTATCGGTCTCACCGGGATGTTCCAGTGGGGTATGAGGCAGTCGGCTGAACTCGAAAATCAAATGACTGGTGTGGAAAGAGTGTTGGAGTACTCAAATCTCGAAGAGGAAAAGAACTTATACTCTACAAAAGGTGAATAGACCTCCTTTAGTGAACTTTTCAAGAAGATCGCAAAGATCTATTACAAAAAGTCGAAAAGCTGTTACCATGAAATCCTGAATCTAACTGTAGATTTTGAGGTTTGTTAAAATTGTGTTAGTTATTTTATTATCAATATTATGTTTTATATTACTGAACTACATTTTTGTAATTTCAAGAGGGTGAGTTTAAAAACTAGAAATTTTAGAATCTCCACACAAATGTGTCGAATTTGAATTTTTGTCGGTTGAAAATTGCTCTAAGTAAAAAGTATCCAAAAATCACCACAAAAGGTGAGTAGACAAGAAACATCTAATTATCTATCTAAATTTGCTGGAATCTATCTAAATGGAATCTATCTGGAATCTATCTAAATCCTGGAATCTATCTAAATTTGCTGGAAAGTTTCATCAGATCGGCTGATACTACAGGTATACTCAACTTAGGCTGCTAAATAGCTAGTTGGACAACAATTTTTCAAAAGGTTTAGAGCAGCTGATTGTCAAGCTACACACACATCAGTAATTAAACACTTCCTATTTTTTCAGATAAGTCACCGAGGTCTTCCTGGCCAGAACAAGGGAAATTGGAATTCATCAAGTTGTCTTTAAGATACAGCAAAGATCAACCGTGGATTCTAAAATCGCTGACGTTCACTATCTTCCCCAAGGAAAAGGTGAGTTTGTGCTACCTGGAAAAACCCCTGACTAAAGCTCTAATCGGAGAGTTGGCTCAGCCGTGCGAGTTCTGAAATAGCCACAGCTCTGCCACATGTATCTGAAATGATTGCTGGGGTGGGTGGAGGGTTTTTTTCTTGATTTTGAGAATCGAGCGCTGTCGAGTATCCAAACTCGTTCATGCAGTCGCATATCAAATGTAACTTTCCTCATTTGATTATAGCGTTTCCAAATAGAATTAATGGTTCCCCATAAATATGGTATCTACATTCAAAATTGCTGTTTCCTTAGGTTGAGGTGGGAGAAATTGTACTTTTTTCCCTTATACTTTTATTTACTCTAGCGCTTTGGCCTTTACATTCAAGGCCTCGTCAGAAGCTACCTGCAATGATATCTCAACGGTCATTCTAGTCATTATACTACTGGTCCTCCAGTAACGATCGAAACACCCTCCACAGGCAGACAGGTGACCAGTGGTATGATGACTAGAATGACTGTTAAGATCTCATTGTAGGTAGCTCCTGACGAGGCCTTGTAGGGGCGAAAGCGCTGAAGTAAATAAAAGTAGAACGAAAAAACTCGGCGCTGCGCGCCTCGCCAGGGGGCAAGCCCCCTGGACCCCCGGATGCTTACTGCTTATAGCCTACGGCTAAAATTCAAGAAACATGGAACATGCTTTAGCCGAGCTTTTTATGATTCTGTAGCCGCACTGTTATGATTTCACTTCGTCACCAGGATACAACCAAGTGACAACCAAACAAGCGTCATTGTTTACCTACTATCCATTTATAACATCAATTTATATAGTTATAGTATGAAATTACGAAATAAATACCAAGAACAAATACGAAATAAATTCGTGATAAATCAAGAGCTTTCCAACAAATGGAAAACGATTTTTGTCCGATGAAAATGAAAGAAGTTTCATTTCCCTAGCAACTACTCGGTTGTACAGGAAAATCATCGTTAAAATTTCGTGACACTTCCGCGTGACATTTTTCGGATAGTTAGTCCAAGGCTAAGGCCTACTTCCACCAAAAATTTGAAACGAGTTTAACCCGGAAGAGGTTGCAAATTAACGGAGTTTACCGCTCACTGTCTTTCACCAGAGCTCTGTGCGAGTTTAAACTTCCACCGAGGGGGCTCAAGTTTAAACGCCCGAAATCCGGCAAGTTAAAGTCGCTAATCTCCGTTATCCATGAGATCCCAATATGGCCGCCTAGCTCACAGCTGATTTTCGGTTCCGTTGTTATAGAGCTGTGAAATGAATTAACGTGAGTTGGCATTGTATTGGTATTTACTCTATACCATGTGTTCCACAATGATATTATATGTACCTACCTTACCTCGTGACTGGAGTTGTCGTAAATCAGAAATCACTTTGGCAATTTACAGTTTATTATTACAGCGGAACAATGGAAGCGGGAATCGACATCTTCTTCTTCTTATTTTTCCTAGTTACGTGTCTTGGCCGCATCCATGCCAGACATAGGTTGGGGAATCGACATCACCTGAGTGGTGGTTGTTGTTGTTTTGACGAGTTTATAGTCCAAGCGTGTCATATTGTCCAACTTTTGCTTGGACATTTTAAACTAAACTCCGTCAGGCAAACTCCGTTATTTCTAACTAGGTTTAACCAACTTTTGGGCTGGTGAAAGAAGCCAGCTGTCTTTCCAGGTTTAAACCTTGACGTTAACTTTAACGGAGTTTGGCTAAACTCAGTTAAATAATTTTCTGGTGAAAGTGGGCCTAAAGCATGTTCCATGCTAAAAGGGAAGCGACATTTCTCCCACCTTCACCTAAGCTAACTGCAACATGAGGACACCACTCACCAATACATTCAAAGTTGCTGGAAACAGCCTGGTGGTACAGTTGGATATTTCAAGAACCGAAACCGTACTAGACTGATGGAAACGGCTACGCGTCACTAGCTACCTGTTTACAACGATTCTCCTCTCCAAAACCGCTATCACTAACAGCCAACAAGTCGCTAGAAGAGCAGCACTGAACAACGGATGTGGACCAGTTTGTCATTACCCACTGAAAATCCACACGCTTGCAGGTTTTTCAGCATAGTAAGTCAATGCACTAAGAGAGAGAAATGAAATCCACGGAGTGGAATACGAGTATCTGCTGTCGTTACTGGAAATCATAGAGTGTTTGTTCTGGCAGGAGTCACCCACTTTATCCCCATCTTCACAAATTCCTAGTAGTGGCGGATCCTGAGAGTTGACATCGTGTACAGCACACTGATCCGTACAACATAATATTACCAAAATGCTCGATTCACGTGAGGCCGGTGTGGCACAGACAACAGTCGACAGTTGTAAGGTCGTCACCAGTGCTCGAGCGGTGAGTTTGCTCACCTTACTATCAGTGTCCCTGTTACACAGCTAACACCCTACTACATCAGTTATGAACTCCTCATGTTACCTCAGTACATATAGCCTACCAAGGTTACGTCAGTGATAATGATTGAAGCCTAATCATCTAGTATGTTGCGTTTCTAATTGTTTCTCCATAATACAGTGCCTCTCAGTTTTGAAATGTCTAAGATGGTCTTTCCTTCATTTTCTCAAAACCTCACCCAAGCTTATCACACGAAAATAATAAAAATAAAATTGGTCAGTGGGAATATAGGTAGGTCCATCCAAGATGAGGATGTTGTGTCTCCTGTTTGCTCGGAGTGCTGGTGACAGCCATACTACTCCTGTGGGACAGGGGTAATGCGTGAGGCTTTGGAGGTGAAGATTCTGTGTTCTCATCCAGTACATGCCTGTCTTTTTTTTTTTAGTCTGTTTTATCTGCAAGGTGTGATGGAGTAGGGCTAAGTGTGTACCTAACTTACAGTTATCCAGAGTGACCCCCCAGAAATCTGGGTTTTGACCCCTTCCCTGACTATTCTTACTGGTTATAAAAGTAATATTTTCTGCTTGTAGATCGGTATCGTTGGACGAACAGGGGCTGGCAAGTCCTCTTTGATCCAGGCTCTGTTCAGGCTTTGCGACATGGAAGGATCGATAATCATCGACGGCCTATCTGGCTCACACGTCAGCTTGCATGATTGGCGCTCCAAGATCTCCATCATCCCCCAGGAGCCCATCTTGTTCTCAGGGACTATCAGGAAGAATCTGGATCCCTTTGATGAACTCGATGACGCCACTCTTTGGAGTGTCTTGGAAGAGGTATATATCGATGACAGATACCTGTTGTACTCGTATGTTGACGACTCCCAGTCATGTCATGCCATGATTCATGTTTCTCCATTGTTTTCTCGCACAGGTGGAGTTGAAAGAAGTAGTCAGTGAAATGTCACATGGTTTGCAATCGAGGATATCAGAGGGCGGCTCTAACCTGAGTATAGGACAGAGGCAACTTGTCTGTCTTGCTCGAGCTATCGTGAGAAACAACAAAATTCTAGTGCTGGATGAAGCCACTGCTAACGTTGACCCACAGTATGTTTTTCATTAGCATCTTCCCTCATATTAAGTAGTCTGCAATGGATTCAACATTTACCTAAATTGTTTGTCATCCGCAGAACTGATGGCCTGATTCAAGAAACGATAAGAAGAAAGTTCGCTCCTTGCACAGTTCTAACGATAGCGCATAGACTCAACACTATCATGGATTCTGACCGTGTTCTTGTGATGGATGCTGGTACTGTTGCTGTAAGTAAACTTGCCATGTTCTTCTACTTCCACGTGGAATTTTCAAGAACATGAAATAAAAAATCCTTTGTAACCCTTTCAGCAAATTTTCGAAGAAAAAGCTATTGCAATGAATCAGAAATTTTAGAGTTGCATGAATTTTTGCAAAAAAGGTTTAATACAAGTCGGTTTTAGAGCACTCTGAATTCATCCCTATATTTTAACAAAAATGTATTTGTTTCACCACAGACGAAATCTGACCTCGGCTACAAAAATTCATAATTTCACGAAAATGTTTCTAATGCAATACTTTTATATTTCAGGAGTTCGACCAACCCCACATCCTTCTACAAAACAAAAAAGGAATATTCTACCAAATGGTACAACAAACTGGAAGAGCCACAGAAGAAGCTTTACATAGAATAGCTGAAAACGTAAGTTGTAGTTTGTCCCATTGAACAGCTATGAAATTAATATAGCTTTGTTATCCAATAGTATCCATGACAGAACTCCTCCCACACGGACAGAATTACGACAAAAATGAGCAAAAAACAGAAAAAAGAACGGAAATTGAAATAAAGCTGAATGCTTCGTTGATGCTTTTTGTCGAGTTAACAGAGTGGGCTATGCACATGATTTTCAGTGGTATTTTTTATTGATACAAACAGCCCCAAAGCGGTAGAAAAGGGGCTCCTCCAAAAAAATTATCTCCTCGTTTTTTAAGAACTAAAAGAAGGAGGTTATCATTTTTAAGAACTAAAGAAGGAGGTTTAATGGCTGAAGCTTCTGACTGGTTGGAGTGCACCATGCGGCGAACTTGTGAACCCTCAACATTCGATTGGGTTTACAGTATCCACACGGCAATAACTTACCAGACCGAAAGGAGTTGAGGAAAAAGAAACAGAGAAAAGGCTTAGAAAAATTCAGAGTTATAGACAAATGGGAGGTTATCATTCTTGGGTCCAGGCGGAGATGAGAGGTTCTCATTATAAGGTGACAATATAATCAAATACTCACTGATGCTCCTAAAGGAGCAAACGGGTTAGGTGGTGGGGTACATTACCCATACACAACAGTATATTCCCACAAATTACCGGAGGAATTCTAAAATAACTAGGTACCTATGTAGTGAACTCCAAGCTCTCTTGATGGGAATAGAAGTCGGTACTTCTCAAGGCTACTCAAGAATAGTGGTGTTTTCCAATTCAAAAGCAGCAAGCCGGGCTCTTCAAAAGCTTCATCAGGGGGGCCAGCAGCAACAATTATAACATAATTATGATGAACATAATCGCAGCTACCATCCTGGAAAATCCAGGTAAGGTAGTCTGTATACAATGCCTAGGCATATTTTGCTGCATACAGTGCAGCAAAATATGGGGCCTCACTACAGGACGCCCACTACTGCTGTTTACTCTACACTGGAAGAGTGGCAAAACCTTTATGACAGAGTGTCCATAGACAAAGGCACATCCATCATCTTATTCAGCCCCACATCCGTCCCAAACCATGGGTTTTCAACCATTCCTTAATACGGGAGGATATTGTTCAAATGGCATGTTCTCGGTTCCACCGATCCATAGCCTATTCCACCTGTCTCATTACAGGTAGTGAGAAGGAGGACATACCCACTACTATTCCACCGTTTTATGAGGAGTGAAATTTTAGTTTTTAATGCTCAAAAATCGCTAAAAATGATAAAAATTTGTCATGGTTAGACCTTTTTCACCCGCAGCTCTATCACATTTCTAGTATTTCGTATCTACTGTATGTCAAATATGAATGTAAGTAGGTGTTTTCTAAAAACTGATGAAATTCAAAAAATGGTTGAAAAGTATTTTTGTTAAAAACCGGAAGTGGGAAGTTTATTGACCCTCACCACTGACGCAAAAGTCACTGTTAATGCTAGATTTGCGTTTCCATGAGCTCGATTTCAGGGGGAACGTCACTTGACTTTCTTGTGATGACGTATGACTTGGTCTGTCAGGCCCCCGCCAAACACGCATCAGGCTTCAAACCAAGTTTTCAAATGTTAGTTTCTAACTCGGTTACTGTTTTTTTCCGTGTTACATATTTATTTATTTAAAACTCTGTGCACAGGGTCTTTTGTCCCTTCCTTGTGTACAACTAACTATAATTACATGAATGAATACCAAGCTGTATTTACAGATACAAACTATAAAGTAGGTAAATAATGGTACACTACACTTCGAATTAAGGGACAAAAAAATAATATATAGAGTAAAACGAACGTGGGTTTTAAGAAACGACATGAAAGCTCAGGTCATTGAGTGGAGGAAGTGAGCCTCTGTAAGTGGGGGGAAGATGAAAGATTATGTGGGAAAAAAAGAAGTGGGGAACATAAAGAAGTAAAAGAGACAAGTGAGAGATGATGGCTATGAAGGCTGACTGTCGATGAATTTTGTGACACGAGATTTGAAGGAACCCAAGGCAGGTAGCGTCCTTAGATTTAAGAGTAGGCTGTTCCACAATTTGGCACCCGCCAGTCGTAAAGAAGATCTGAATTTGGCACAGTTGGCTCTCATCAGTCTGTGTGGAGTCTAGGAGATGTTCCGAATTGGAACAGGCCAGAGAGGTACTGTAGATTATCAAAGGTGGAGCAGTGTGAAGATCATACCAAGAACCCTAGTTTTAATATAGGTGAGAAAAGTATTCCCAAATATAGGTGCAGCCTAATATTTGGGAGGAGCGTGCAGAAATATGCCCTCTGGGCTTATTTTACCGCTTGATCATGTATATCAGCTACTAAAATAACACCATTTATTAAATTTTTTCATATTTTATTTTCCATGCGCAAAGCCCATTACGCCTGAACAGTTAAGAGAAGTACCTATAGTCAGTGAGATATGAGAATAGGACCCCCCCTTTCTCCCAGAGCGGACCACTGTTGCCACTTGGGAGGGAATATTCCCTACTGGTCCGGGAGTTTTAGGCCTCCCTCAAGTGCTCACAATCGAGATGAGTCAAAAATGGATGTTTCAAACATTTTTTGGGCCTCAATTCAATTCCAGCATTCGATTCAAAGGTGTTTTCCATGCATCATGTCTGCCCTTTTCATTTCCAGCGAAACAGAGCTTAAAATTTAAAAAAAACCCTTGTGTCAGTATATTGTATTGATAATGGTACCGGTCTGCAGTTCTGTTTATAATATTTTGTGGAATAAAGACTATCTATTTCATTTGATAGGTACGTCTGGTTTTGAAAATGGATTTCCACTATCTCACCGCATCTGCCTTACGTTTAAGACCTCGAAATCCCCAACTGGCGAAGATGTATTTGTTTCGCCTTGAAATGGCACAAAATGTAATTGCGGATAGCCATCTGATCGAACGAATCGATGCCCGTTTTTAAACATTTCTTGGGCTTCGTTTTACCAGACGTCTCGAAAGCTTCTTCACCTCCAGATTTCCCTTCCCTCAAGATCTTGGTTACTGTGTTCTTGTTGAGGCCAGTTGCGTCGCAGACTCTTTCCGTCATTTTGTTGATGTTTTTCAAAGGACCCTGGTGTTCTTTTTGTTTTTGGAAGAACTTCCACACTCGAAAAACCAAGCAGCATGCTTGCGATTTGAGGGGTTTTCCACTCTTGATCACCGTCCGAAGACCGGGAGGAATTTCGATTGTCGAATCCGCCGGTGATTCCATTACACACAAGCTTGTCTAAATAAAAACCAAATGAATACCGAGAACTGACGCTACGAAACCAGAAACCAAAATGAGTAAGTCCGTTGAAAAGCCAAGATCGAAACCAATGAGGCAAAGTGCGTTTATGCAAACGATGGAAAAAGTGAGAAAAATGCAAGTTCAGCGTCGGTGACCGATGACAAATTGGCTCAGACCAAAAACAAGTGGGTAATGAGGGAGCTGGTACCTTAGCCTTATTTTCCCTTTCAGGTGGCACGCCTGAAAACCGCTGAAGGGGTAACCCCCAACAGGGAGAACTTCTGGTCCTAATCTCACATCTCACGGACTACAGTAATGGATTATTATAGATACAGTCATTTTTTATAGATACCACGTGCCGTCTTCTTTTCTTCTCATTCCTCGTCCTATTATTTTGAATTTTTGCTTCTTGAAATGAAATCCCTTGTCGACAAACCTTTAAATGCATATCAACTGAACCCTTGAACCCGAAACTTCCAGCCAACCTCTCATTCTCATGTAACTTTTACTTCCCTGTTTCAGCACTACCTACAGAAACATCAGACCTCATAATCGTTCGGAGCTACTCCAAGTATTACCGTGTTTTTCGTCGTCGTTTTCGTTTCTTTTTCTACGTTAAATCCGTCTAGTTTAACGTGTAGTATGTACTAGTGATGTGGATATCGCGGTTTCAAATGATCACAAGCTTCCGTTGTTCCTTTCCATGAGAAGATCTCACAGAAGAAAACCGGTAGGTACCCTAGAAATGTATCAACTCATCTTCTACATCACTTAAAAGTAGTTTTCTAAAATTTACCAAGGTTTCATGTGATCCAGAACAACCAACTGTTGGAATAGGCACGACCAAGATGAGAAATCCTGTCGGAGCTGACCTTATATGCGTTGTATAAAGTATTTGAGATGGATTTTTGCATAAAATGTACTTACCTGCTTTTTTGGCTGTATAACTTACAAGATTTGTTTTGTAAATATATAAACCTTGTACCGATTTCAATGGGTGTTTTATCCTTTTCTCTACACTATTTTTATACAGAATGTGTACGCAAGATTTATTCCCAGTCCGGGTTCCAGAAAAATCGCAGTTTCATCACAGATGAAATCAGTAGGTGTTTGTCCAGCCAACACCTACGCGCCATTCTGACGCTGAATCTACAATTATAACGCCTTTTCTCGCCCAAAAACCACGTTCCCAACGTCACTAATCGGACGAATTTCGGATACCAGGTTATCCATTGCACCAATCTTTATATCACCTGCGTTGTGCATTTAAACCCTGGCCAGACGCTGTTTTCTGGTGCCTGCTCAGTTAGTGCCGAACTTACTCTGAAAATTAGGTACCAACGTTGCAGTACTTTCGTGGGATGCTTTTGCAATCTTGGCCAAGTTAAATAAGACCTTACTGAGGCCGCCGGAAAATGACTTCGGAATGAGTTTATTCCGCCTAGTTTGTTTCATTTGTTCGGCTGTTAGATATGAGTGAGAGGTTTCTACAGATAGGCCAGTTAAATATGATCTGGTGGTGGAAAAAATTATAGGAAAGCTGGAAATTGTTTCAATAGTTTATTTAGACACCTGAAGTATCCTAGGTTTGCAACATTCTCCGCTGTGAGCTTCAAAGGCGGGAGCCAAAAAGGACAAAATTTTTCGAATTATTTTTTCAGATTTTTGCTTGTTACTCTTAAAACATGCACCTACAGACATCAATTAAAGATAATTAAATTCTGTTTCGATTGACCACCCAGAACTTCTAATTCGAGCCGGCAGTACGACCGAAATCAGTGGTCGAATCTGATAATTTTTCCCAACATCGCTGAAAAAGTTGATATAATAGAGAGTTTTTGCACCACCCTCACGCCGAAACGAAAAGGAAATGGCGGATAGGGCGACCGAAGTCAGATGCTAACCTTTTTCGGTTCAGTTTTTGTTCAGCTTTGGCATCTACCGGCTGGTGAAATCACGCTAATGTTATGCTAACCTCTCTTTCGTCCATTTTACTCTGTGGTGAATACAAATCTATGTCCACACATGGCGTCAAGTCTGCATTAACACAGAAAAACGCCAAGAAGCAGCTGTGAATACGACGCTCGACATTTTTATTTTCCAAGGAAAACAGAAGAGGGTAGGTAGCATTATACAGATTGATGTAAGGTTAAATTACGTTTCGTCATCTCAACATGACGAAAGCTGACTCCGTGAGATCCAGGTATTTTTTGTCGCCACGGTTCCTCAAACTTTTCGGTGTCTTAAGCGTGCATGTGCAGTACTGCTTTCGTTTTGGCGTGAGGGTGTTGCAAAAACTCTCTAGTGACTTTCCGTACCCGTACCGTCGAAAGGCTGTTCTAAATGGAAAATGTGAGATAGGCCGACTTTTTCTTTTGAAATTATAAATTTTTCCACTTCATGGAAAAACATTAAATCATGGATATGTTTTAACATGGACCTAATGGCCGGTGGCTATTCGGATCTAACAAATTCCAACATCATCATCATCATTTCATTATTAGAAGGCACATTTTTAGGTGCTACCTTCCAATCGCTACCTTCCAATTCGTTCAATAAAATGGTTTGTGCTCATTTCATTATTGTTTCGCTGGGTATTGTCGGTAACTACACACGCACATCTCCAAATTGTTTATCGGTTGCAGCGTTGCATTTTTTTCGGTCGCAAATTTTAGAATGACCCCCCAGGGCAAAAACATATCCATGTTAAAAACCCATGGAATGAAAGTTGCGCAGCATCAAATTCTGCGTACGGCAAGCACCTTACATGCCAAATTCTGTCGTCTACAAATAAAAAAATTCAAAATTTTGATTTTCTGTTATCTGCGAATTTGACATGTAAGGTGCTCGTTGAACGCAGAATTTGATCCTCCACAAGTTTCATTCCATACGTTTTTTCATTCAGAACTGCCGTTTCGAAGGTAAGGACGTTGAAAGTCACTATATCAACGTTATCAGCGATTTTGGTAAAAATCGCTGGTAAATCAACGGTCAATTAAATCGAAATCAATGATTGGTAAATCGAAATCTATGATCAGTTTTGACCACTGACTTCGGCCAACTCTCGAGTCGAATTACTACAAGTTGGGGCCAGGGTGTCCGAGCGGGTTAGAGCATCCGACCTTTCTATCTCCGTTTGGGATAAAAGTTCGCAGCGTCTCTGGTTCTCGTCTCGGGCGGGCACCAATACAAGCTTGGAAAAGCTTGCATTTGCTTAACTGAACAGCGATTAGCTCTTCACCTCTGATAATAATCATGTGAAGTCTACAGGTTAAAAATTAACGTTCGAGTAAAAAGTCCTCCTGAGATATGTACCCAACGAGATCAAATCCAGGGTTATAAAAGAAAAAGGAGAAACAATAATTATTACTAGTTCTGGGTAGTCAATCGACGCAGAATTTAATGCTCTTCAATATTTATGTAAAGGATGCGTGCTTTAGTAGTGATCAGCAAAAATCTGAAAAAATCCAAACACTTCGTGGTTTTTTGTCCCCTTTGAAGCTCGAGGATGTTGCAAACCTAGGACACTAAATATCTCGTGAAGCGATTAAAACAATTTCCAGCTTTCCAACACTTTTTCCACCACCAGATCTTATAACTGGCCTATCTGGAGGAATAACTCATTCCTAAGTTATTTTCAGGCCTACTGCAATAGTTTTCCATTATTCTTCGGTTGATGAAGTACATCACGGACTCCTTGAATTGTCTCGAAATTGTAGGCAGGTACTGAAATGAGCTGGGATGAATGAGTTTAGTGTACCTACCTAACTCACTCACGGTCCATACCTACAGGTAGCCCTTACTACAATACCAATAATTTACCAGGGTACTTTGTGACGAAAAGCAATATAGAATGCATACTGAAGTGAAAGAACTTCACGAGGAAGCATTAGAAGACCAGCGGAGGTGGTACCTAATGATTTAGATCCTCCAAAATTTGGCTACGCTATGGTATTTGGATTGTAATAGGTACCGTAAGAGTAGGTTGGTACTCTGAGAGGTTAAACGTATCAGCATAATGAGTTCTTCCCATCCAGATCGCTTGTACAAAACCAGTAGGTTTCGGAGTCACAAAAACAAATGGAAAGTGCAACCTCAATATTTATATCTTGGACGGAATACGTTGACGAATCACATGAATTTGTGGTCTTAAACTACTTATTACATAGGTACCTACTATATGGAAAATAACGTTGAAATTCAAGATCTTAAACGAGGGAGAGCCTTGTCGAGAATGTCTTTCTTGATTTTAGGGTAATCAGGATACGCAGCGAGAACTCTTTGACATGTAGCTACTGCTTCAGAGTAACGTTTACTCTTCAACTGATTGTAGGCTAACTTATAGCCTAACGCCGGGTTGGAGTCACCGGATAACGTCCAAGCCTGAAGGTAGTGTTGTCCAGCTTTAACTGCGGAAACGAAATGATTAATTAATCCAGAGGAAACTTATAGGTTCTTAGATTTCTCTGGAAATGCTTGAAACCTTAAAATAGGTTCACATACAATGTGGCAGCACATGGAAGCAGTGATGCTACGGAGTGTTTATCCGAGTATCACTGTTATCTCTGGCCAAGGTCATGGCTGTTCTGACTGAGCGTCAAGAACCTTTATAAACTGATCCTAAGCCTCTTCATGAGTCCCTTCTCTAGTACGACGATGAGACGAAGGGGAAGTGGAATCAATGGAGATTATTTGCAAGCCACTTACGTGCTAAGATCCTCCTCCTGACGTCAGGATACGTGATCTTGAGGATACGCTTCAATATGTACGACGTGGAGCAGCCCACGTCTGCGGCCTACGTAAGAAACTTGCCTTTCGCACCAACCTGATGCATTTATAACATTCCCAAGTTAGGTATAACCGAAAACATTCATTCCAGCAGCTCACATCCGACTGACAAGCATTCCTGAACATGCGCACAATTCACAAAACAGGAAGGCCGGAACCAAAAAAAAAAAAAAAAAAAAATAAGAGGTGACAGAAACTTTGAGAGAAGACTCTGAGGAAAGCTTTAGCGTCACTCTACTACCTACTTGAAATGACTTTGACTTAAAGGTTAGCATCTTGGAATTGCTTGCCCTAGGCCAACGTCACGTAGCCTCTAACACGGTGGACTGAAAAAACTATTGTTATAATAAGGAGACGGAAAATAATAACCTGCGCCTCCCCAGGGGCCTTAATGGTTTTCCAAAGCGTTCTATGATCTACGAAAGTGACTCTGCATTCATTTGGGAATCAAAATGGGTGGTTGGTTTGTTGGGACGAAAAAGTTGTTCCATCAATTTCGCAACTTGTTCGTGACTGGTAGTAAGCAAATATTCAGCATTCGACGTACACATAGCATAGTCAATGGCAAAGTGTTTCTACATGAGATCGTGAATGAATCTTTATACGGGTGAACAAAATTGTTTCATAAATCAATAACATTGTGGTTGGAAGTGCTCTTCGGCTGCTTTATAATCTTCAGTAGGCTACCTACTGCAACTTTCGCGGACAATAGGTACACAACTACTGGCAGATGGTGAATCCGTCGAAGAAACAACGACAAAATTACAGTGCAGTTACCGTTCATGATGTCACTGAATGGACCAAAAAATATAGGCTGCGCAACCTAATAATAATAAGGTTTATTTACCTTAATTACACGCATAAATGACTTATGATAAGGTACCTAGTCAATATACAGGGTGGTGCACTATTCGGCGCAACATAGCAGGGAAGCTTTGAACCCCCCCCCCCCCCCCCCCCTTCAGATAATATTTTTATTCTCACGTTGACTCTGTTTCCTCTAAATTAACCTTTGGTAACTTGGAATTCGAAATACGTAAGAAATGAAATTCTCCGAAATGTTATTTTTTAATGATAAAAAATACACAGAAAAGTCTTCAAAATGTACAGAAAAAAAAATCCTGAGACACAGTTTAGCCAGTAAAAGGAAACGTCCTCACCATTCCTTTATGATGTTAACGGGAGGCCACTCATCTATTCAGAAGTCCCAAACAACCTGCTCATTCACGGGATAGTTTCTGGGATTGTTTATCTTTTTTGAGATGCGAGCGCTAGCGAGCATCCAGATCGCTTGACAATGCATTCCACTAATCTATTCAGAAGTCCCAAACAACCTTCAGCTTTTTTTGTAAAACAAATTTGAAAGAATTGTAAAAAATCGCGTCTTTACCCAACTTGGTACCGCCTGCCACACGTTCCACGTTTGCCATCATTCGACACTGACTGAAAACACATCCAGACAACGAACGAAAGCGATAACTAATAATTCAGAAAATAATAATTTAAATAATTTTAAATCGTTAAATGAGTGGCCTCCCGTTAACCGATAAGTACCCAAAATTCTATTTACAATCCTCTCTTTTTATTAATTCATTTGTTAATTTATTGTTTTCCAACATGTGATCAAAAATGTCCCCTCTAGCAGCAACACAGAACACAGTTCCCCATGCGGTTACAGAACGAGCTTTACACAGAAAATTTCAGCCGGTGTTATAGCGTCGCAACATCTCGTGATTGCGTTCTGCAATAACTGTTCGATTTTGACGACGTTCCTGTGTGTAATCATCAATAAAAAATAACAATCTGAACATTATTTTTATAACACGGGATTTAAAATGACAGATGAACTCCGAATTTTGTTCTAAAGTGAAGGTTATTATTATTTAAACGTTTATTCCACGGTAGGTAATTGAATTCTATAATTAATAATTATGTATTTGTTGTTATTCATGAAGTATAACATGATTTTTCAAAGTTGAAAGAAAATTCCGTGTTATTGCATGCGCAGTGGCCGCACCAATTAATTCGATCGTTCTGTAATTCTGGAGCCCAACCCGCATGATCCCTGAAAATTTCAGCAAAATCGGATTCGAACTGAGGAAGTTATGCGAGTCGCAAGGATTTGCGGATACAAAGGCGGACACCGAACCACATTTGTTCGTTACGAAAGTCTCTTATCAACGAAGTCCAAAATAAACGCATGGGTCATTTCAAAATTTCGGTGTTCAAAATTTTGGACCTCTAATTTTTCAAGATAAAATGTGATTTTTTTTTTCACGTAGCGTATTCTTAGGGTCGTCCTAGTAATATACAGTGGGCACACATAATCATCGATATTTCCAGAGATAGGCCAATTTAAAAAATTTTAATTTCTAGGGAGTGAGAATCAAGTCTAGGGAATGAGAAAAGAATTCAAGTTATCGTCTTTAACGCATTGGAATCTCCTAAAAAACATAGCGTTTGTTTTATGTATTCAATTGAAAATTGAAATCACAAGCAGTCTCGAAAAATAAGCTCAATATCTTACTTAATTTCGATTAGTCTTTAACGTTATATTGCACTAAAAGTTGGAACCGAGTGTTTTTTTTAAATCAAAAATGTCACAGTCTTCCTGTATCTTCCACAAAATGAAATTGATGTTTACTACTAGGTTTACAGTTTATAAAAATTATCACAAAAATTATATTATCAAGTCTTTTTCAATACCTACTGTTTAGGAAGTTAAATGTCAAGAAATGAACTTGTTGTTGAAAAAATAAAGAAAGAACATTTGCTGTAATATAGTAGTATGTAACTAGATAGGTACCTAATACAAACATTGTTGTAAAATAGTGTAAAAATTAGTAGTAGGTAAATTCAATTAAATGCCATCAAAAGTTCAAAGCTCACTGACATCGATTTCCCAATCAAAGCTATACACTACTTGCCGTCTTTAATCATAAAACAAGGGGTAGGAAGAACATGTAAAACGTCGGATGAACCAACTTCACAATGGAAAAGTTTTGTAGGTTCCATTTTTTTGGGCCAAATTCTAATTCTGTTCAATAACGGAAATCAACACTTATTTACCACATAATGTGGTTTTCATGTCGGACAGTATAGGCAGAAAACGAGTGGGAAATATGAATTTCAGAGTTCCCCCTAGAAATGACGTATTGGGTAAATCGCTGAGTAGTTCAACTCAAATCCCGCTTGGAGTGCTAGTTCACCACTAAACTATGTACATTACCACAACGGATGGATGGATGGGACCGCAAACTTATAAATAAATGTAAAAGTCCTCAAAATCAAACCTAGGGGAGGTTCACAAAAAGTCACAGCAAAGGTTCTTGGAGGTTTCCAGAAAGGTTTGCCATTTCTAATGTTGGGTTGCTGGCAGTACTGAAAACCTTCACCTCCTTGGGGCCGGTAGCCAGTCAGATGTCAATAGACCTCATACTTCATTGCTTGCCGCATTTTTACTTTCAAACACCCTCATTTAAAAAACGCTGCAAAGTCTAAAATAAAATAATGGGTTTATTATTCTATTGGACAAACCTACAGAAATGTTGGCTGTTCATTTATTATTTCTTTCATGTGAAATAATTGAAATACTTAGCTATTTGTGATGGTTTCCACGAATTTTGGCCCCCAAAACACAAATTAGGTAACCTACGCTCCTTTTAATTTTTTTTTTTTAAATTATCTTTAATCATTGGTAGTGCCATTTAATCTTCTTGATCCACGTGTCGACACTTTTTCTAGTGTTATTATACAAATTGATGGTGATTTCAGACGATTTTCCAGGTTTTTTACTTATAAAAAATCAATTTTGGGAGCTGAACATTTGGTACAACCTCCATTTTCCACTCCTTGGTCAAAATCGACTTCATATTCGGCCTTCTCGTCCCCAAAAACATGGAAAAAGATACCTCAACAGCTCACGTTACTAAAACACAAAAAGTACCTATTTTTACACACATTTTCACTCATAACACCCCTGGGTATATTCCGATCGGGCTGAAAAGTTTCGGGACACAACTAGGGTCCAAATGGAGCATGTGTGCGAAAGAACGAATTTTTTAGACCGAAAATGAAGCCGGTACACGTGATACGGCGGACGGCGTACGGCGGACGGACATTGCATTTTTGGAATCTACGCACCTTGAAACGGAAAAGAAAAAATTTTGAGGGGGTTTTATAAAAAATTTTTGCTGACCGAATACATAGGTGTATTATTCACGGAATAATAAACCAAAACTCTGCGAAGTCCGTGTCACATGGGTTTATTATTAGGTGTATTATTCTGTGAATAATACACCTATGTATTCGCTCAGCAAAAATTTTTTATAACACCCCCTCAAACTTTTTTCTTTTCCGTTTCAAGGTGCGTAGATTCCAAAAATGCAATGTCCGTCCGCGGTACGCCGTACGCCGTATCACGTGTACAGGCTTCATTTTCGGTCTAAAAAAGTCGTTCTTTCGCACACATGCTCCATTTGGACCCTAGTTGTGTCCCGAAACTTTTCAGCCGATCGGAATATAACCAGAGTGAAAATGTGAGTAAAAATAGGTACTTTTGCGTTTTAGCAACATGTTGGTAACATGAGTTGTTGAGGTATCGGTTTCCATGTTTTTGGGGACGAGAAGACCGAATATGAAGTCGATTTTGACCAAAGGTTGGAAAATGGAGTTCTACCAAATGTTCAGCTCCCAAAATTGATTTTT
Source organism: Leptopterna dolabrata (assembly GCA_954871275.1). NCBI lineage: Eukaryota > Metazoa > Arthropoda > Insecta > Hemiptera > Miridae > Leptopterna > Leptopterna dolabrata. The sequence continues at coordinate 7,120,942 of OX940982.1, read as the reverse complement.
TATGGGTGAAAAACCTGGGAAATCGTTTGAAATCACCATCAGTTTGTATAATAACCCTGGAAAAAGTGTCAACACGTGGATCAAGACGATTAAATGGCACTACCAATCAAAGATAGTTTAAAAGGAAGAAAAATTAAAAAAAAGCGCCTAAACATTTCTGTAGGTGTCTCCAATAGAATAATAAACCCATGTGACAAGGACTTTGCAGCGTTTAGTAACATGTTAGCAACATGAGCTTTTGAGATATCGTTACCCATGCTTTTGGGGACGAGAAGACCAAATATGAAGTCGATTTTGACCAAACAGTGGAAAATAGAGGTTCTACCAAATGTTCAGCTCCCAAAATTGATTTTTCGTGAGTCAAAAACCTGGGATATCGTCTGAACTCACCATCAGTTTGTATAACAACACTGGAAAAAGTGACAACACGTGGATCAAGACGATTAAATGGCACTATCAATGGTCGAAGATAATTTGAAAAAAAAAAAAAAAAATCAGTCATGCAGCATGACTTAATGAGCGAATTTTCAAAGAAATATTCGAATTAATGGCTATGGTTTTGAATAAAGGAAAACTTCGGTCTAAAATTTGGTTTTCTATGTATATTCTCTTCGTATTTATTTTAATTTGTACGTTTTGTCCATCCTGATTCTACCGTTTGTTTATTACGTAATTGTACTAAGTGCTTATTTATTTGATCGCTGTGGGTAAATTCAAGGAGTTGTACTAATCGTTTGCCTCCCCCTTTTTTGCTTCGAACTCTCGTCTTCAATTAATACTTCTCACATTTTTCAATCTGACCACTCTAAGGGGGTGGGGGTAAGAGTTTAAAGATTATCCTAGTTTTGGGTAATTTTTGCGCACTTTAAATGCTCTAATTTAAGAACGGATTTAGATATCTAAAATCCGATTTCACTATCGTGTTCAGCGTGCAAAAACCTTTAAAATGAGGGGTCACTTGTTAGAAAATAACATTTTGGGGATTTTTGGGTAATTTTTGCGCACTTTAAATGCTCTAATTTGAGAACGGATCAAGATATCTAAAATCCGATTCCACCATCGTGTTCAGCGTGCAAAAACCTTTAAAATGAGGGGTCACTTGTTGGAAAATAACATTTTGGGGATTTTTGTGTAATTTTTGCGCACTTTAAATGCTCTAATTTGAGAACGGATCAAGATATCTAAAATCCGATTCCACCATCGTGTTCAGCGTGCAAAAACCTTTAAAATGAGGGGTCACTTGTTAGAAAATAACATTTTGGGGATTTTTAGGTAATTTTTGCGCACTTTAAATGCTCTAATTTGAGAACGGATCAAGATATCTAAAATCCGATTCCACCATCGTGTTCAGCGTGCAAACACCTTTAAAATGAGGGGTCACTTGTTGGAAAATAACATTTTGGGGATTTTTGGGTAATTTTTGCGCACTTTAAATGCGCCAAAACCCTCCTTAGAGTAGGCCAATTTCGCCCATCTTCGAACTTAGCCTTTCGATTGCCAAGATAGATTTTTTGTGCAAATTTGAGCTGTTTATCTCAATTCTATCGAGAGTTATCGTCTGGAGTGACACATATATAAATAAATATATATATATATATATATATATATATATATATATATATATATATATATATATACATATAAAAAAGTGTTAAATTTCAGGAATCGTTTTAGAATGGTCTGAAACGGATTTCTATGAAGAAAATTTCCAAAAATTTATATTATTTAAATTTTGAAGCCATTGCAATAGCTTCATTTTCTTTGAAAATTCGCTAAAAGGACCTTACCTAATTCGTGTTTTGGGGGCCAAAGTTGGTGGAAACCATCAGAAATAGCTATTCGAATTATTTCACGTGTAAGAAACAATAAATGAACAGCCAGCATTTCTATAGGTATGTCCAATAGAATAATAAACCCATGTGACAAGGACTTTGCAGCGTTTTTCTAGTGTTATTATACAAATTGATGGTGATTTCAGGTAATTTCCCAGGTTTTTGACTCATAAAAAATCAATTTTGGGAGCTGAACCTTTTGTAAAACCTCAATTTCCGCCTCTGCTCAAAATCGACATCGTCTTCTCGTCCCAAAAACCATGGAAAACGATACCTCAAAAGCTCATGTTACTAGCCTGTTACTAAAACTCAAAAAGTACCAATTTTTATACACATTTTCTTCAAATGAAATATACCTATCACGAGACAACCAGTGATATTGCTATGACACTGCTGGGCTTGATATTGTATTTCGGGCCTCTGTTTCGCATTATGCATTTCGCACCAGAGGATATTACGAAATCTCTGGGCTGTCCCAGGGGGCCATCCATGTTGACGAAGCTTTTCGGTGCAAAATTCTGTGCCAAAAACGATCGAACGGTTGGACGCTCCAGGTGGTCTCAAAACCCTTCAAGTTCGGAATCAGTTTAAAAACATTATAGAAAACCTTAAGTTTTCCAGGTACTACTGAAAATGTCAACCCCTATTTTCCACCCCCGCCGAGCTTCGTGGACCAACTGGGGTCTATCCCAAATGGGACTCATTAATTTTTGGTTCATGGTAACAAGGAAGGTACCTACCTGGTGACGGAGGACGGAGAGAAATTCCATTTTCGAATTCTACCTAGGAAGGTACCTTCAAACTGATGGAGAAGCTATTGACTAGAAGCTAGGTAGTTATCTGTGTGTTACGACGCCAATCAATCCATAAACCACAAGACCACAAACGGGACAAAACGCACGTAGGTACCACAAATACAAATCTGTCATCGGAACGGAACCGGACCGAAAGCAAAACGCACAAAATTTGACGCAAAAAATTGAAAACTGACTACAGACTCAACAAAGAAAGTGAATGTGATTCACGAGACAACAACAACAAATTGGAAGAAGAAGAAGCATCTCGTACCGAGATGACAAATTGAATCGAAGGGATCAAATCGATTGTGAAAAGGAACGGTTTTGGAGTGGAAATCAGATTCTGGGGACTGGGCCCAAAGTGGGCGTGGCAAACAATATTTTTACTCGACTGAGCATGCGCAGATGGGCCACTTTATTATTCTTTTCATTATTCTGTGAATAATACACTTATGTATTCACTCAGCAAAATATTTTTGTAACACTCCCTCAAAATGTTTTCTTTTCCATTTCAAGGTGCGTAGATTCCAAAAATGCAATGTCCGTCCACCTTATCACGTATACCGGCTTTAATTTACCGGTCCAAAAATTCGTACTTTCGCACACATGCTCCATTTAGGCCCTAGTTGTGTCACGAAACTTTTCAGCCCAATCGGAATATACCCCCCATGGGTGTTATGAGTGAAAATGTGTATAAAAATAGGTACTTTCTGTGTTTTAGCAACATGTTAGTAACATGAGCCTTCTTTTTCCATGTTTTGGGGGACGGGAAGACCGAATATGAAGTCGATTTTGACCAAGGAGTGGAAAATGGAGGTTGTACCAAATGTTCAGCTCCCAAAATTGATTTTTTATAAGTAAAAAACCTGGGATATCGTCTGAAATCACCATCAATTTGTACAATTACACTAGAAAAAGGGTCAACACGTGGATCAAGACGATTAAATGGAACTACCAATGATCGAAGATAATTTGAAAAAAAAAAGAGCGTATACCTAATTTGTGTTTTGGGGGCCAAAATTGGTGGAATCCTTCAGAAATAGCTATTTCAATTATTTCACATGAAAGAAACAACAAATGAACAGCCAAAATAATAGTAGGTGTGTCCAATAGAATAATAAATAAACCCTTGTGACAAGGACTGCCAGGGTTTTCTCAGTTGCCAAGGGAACACAAGATCCCACGGCCTGCCAGCTTCAGGCGCCTAGGTTTCGATTTCGATTGCAAGACATCGATTACTGTCGCTTTATTCCGATAACATGCTTGGTCTATGGAGCTAACATGAAGGAACCACCATGGTTGCACTACTAGAATATTGAAAATGCATAGCCAGAGAAATCTGGTGAGTCGCTGTTGAACTTTGTGAAAAACGCTAGTTACAGTGAAGGTAGGGAAATTCATATGCCAACTGAATAATGGTTGAAGTTTTTTTTACTCCTAGTGTTTTTGGGTGCCAGGGCAGTGGCCCAAGTGGCCTTATGGACACAATGCCCCTGATCGAATGATATTCTATAGGTACAAAATGATTTTCATACCTTTTATTTCAATACCTTCATAATGCCCACTATTTGGGTACCGCCGAATGACAAGGCAGGTCCTTGATACATTGTTTACAGTTTGCCTACAAAATTTATGAAATAGTGTGCAACAGAGTGAGAGGAGTGACAGTGGACCCTCGAGAGTCACCCTCCTAGGTTAGCAACATTATCACCAGTTAAGAAGAGATAGTGATTAGGTTTCAGCCTAATCGCACCCCTCTCCACTGGAAGCACAAAAAACTCGGGAACTGCCCACTGTCACAAGCATTCACAATATCACAATTTACCATGATTTCGAATGCCGATTTTATTTTATCCTGAATGTACTCTTCAATCTAGTGGCCGATAACAAAAATTATTGATTTATGAAACAATTTTGTTCATCCTCATAAAGATTCGTTCACGATCTCATGCAGAAACACTTTGTCATTGACTATGCTATGTGTACCTCGAATGCTGAATATTTGTTTACTACCAATCACTAACAAGTTGTGAAATTAAAGGCTCAGTTGATAATCTAGGAACAACTTCTACATCCCAAGAAACCAAACCACCCATTTTGATCCCCAAGTGTTCATAGATCATAGAAAGCTTTGGAAAACCAATAAGGCCCCTGGGCAGAAGAGGGATATTATTTTTCATATCGTTATTATAACAATGCCACTTAGCCTGCTACTACCAGGTACTAATTATCCGTACCATACTAAGTACTCAGGGAAGAGGCTTAGGACCGATTTGTAAAGGTTCTTGATGCGAGACTAGGTACGGAATGTTGTTGTATGTAACACAAAATTTACATGAATTAGCCACAAAAATATACTTGTAGTATTACGAACATCATTGGCAAAGCTGTGCAGCTGTAATATAACGTCATTTGATCATGGTTAGCAGGCACTGTTCGTGCCTATCATGACTGATATATGCTGTGTTTGGACAGTGTCGTATTTCTGGTAAATTCATATAGCTGTTGTGACGTCATTGACGCAATTGAGACCTGGAATATGACGTCACAACAGCTGTGTTGTGGGGGGGGGGGGGAGGATGATGTGCAGATATCATCTATTATTGATGATCATGGATACTATGCATTAATCTCTAGATGTTTGCTGAATTTGGTGCCTCGGTTTCAGTACAACTTCACATTAAATTACCTGTGGCTGTTTATTTCTGTTCCTGTCACACGGTTTCATGTCACGTAATTTCATACATTTTGAACGTCCGTGAGGCAAGTCAACTGCTGGACACTCCGTCTGAACCTACTACTAGGTACTCACTGTAATTCTGCTCTTTCTCAGCTATCATCCCGAGTAGCTCATAAGCCTTGGCGGAGGACTTGTTGTGCGTTATGACTCTATGAAGGAGATCGGATGCTTGCTGCTGAGATCCAGCCTGGATGTACAGCTCCCCGAGTAAAAGCCAACATCTTTCCAGATACTCCGCCTCTTCGAGGCTCCAAGGGTGTTTCGCCATGCGCTTCAACATCGCTTTCGCCCTGGCAGCTTGTCCCTGTTCCATATAACCCATTCCCAGACCTAAAGTGGCACCCACCCTGGACCGAACAATAACAATAATATTAGAAATCATTCTAGATACTTGACAAATACACGCAAAATACAATTTTAAAGTGTCCAATTTGAGTAGGTACCTAATTAATCTAATTTTCTTGATACGATTTTATTATCTGATAGGGCTCTACCTGTTTTCTTTTCACTTTTCCTTGAAAATGCAGGTATGTCAGAGGAGTTTTCATATACTCATATACTTCCTTTCCTATACGTTTTTGGTTTATTATTTTCAATAATGAACCATTGGAATCGAGCATGAAAAAAAAAATTCTTACCCCCCCCCTCAAAATTTGATGGTTTACGTTTCAAGGTAGGTAGAATCCAAAACTGCAATAAAAATATTTCTGTCTGTCTGCCGTACGCCATACGGGACACTTTTCTTAGTTACCATGAAAAAAAATTGATGAAATTCGGGTTATAGGTTCCGTTCGGCGTCTAGTTGGTCCTCGAAGCTCGACGTTACTGTGAGTCATCTCTAAGGGGTTCAAAATAGGGGTTGAAATTTTCAAAACGCCTATACCATTTTTTTACGTAAATATTTTTACGGTTTTAAATAGTTCTTGAACTTGCGAGTTTTTTAAGACCATCCGGAGCATCGTACGTCCAGCCGTTCGTTCACAGTAAGGCCCCGAAGTTTGCACCGACAGGCATTTTCGACTCCAGTGTGAATGAAATTGTATACAATTCAAACCAAATCTCGTAACCAGAGACGCGCCCACAATAGGAAATTTGGCGGAGATAGAATCATTGCTAGGGATCACCTGATTATATTGGCGGAGTATGAAGTCGAGTTGGTTGTTCTGTGATATTATTTCATTTGAAAAATGATGGCTCTTTTGGAGTTTGTTGGTAGGTAGTGAAACTTGAACAAACGTTGAAGTATTATTGAAGGGTAAATTATTACTACGGTAAATCATTACTCAACGGTAAATTATTACACAACGGTTCATTATACCATCTACGTAGAAGGGGCTGGAGTTTTTTGGTAGGTACTTTTGCAACTTTTTTCACTCCTCATCAACAATTTCTTTTCAGAACTTCATTATGTGTGTTTCTTTTTGTTAGGTACTGTTTGTCATCGGCAGAATTATTTTAGCAACATTTAACTCGAGATTTAGGTAGGTACCTAGTAACGAGTACGGGGTTAGGTACCAACCTACGGAGGGTCTGCGATCTACATAATATGTATAGAATAGTACATATCATAAATTATATAGACGGGTTATCTATACATAGAGCTGTGATCTGTAACAGAAGGGTATTCTATACAAAATAATAAACCGTTGTGCAGGGATTTGCAGCGTTTTATACTGACAGGTAGGCCACCCTGCAGTTGACCTTGAGGGAGGTGGCAGGGGTCGACCGATCAGCTGATCAGCGTGATAATGTCAGCCTCGACTCATCCTTCACAGAATCTTTATACAAAGTGTCCAGCCTATTTTGGTTTATTATTTTCAATAATGAACCATTGGAATCGAGAAAGAAAAAAAAAAAAGTGGCCCGTATAGCGTACGGCAGACAGACAGAAATATTTGTATTGAATTTTCGGATTCTACATACTCTTGAAACGTAAACCATCAAATTTTGAGGGGGTAAGCATTTTTTTTTTTCATACTCGATTCCAATGGTTCATTATTGAAAATAATAAACCAAAATGATGGCTGTTTTGGATTTTGTTGATAGGTACTTTTGCGACTTGAACAAACGTTGAAGTATTATTGGGTAAATTTTACACAACGGTAAATTATTGCACAGCGGTTTATTATACAGTCTACGCAGAAGGGGCATCTATACAGGTAAATTAGTACACAACAGTTTATTATTCACCTTACGATTCATGAATAAGTACAAATAATTAATGACTGAGTTATTGAATCCCGCGCATTTGTATGAAACTTCAATTCCTGGGCCAGTCCAGTACTCTATTTAGGGGTTTCCTGGGGGAGCTCGAGGGTATTGACCACAGAAAACAGTGATCTACACAGTGGGGGCATCTATACAAGTAAATAATAAACCGTTGTGTAATAATTTGCAGCGTTTTTCCATATTGTTAGTAAATATGCAAGATTTTTACAGCAATGTACTTCTTAATAAGCAATATGGTGAATTTAAGTTGATGTAAAATTCACCATGAGAGGTGGAGGTAGTTGGATGTTGGATAGGAGTGAATTTAGAGCTAAAATTGTGGTGTGTTGATTTTTGGTGTGTTTGCGGTTAAGGGCGAACCTCCACCGAGCGTTTGTTGAAAAGGTAAAAAGTGAATTTAAGTTAGAGAATTTGAATGCATGAAGTGCGTGTAATTTGGTTGTGTGTGTGTGTGTGCGGTTAAGGGCGGACCTCCACCGAGCGTGTGATAAATTTCGTCAGGTTGGTTAAGGGCGAGACCTCCACCATACCTGACTAAATTTATGTGTGTGTTTGAATTTAAGTGAGTGTGTGTGCGGTTAAGGGCGGACCTCCACCGAGCGTGTAGTGTGTGTCATCCGGATCGGTTAAGGGCGGACCTCCACCGAGCGTGTAGTGTGTTTCATCAGGGTTGGTTAAGGGCGAGACCTCCACCTAACTCTGATGAAATGGGTGAGTGTGAATTTACTGTGTGTGTGAATTTGCTAGGAGAGCATTTGAGAAGTGAGTTTTAAGAGAGGAGGTATGAGGAGAGAGAGAGAGTAGCCAGCAGCTAGAGGAGACGTAGAATGGCGAAAAAGGCGCAGGATCCGGGGTTTTATAGACTCTGAAGTCCCCACCCTGGTGGTGGGGTTTCAGGTTGAGCCGGATCCTGCGTCGGTTGCCCCACTCTTACCGTTTATTCCCAGAGCCTTATTTTCACAGGTTGTTTTTGGCGAGAACTTAATTGTAGTGAGTTGGAGTTCCGGGAGGGACTCACGACAAGCAATTTATTATGTTTGATAATACTCATTTTGTTAATAACTACTAGATAAGAACAAACAAGGTTTGCTTCGTAAGTTAGGTATTAATTTAGGTAGATACCGACCTAATACTTAAACCACAACAACTTTCCTAATACTTAATCCTTCCCTAATCCTTAATCCTTTCCTAATACCCAATACTTAACCTACATGATACTTAATCACAATAACTTTCAAGCTTAATTTGAAATTTTCCTGCATGTTACTGGTCTTCTCCTTCTTCGTCTACCCTCTTTACCTTGCGGTGTAGAGGGTTTGTTACTAGTAGGTAATATAACGTTTAAATTCCAAATATAGCTGTAGAGAGGTGTTTTGATTTTTATACAAAAACATCCCTATTTTATTTTAATCATTGTTTCATTAAATATGTACTTGCACGAAGGTAGGTTACCTACCTGCTCAACTTTGTTTGACCCACTGGTCTCGAAACTAAATTTCGTCCAATGGTTCGTAATTTTGGGTTTCACTTTATGTGATGTGGAAATATTCTGAAATAACTTCAATGCTCGCGTGTAAACTTATTATTAACACTTCCTTTATTTCCGTTTACTTGGGGAAGTTCATTTATTTTACTTAGTAGGTACCTAATTATTATTTGTGAAAGTGGAATATCAATTTAAGATAATGCAGCTGTAGTAATGAGTACCTACATTCGTTGTAATGAATAGGAACCTCCCAACAGTAGTGGGCGTTCTCCACCATAGAAATATTGATTTTCTACTGCACAACAATAGGTAACAGATCGAAAGTATGGAAAGCACAAACGTTTTAAGTGGTATTTTTTTATTAAACTTAATCCTTTAGAAAAAGTTACAATAAAATAGCTTTCTCAGGCTGGTAGTATGCATCTTACCCCGAATAGGTACTTCGCAGGCAAGTAAATAATTTATAGATAAGAAACAACAGGAATAAATAAACTTATTTATATTACAGATATCTCGAAATGAAAGGTCTAAAATTTACTTCACGTGGAGCCAAACTCAAGACAAAGCGATACGTGGGTTTATTATTCTACTGTACATAACTACAGCAATGTTGTTCATTTATTGTTTCTTTCATGTGCAATAATTGAGATAGCTATTTTTGATGGTTTCCATTTCCACCAATTTTGGCCTTCCAAAAACACTAATTAGGCTCCTATTTTTGAAAAATTATCTTTGATCAATGATAGTGTCATTTAATTGTCTTTATTCACCTCTTAATACTACTTCTAGTGTTATTATACTAATTGATGGTGGTTCCCAGGTTTTTGACTAATAAAAAATGAATTTTGGGGGCTGAACCTTCGTTACAACCTCAATTCTTCACTCTGGTCAAAATCAACTTCATATTCGGTATTTTCGCCCTAAAAAACTTGGAAAACCTCACAAGCCCATGTTCACTAAAACCTCAAATAAAACCATTTTCCCCTATAACACTCCTGGATGCATTCCGATCGGGCTACCGAGCTTCGGAGCACAACTAGCACCCAAATAGAGCCTGTGTGCGAAAGAACGAAGATGTTGGACTAAAACTTAAGGTAAATTGTTGGAACCTCAATTCTTCAATGGTCAAAATCGACTTCATATTCGGGTTTCTCGCCCTAAAGAACATGGAAAACGATACCTCACAAGCTCATGTTACTAAAACACTAAAAAACCCTATTTTTACATTCATTTTTCAGCCATAACACCCTTGGATGTATTCCGATCGGGCTGCAAAGTTTCTGGACACAACTAGGGCCTAAATGGAGCCTGCATGCGAAAGAACGAAATTTTTAGACCGAAAATTAAGTAGGTATGGATGATACGGCGTACGGCCATCGCATTTTTGGAATCTACGCACCTTGAAACGTAAAAGAAAAAAATTTGAGGGGGTTATAAAAACTTTTTGCTGAGCGAATACATAGGTGTATTATTTCAAAGAATAATAAACCAAAATGCGGCAAGAAATCAGGTCAATTGACATCCCATTTTACCAAGTTTTATTAATAATAAACATTTCTGACAACCTACTGTAAAAATATTTTCCTGTCTCCAGCTGCCTTCCTGTACAACGTCTGATGAATGTAACAGTCTTTCTAAACATGAACCTCGGTTTATTTAGTAAAATTCGATCTAAGAGATTACAGCATCAATTTAAAAGTTGAAATTATATTAGAACAGGCGATTCACATAATCCTAGTTAAACTGGAGTAAGGATGTGTAACTATATAATGAAACACCTGGGAACAGGGACGAGGGGCACCAGTAGAGAGGGGTGCCTCGAGCTCGACAGGGTGAGGACCATCACTAGCGCATACTAACGGCCAAGTACGTTACTGATGTGCACATCCACTCGTCGCCAGCTGCTAGAATGCCCTTCGGATGGTACACACCTTACCAATTTATCTGTTGTAGACCTACAGATTTTCAGACCGATCTCCGGTTTTCGGCTGGAATCTACCGATTTCTACGGAACGAGGGATATATGCAGAATAATTAAAAACGAATTATGACTATTGCAATGTATGCAATCGACGATAGCTCATTAGCAAGTTGAATCAACAATCTTTGGTTGTTTTCGTTATGATAACATGCACATTTACTCGGCCGCTAGAATGCGCTAGTGATGGTCCGCACCTCCTGGAGCTCGAGACAATCCTCCAGTTGAGGGGTCCAAACAATGGGGGGGGGGGGGGGTGTGGCTGTGGGGGGCAGCAAGGTCTAGTGCTACCCAGCAAGCCGCTGCAGTCATAGATGTGATTCACAATATTTTCTAGAACGGTATTAACTGGCTACTGCAGTGTTACTTCATTAATTTAGAAATTGCTAGGAACCTATAAGTTGTTCATTTATAGTTTTCTATACATTTTTCTCGTAGTTTAGCCAAGCCAATTTTAGCACATTTCATTAGAGTAGACAAGTAGAAGAGAAGACTCTTTTGAATGTGCCTTCAGAGTTTGGAGCTGTACTACGCAGTTGTGCCTCATCATAAGGCATTGAAAGAACCGTAATGCCTTTGGAATGGTTGTGTGGGTGTGGTGTAAGACACATACAAGTCCTTCTCTTATTTGTGGATGGGTTGGTACAAGGTGGCATGCTTCAAACAGTTCGAGTTTCGATCTTCTTGGTTGACAGGGACACTGCATCCAACTACACGCTGTTCGACGACCCGTACAGGCAAGCCATCCGGCTTTACACAGACCAACAGAAGTCAAATCTAATCAACGCCTGGATTATTTTGGGTTTTGCCGGATCCCTGTTGGGTGGCTATTTGACGCTTCTGGTCAACTTGAAATACCTGTTATTGGGCATCACAGCGTCCATCACTTTACTCACCTACGTGACTCCTCAAGCAGTCATCGGTTCGGAGTATGACATTGTCCTCGCTACTCTACTTCTGACTGGATTCTTCCACGGCATGAAAGACCCGACATTGATAGCCCTGATCGCACAGTGGATACCTCATTCTGAACTTGGGCAAGCTTTGTCTCTCATCTTCACCTCTCCAGTACTCGCACAAGTAACTACTCTTCTCATCTTCACATTCCTAAAAGATTCTCCATCTTCCTGGACCACTATATACTACTTAACAGGAAACACAGGAGTTCTTTGGTGCGTCAGTTGGTACGCATTTGGCTACCCTAACCCGAACAGATGTTTCTATGTGTCCCCCAAAGAGAGATTTATGATAAACAATAACATACCGCTCGAAACTCATAAAAAGTCAACTAACGTACCATGGCCTGCAATATTCAAAAGCGTACCATTCTATGGTGTTCTGATAACAAAAGTACTAACCAAGTGGATATTCAATCTAGTATTCTTCACTCATTTTGTGCAGAGCTATATGTTTGCTCGGGGGATTGGATACGATCCCACAGCGTACCTCATCATTATATTGATCTCTTCATCGATTCCTGGGGTTCAATTTCTAATTGCAACTGTTGGGGACAACCTAATTAAAAACAAAAAGTATCCTTCCCGCTACGTTCGCAAAACGTTCAATTCTATTGCACTCTGGGGGGACTGTGTGTGCTGCCTGTTACTCAGTTACAACGGAACTGACGTCTTTGACATGATTATGTACTCACTTTTCAATCATTTAGGAAGCCTGGCGTTTCAAGGATACACCACCAATTATTTTGACATTGATAGAAGATTTTCTGGATTCATTTACGGGCTTACCAGCTTCTTCTCGCTCATTCCACTGGCTTTTGTTTGCAACTACAGTTATCCCATCTTGACAGCGGTGAAAGACAATTCATTCAAGTCGCTGTGGAAGAGTCGGTATGATGCGGTGTGGCTAACTGGGGCTTTTTCTTGTTTTATTGGAAATTTCTTTTACATCATAATGGCAACGGATGAAAGCGACCCAATGTTGCCAGCTTCGAGTGAACAAGCAGCTACCAAAAAATGAACCCTTAACTACCCAGGGCCCTATCAGACCAGGCAAGAAGTCCTTCACAGGAAGTTGTAACAATGAAAATCCGTTCTATCATCAACTACTGAGTAAAATAAAAAACGTATCTGATGAATGAAAAGTGTACAGTATCTTCCTAACATTGCTACACTTTTTATCAATTTTTAACCTTTATGAGGGTGCATGTGCATGGTGGTATTTAAGTCATCCTGACCAACAGATAAGACCAGAGAGCCTTGGGACCAACAGGCAGGTGTCACTGAAATGCAGAAGGTAAGTGGCAAGTTCTCAGGGCAAGCAGAGCAAGTGCTGCTAGCCCAGTGAGAAAAGGAAAGAAAGGCGGAACAACAATACATATTTTCCCCTTACATATGAAGATAGGGAGGTTTTACTATTTTTATATTAATGAATAATAGATAGATGTGATCAGTTTTGTTGATCTCTCACAGAGTATTTTAGGAGTGATACACTAATTTTAGGAGGCAGTAGGAGAAGGGCAGGTACCTTCAGAACTAATGGGAACCACCAACAACCATACCTACTTACAGCATAGGTATAGAAGTTACAACATAGGTATAGCAGTAGATACAGCAGCTCTGCCTACTGTTATCAGGCGGAATAAACCGGTTCCCGTGACAACACTGCTGTTAAGATACCTCGAGCGTGGTTAGTACTTTGATGGGTGACTGCTGTGACATGTCCAAGTATGACCTATGTAGCTGTTGGGCGAACACCTCTCCACCACTCAAGGGGGGGGGGGGGATTAGCAGAGAGCAAAATGGTCAGGCCGAATTCTGATCCCTCACTGGAGGACAGCTGACCACCTCCACCATGCTGGCAGGGCAGTCAGACGAAAACCCCCAGCCTGGAATGGCTGGCTGTTACTTTACTTTTACTATCTGCCTACCTTAGGTAAATTCACCTTCTGATCCTCCAAGTGATTGATAGATTATGTGAATCAATACTAACAGATATTGATAGTAGGGCCACTAAATCGAGAAACATTCGATTAATTGTCTAAATGAAAAGGGTATGGTTCATAAGATAAGGCTTACAAACAAGCAAAGTGCGAACTTTGAATGAATCTCCCCACAGCGAAACTATTAGGTAGTTATAGCGTTTTTAGTTCAAGGACAAGCCTTATATACCGTATTTTTACGTGGTCAAGGTCGTCCATCAAATGCTTGCCCTGGCTGTGTCTGCTGGATTCCCAATTGATGGAGGGCAGAACTACCGCAGACCTACCGACGCCAGATAGGTATAAATCAGCGCATAAGTTGATATTATTTCATACTGGTCTTTTTGGCACACCAGTAATCAATAGCGTTAACATGAACTTATGCGCTCATGCGTGTACTTATGAAAGTGATTATCTGTTTGTAGCCAGCCAAGAGGCTGCCATTGGTGTGAGTTCAAATGGTGTGCCCACCCAATCCAAAGTTTTTACTAGCGTCTCAGCCCTGATAGTTATATGATTGTGTTCCTTATGTGTGTTTTCATAATGTAGTTTCAGCAAACTATGCATTTATGTAAATGGCAATTTGATGGCTACCTGTGAGTGTCGTTGTTGGCAAGCGTGGTGAAGTCAATGATGGCTCTTTCGACTTCCGACCGGTCGTGGGTGGCAACCCTGACGAAACTGGTGAGAAGGAGGAGGCCAGCTTCTTCTTCCTGATTCTGCGGCTTGAGTTCAGCTAGTAGCTTGTGAGCGGCACTTTGTCCCATACAGACCTCAACCATGTTGTGAACTGCTTGGCTTCCCCATTCAGCATCACCTCTGGCACCGTTGAAAGACTGAACGGATGCCTGCGTCTCTCCGTTGTACCAATGGTACAACCCTAACCATAGCAATTAACCTTATTCCATATAACCATAGGCAATTAAACTTATTGCGTATAACCATAGGCAAACTTATTGCATATAACTAAAAACATCCCTAACAGTTAATTTCCATCAAAGTAACTGGCTCTTAACTGGCCTATTAACGTTTCCCAGCGGACAGACATTTTTTTATCAACTCAAGCAAAATAACATTCGAAAATATAACTATATAACAAATGAGTTGCAATACTCGACTGTTAAGTTGAACTTTATAACATAACAAGCCAAGTTCTTTTATTGCACTAACCTGAGCGGAATTGATTTTTGTGTCAATTTAAATTTATAGACATAATGGAGGCTCCTGGACAGTCGACCAACTAATTAATAATCAGAGGAGATGTTACGGTAATATTACGGTCTTGGAAGATAATTCATCTTCTTCCCAATAACCGTAACTATATATTTCTCCAAAAATATATACCTACCTTTTAATCATGTAACGTTTCATGTGTAATAAGAAGAGAGTGCTGAAGAGCGAGAGTGATAAGAAGAGAGTTTTGTACTTCCCGTATTTCTTTTCTTGGACCCGTGTAAAAGAGCAACTAAAGCGGTTTTCCACTCAACAAAATACGCCACTGCTATACCTATATAGATTTCTGTGATAAAATCACAGTCAGTAACAAACTCGCATATCTCCATAACGCCGCCCAAATAGAACAATCAAGAATGAAAACCCTACAATTCGTCAAGCCCATTTGCGCATCCATTTCTCGACACACCATAAGTGTAGAATGAATCTATGTGGTTGGGAGAGCAAACGCAGAAGCTAAAAATACTCAAACAAGGGGCTTGCAGAGTCGCTCTACGGAGATAAGCGGTTGCCATATGGTTGGTCACACGCTGACTCCAACTTTGTTAGAAGATACAATATTCATCTTACCGTAACAATAGTGCAATCCTGGGTTGTTGGGTTCGATAGATTTAGCGGCCTCTAGATAAGGAAGTGACCGCTGGAGTGTGGCCGATCTACGAGATACTTCGACAAGTCTGGCTAGAGCGACCCAATAATTGGGCCGGCGGTCCAACAGTGAAGTGAAGTGGTTCATCGCTGAAGCGAGGTCGACCCTCCTCAAAGCCAAATCAGCTACCATCAGCAGTGCGGGTTCATTATGAGGGTCCTTTGCCATCAGGGATTTACAGAGTAGTTCACACCCATTCCAATCATTGACCTGGAACAGCAGTTCTTGTAAGTTAGTTTTGACAATGACTACACATTGGGTCACACAAATTATATTAGGTATACCAACTCATATACGGCTACTGATGCACCTAATTTACATCATCGAGGACTGATAGTGATTCACTCACTGAACACCAGAAGGGTACAAATGGGGGCTAACAGCTAGAGCGAGCATTAAGTAACTAATAAAACCTCCAACCTTACAAGAATAATATGTTTAGTAAAGGACCACTAAAGCTAAAAATGATATATTTTGCTTCCTCAGTACCGAAGGTAGGGAACCTTTGTATTTGTGCAAGAGTCCTCCACAGTGGGTTACCTCCACACAGGTTGGTGTTGGTCCTCGCCTGCCTTTGCTGATGATGTTGTATTGATTGCTACATCAAGGGCAGGAATACAGGCATAGATAACAGCACTCAATGATGCCTTGGAACAGGTGGGACTAAACCTCAATCTCAGGAAATTAATTTCCCCTGGTGCCGAGAGGTGGCCAACTAGTGGATTTTTGCTAATTCCTTGTAACGTCCATAATTACCCGAAAAAATAGTCGTAGTGATTTGTAATCTGGAGGGTAGGCGCGGGTTGGAGCACAAATGGTCCCACATCAAATTCACTGAAAAGTACAGTAACTTTGGTCTGAGCATGCATCAACATGAAATCTTTCTAGAGCCCACAACTGCCCTCGAAATCGTCGTGAAGTGATGAGGTTTGGAGGGTAGGTGGAGGTGGGCCACAGATAGTCCCATATTTAAGTCACTGATACTGTACAGTAACTTTCGTCTGCGCATGCGCAAACGTGAAATCCTAGTAGAGCTCCAAGTAGAGCCCTAGAAATAAAACTAAATAATAACTACCCTAGAAATTGTTGTTGTTGTGTTTCCCCTCGAATCTCTACACAAACCACTCCTATGCAATATAGAAAGATTTTACCAAATAAACAAAGGGAACGACGAGCAGGGTAGTGACAAGGGAGAAGGGTTCCTTCCATTAACAGCCACTCCTCAACGGTCATAACGGCTGATTGTGGGTGGGGGACGGGTGGAAACAGGCCTATATAAGCAGAACTTTTGGCCCAGCTCGCCATTCAACCGATCACTCTCCGACTTGCGACTTCTCTCTCTCCTACCCTTCTCCTGCACTCGCTGTGGTACCTACATCTCCGGGGTATTCATCTAATTCCTCCTGGTGCCCGCCGTGGTACATCGGCGGGGCGCCTTCCTCTCCCTCCTCTAGCACTCACTGTGGTTCATCCGCGGGGTGCTAGCAAAAGACTCCTAAGGAGCATCTAATACTCGCTGTGGTACATCCGAGGGGTATTAGTACTAGGTTCCTTCCCATCCAATCCTACCCTACCGTAGGTCACACCACAGTCGTAATGGGCTGAGATTTGGAAGGTAGGTGTGTGAATGAATGCCTATAATAATCCTATGAAACACATCATTAATCGTATTACTACAACTCCTATTCCCTCTTACTATTTTGTCATTTTTGAACCTCTAAATTTCAAATCCATATGCAAGAATTCTCCATCTATCCACCAAATGGACCCACCAACTAATTATATATGTCCATGTTAAATAGGTGAAGAAGCTACACTGCCTACCCTCCTTGGCTACTATTTTTACTGGCTCAGTGGGAAGAGTTCTTCAAAAGAATAAGAGGGCCAAAGGTTTTTTCAAAATCCGACCCCGCAGTGGTTCCTAGGGCGATAAAAAGATATGGCAGGAGGGGAGGGGGATGACGTCACGCCTATTGCGCCTATCTAGCAGGGGGTGCCCTTAGCTTCTCATCAACTGTTCGTCAGTAACATCGCAGGTTAATTTCCCCCTTGCTGCATATAATTTATTTATTGTGTGTCACTAGGTGCAGTCAGTAACTACGGACTGTGGAATGTTCCGGCCGGCCTCATGATCAAACAAGATTTCCCTTCTGGCTGGCTTAAGGCTGGAGAAGTGCGGGGTCGATTGTGTAGGCCCCCTCCAGCCACAGATGGTGCTGCGAGGATAAATTTATGACAACGATTTGCGATTTAACAGGGAATTTTTTTGAGCCATTTCTATTTCACGCCATTGTGCTCCTACTGCTATTTAAAAAAAACTTGCATGACATTTGGTAAACTGGTAGTTTATAGCAATTTTAGCATAATACTCAGATTATCTACCCAACGGCACATCCATCCTCAGTTTTTATTCTTAGCACTTGACATGCCTCAGCCTTCACCAAAAAAATATTGGCAAATGAGGATGAGAAGGTGTTCCTGTGACCTAATCTGATGAACCATATGGACTGCTGGACAAACAATGAATATTATGTTCTCTGTAAGTGATAGTTGATGGAATATTTCGGCCAGGGTAGTATTCAGAAAAGTACAGGGCTACATACAACGCCACATATTTATAATGATGAAACCCTTACCCTGGAAGTAGGACCAGACCAATCGCCAATACCACCTTAACTCCACGGTTCAGAGGAATAAACGAAAGCAATCGACTGAGAGAAATAGTGATTAATCACTAACATAAATCGAATAATATCACTGAGACATGGCAACTGCTCTTTATTTAACCCTCGGGCACTGGCACGTACGAGGGGAAGTAGATCGCCGGCGGGTGGTATGGAGTGCCGCCCACACGGAAACAGCAACTTTTTCCATAATAGGAACGTTTATTCGTAGTTCTGCGCAAAAATTAATATACCACCTAACTTAGCATTTAAAATAGCCTCCATAGAAATTGCGAAAACCATTTTTTTGTTAAGCCGATGGGTAATTTTCCCCAAAAATGGTCAGCTCAAGTCTTGATCAGGTTGGCAATAATATAAAATATGCAAATTTTATAAATGTTTGTAATTAGAAAACGCAATAGAACTTCACCATACGTAATTCAGTAAAATACAATAAACTTATACACCTATGAGGTAACTCAATAAATTCAGGAACTGTAAGTCATTTGGAAAAAAAATCAGCCATCACCAACACTTAGGTGCCCATAACATAGCTTTTGATTAGCAAAGAAAATGTCAAAATCGGTAATTTCATCCTCTGAAAAAGTCAGTGGAGGAATGTCTGCTTCATCTCCTGAACATTCACTGTCACTAGAATGATCATCGGGTCGAACAACTTCCGCTTCCCCCTCACTCTCATAGCTGAAGTCGAAAAGTGGAGCATGATTTTGACTAAAATTTTCTTCATCTTCTTCCACAGCTGTAGAATGCTCGCGATCTCTGAATCACTCATAACTCGACGACCACTAGCCATTTCGGCAAAGGAATAAACAAAAACTTTGGTCAAAAGTTCACGGGCGGGCGGTACACTGTGCCGAATTTATACACTGACTAGAACTGGCGGGCGGTACGTAGTACCGAGAGCGCGAACCCTCTCTCTTCACGAGATCATTGACGACTGATAAGTGCATAATGGAAGCAGTTAGGAGTACGTGGACATATGATAGTTGCTTGAAAGATACCTGAGCGTGTTCTACCGGTGCTTTGACACACTAGATAGTAATCATGATTTTGATCGGAAAGCGGCACCGAGTGCCGCCCCGCCAGTGCCCGAGGGTTAAATTCAGCATGAGAAAGATACAAGACCCATACTGCCTATACTGTACAGATGTACAGATATGGTTCCTCACTGCAAGTGTTGCAATACCTACCTGCAGTACCTAACGTTTTCACCACACAAAATTAAGGAATTCATCCGTTTTATAACAAATTTTATAATGATAAAAAACTAGGTATTTCTATTTCTATTCTATTCTAGTTTATTAGTTAGGTATTTTTAATAAAATCCTAAAAAAACCAAATGAGATGTGGAGAACTTATTTACCTACATTTTTAAGCAACTAAAACATCGAGCCCGACTAATAAAATACACTAAAGGACACACTATCCGGGTAGAGAACAGGAAACGTCACGGGTCGGGCTGTCCCGTCCTGCGCCTATACACACACTAGGCAGGACGTTCCTCAACTCTCTTTCCCCCACCGCTCTCCACGCTCCCCTCATTCAAAGTGAGGGTGAATGCGGGGAAGGCGTCTGTGAATGTGGGGAACGCAAACAATGGTAGGTGGACAGGGAACCGCCGTTTTTCGCTTCGAGAGCAATTGCGGCGTCACCCGTCCTGTGCCTACCTCATGCTGTGACTGCCACATCCAACATAGTGTGCTTATCTTCATTCAAATACACAGAAGCGAAAAAATACGACCCGTGTCCCGCGGCTGTTTCCTGTCCTGTTCCCACATAGTGTGTGAGAACTTAAAGGAGATATATTTAAGAAGGATGAAGGTAAGGTTAGGTTTTAAGAGTTTACCTCCATATAGAGTTTGGCGAGAGCGATTTGGACAGATACATCACCAGGGTGATATGTTAGAGCTCTTTTGTAGTGCTCAATAGCGGTATTGTGGTCCCTCAGCTGACTCGAATATATGGCCATCTGCTGACAAATTTTGGCAGACCACTCCAGATCACCCCGCCCTGTTTCTTCCAGAGCATCTTTGAGAACTTTAAGTGCTTTCCTCACATCTCCAGACTTTTCATGGACCTGGATGAAATAAAAATAACGAGCAAAACGTTTCCCGAGTGATAAAACCAACTTTTTTACAAACAAATCACTACTACCTAACGAATTTATCATACAAAATACGTACTTTTGCCAAAGTCAAAGCTTTTTTGGTGGAAGGAAATTCCAAGAGGACTTGTTCGGCTTTATCAGGCTGACCAAGCTTTAGCAGCAATTCCGCAAGCTCCACGCTACCTTCTTCCCCTACGAATAATTTCATCTTTCAACACAAAGAATTCCCATGTACCTTCCCATAAAATGGATAGAGGAACTAACCAGAATTTTTATAACACTTTATGGCTTTGTGATACTGGTGGCACTTCACGAGCATACGAGCTAGTTTACAATTTAGTTTGGTGTCCCCGGAGTTGCTCTGTATGGCCTTTTCATAACTCTGTACTGCCAAATCTGGTTCCTGTGTGAACATGAGAAAGTGAGACAGCGCACAATATTTAGGTACACAGGAAAGCACTCTAATATTTTCATAAGACAGCTTATTATCTAGTGGGGCCGGTGAACCATGTCATGATGGATTTTGGTGTAGTCCAAGTAGGTTTCAGTAAAATAGGAAATTTGTTTTGTCATCAGATGATTATGTTCAACAAGAAGCTTAAATTACATCATCTAAACTTATGGCTCAGTTTGGTTGGATATCGGAATAGAACCCATCCACCTTATAACTCTATCGCTTTAACATCTTCTATAATAAACCTTTAGAATCGAGCATGGGAAAAAAAAATTGTCAATCCCCTCAAAATTTGATGGTTTGCGTTTCAAGGCACGTAAAATCCGAAGAAAGCCTGTCCGTACCCCGTACTTCGCACTTTCCTTAGTAACAATGAACCAAAATTAATGATACTTGGTTTGTAGGTTAAGTGGTTACTGTCAGTCATCTCTAAGAGGTAAGGGTAGGGGTTGAAATTTTCTCCACGCCATAGATTAAAAACTTCTAACAGAACAGTATGGTTTTTATGATGTTATTAAATTGATTCCGCCGCACTTGAGGATTTTTGAGACCACCCGAAGCATTGTACGACCAACCGTTCGTTTGCACCGAAAAGCTTCGTCAACACGATCGTGAATGAAACGATAAATCTGGCATAGATACCACTGATAGGGAACACCTGATTTTAATCAGTGGCAGTATAAAATCGAGTTGGTTGTTAAGTGATATTAATTAATTTGAAGAATGACGGCTCTTTTGGATTTGTTGGTAGGTAGGTACTTACTTTTGTAACTTGAACAAACGTTAAGCTTCATGACTATTAATGACTGAATTATTGAATCCCGTGCATTTTTATGATACTCTAATTCCCGGGCCGGCTCCAGTACTCGATTTAGGGCTTTCCTGGGGGCTCGAGGGTGGGTATTGACCACAGATAACTGTGATCTAAGAAGGGCATCCATACAGGTAAATAATAAACCGTTGTGTAATAATTTGCAGCACTTTTTGGTTTATTATTCTGTGAATAATACACCTATGTAATCGCTCAGCAAAAAATTTTATAACACCCCCTCAAACTTTTTTCTTTTCCGTTTCAAGGTACGTAGATTCCAAAAATGCAATGTCTGTCCGCCGTACGCCGTCCGCCGTATCACGTGTACAGGCTTCATTTTCGGTATTAAAAAATCGTTCTTTGCACACATGTTCCATTTGGGCCCTAGTTGTGTCCCGAAACTTTTCAGCCCGATCGGAATATACCCAGGGGTGTTATGAGTGAAAATGTATATAAAAATAGGTACTTTTTGCGTTTTAGCAACATGTTGGTAACATGAGCTTTTAAGGTATCGTTTTTCATGTTTTTGGGGACGAGAAGACCGAATATGAAGTCGATTTTGACCAAAGAATAGAAAATTGAGGTTCTACCAGATGTTCAGCTCCCGAAATTGATTTTTTATGAGTCAAAAACCTGGGAAATCGTTTGAAATCACCATCAATTTGTATAATAACACTGGAAAAAGTGTCAACAGGTGGATCAAGACGATTAAATGGTACTATCAATGATCAGAGATAATTTATTTAAAAAAAAGGAGCGTACTTTATTCGAGTTTTGGGGGCCAAAATTGGTGGAAACCACCAGAGATAGCTATTTCAATTATTTTATATGAAAGAAACAATAAATAAACAGCCAACATCTCTGTAGGTAGGTATGTCCAATGGAATAATAAACCCATGTGACAAGGACTTTGCAGCGTTTTTAATTCCATTTTCGGATTTTGCCTACCTTGAAACGGAAACCATTAAATTTTGAAGGAGGGGTTAAATTTTGTTTCCATTTTCGATTCCAAAGGTTCATTATTGAAGATAATAAACCAAAATGACTGGTTTCTCTTATTTCCAATGGGAGAGTTTCAAATACTGATGGTCCCAGCCAAGGCAGCTGCCTAGTGAAAAAATCATTTTTAGGGTGGCTTACTGACAGAATGTTTCTGATGTTCCCCCTGTTATGCTAGGTATGGCATTTTTTGAACTCGTCAATGAATCTATGTACATATATGAGTAGTTTAAAGGAAAACCACTAGAGGAGGAGGTACTTCGAAATCCCTACACAGTTTTTATATCCCTGTTCCTATCATTATAAGAATCGAAGTATGATGATACTGTAAAAAAAAGTTTCGAGAAAACCATCTAGACGGATTTCCACTTGATTGCTGAAAATAATAAACAAATAACAATATCAAGTCCTACGAGCCAAAACTAACTGTTAATCACATACTGCGGCGCAGAAGTGGCAATAATACAGCAATTTCTGATGGTCCAACGAGCTGATCCTCAAAATTCCAAGTCATAAGTCTTTTTTTTTGCTTGCAATGCTCGTAGTAGGTATTCGTTCAGTTATCCCGTAAATGGTTGCATGTGTGTCAGACGTTTAGTAGAAAAAAATATTGAACAGCTAGAAATTAATAACCTGGATAGTCATATACGCGTCGCCAAGAAGCAACAAATGTTCCGGGCTCGGATCATGTTCAACCAGTTTCTTGTAACTCATAGCAAACCCATGACTGTCCTTCATGTGGTTCAAATAAATGTCAGCTTTCTGTATCTGCGCCTGAAAGACAAATCGGTGAGAACATTAGCAATCTGCCAAGTTCGAGTCATTGACTTGTGGTAACAACCCGAGCTATGAGCATTGTGGCTGCCTCTTAGGAAAAAACCATTTTGCGTAGTCCTAATCAATCAAAGAACAGGACTCACAAATAGTTTCTAATCACAACCCGAAGAGACCTCGCCGTCACCAAGTGTGAAAAATTGACGCGTCATAACGTATTTTTGGACAAACCAGCGAATCAACGAACCTTATCTGCTAGACAATGAATTTATCATATTCGGGTGCCAAATTACTGCCACCTGCCCAACCAAATTAGTTTTCGTGGGATGTGAGTACTATATTATGGTGCTTTGTCCAAAGGTTAAAATTTGAAGGTATTAGGATTATAATAATCATCTGCCAGAAGGGCAACAATAAATCAGAACATTATCAAAAAGATTAGTGCAGTGAAAAAAGAAAAGAGATGTGGAGTAGACTTAAGCAAGTACAGGAAATGAAGAGAAGCCATGAGAAATGGGGAAGAAGGGCAGAAGGAGAAAAGGAAACAGAAGAAAAGAGGAATGAGGTAGGACGCTGGATGAGGGAGTGGCACTCCAGAGGAGCCTAGAGAGGGAGAGCCCACCAGGCAGAGTTCCACAACCTACGATGTAAGGACATCATCAACTTGACAGTGATGACCTTATATTCCATCTCCAGTACTCGACCAGCTAATGACGATAAATTCCTTCGGAAGGTATGGTAATTTTACTGCTAATACTAGTGTGAATAACCCTTTGTATTTAGTACTTGAGTTACTCATAGTTTTGCTTAAGCAGCGGGCGACAGCATTGTTACCTCGACCGGAGCTTCCTAGAGGGAAATATGGAGATTTTATACTCAGGTAAGCAACCTTCAGTGGATTGAAAAATGTCACAGACCCACTGTATGTTAAGGTAAACCATGAGATCCGTAACGACCTCGACAGCTGATGAAGTTCCATAGCTAACATGGTTACCAATTCATTGTTATTCTGATTGTGACAAAGGTAGAACCACCAATCACAGTTTAGATTCATCTCTTACTAAGCGTGTGATCATTTTATAGAACAGTGAAATATTACTTCATTAATTGTATGGAATGTGATAAGATCCATCCCGAGCAGGTGACCAGTACGTAGCCAAATGTGTCCATTAGACTTAGGATGGAAAACATAACAGCTCTTGAATGTTACTCAAGGGTGTTCAAGGCAGATAAAATCAGGGGACCAGATGGAAAGCAAGGAGCAGTAACTAGAACGGGCAAGTATACGAGACATAAATAATTTGAGACGGAATTGGAAGGGGGTACAGTGCAGGCCGAATTTCTGAGTGAGTGGAGTGATGAGAAGACTTTGGCTACAAAAATTTGAATTAATTCTGACTGACTGGTGACAGAGAATGGGCATTGTTAAGGAGGATGGGGTGAAGGGATGAGGTTACAATGTAATGGTTGCATACTACAATCGCCTGAATTCAAGAGAGATTTCTGACGAATCTATTGCTCACACACCATTCGTTGATAGAAGAAAGGCCTTGACTTGAGCAACGATATGGTGTCAGTATTACTGTATCTGCATATTTGTATGCAGTCCACGTAAAGAAGGTGAATACGGTAATGAATTACATGAGGCACGTCGTTTATCAAAACATATAAGAGGAAAGGAGCTAAAAACAGAGCCCTGAGGAACTCCATCCACAATGGGCAGGAGTCCAGAGAACTGAAAATTCCTGAGAACAGATTGCATGCACCCAGTGCGATAGGAACGTATGAGAACGCAAGCACTTGAAGTAAACAAATTTGGATAGTAACTGATCTCCCCATAAGTGGTGAGAGGAGGACCAGTGCAGTGCATTCCTACAGTATTACGAATTATCTACCGTATTTCAAGATGATAGTCGAAAAGAACCGACCAGTTACCTTGACATAGTTAGGACTATTTTTTGGGATATCATTGAGGAGAGCAAGGGCTTTATGAATGTTGCCTTCCAAGGCGCACAGCTGTGCCGTCGCTATGGTGACAGTGAACTCGTGCTCACTTCCCTTAAGAAGCTCACTCGCTTCCTGTAACACATGACACAACACTTCTCAAGTCAACCAGGATTTTTTAAACCATTCGATATCAACAAATCTGAATGAATTCGAATCCATTTTATCTATTTTATTATTATTATGGCACAATCCCCATAAATGGGACACATCTATTTGATATGTGATGAAGTAGATGTTTTGATGAGTATACGTCTTTCATAACATATATCTGTAGTTACCACGAGTAAAGTAAACAGCATTCCAGGCGAGGGCTTTTCCCGACTGCCCTGCCAGAGTCACAGAAGTGATCAGCTGTCCTCTAATGACAGGATCAGAATTCGAGCTGACCATTTCGCTATTAACTTGGCTACTCATTTCCTCACAATGAGTGGCGAGGGGTTCGCCCAACAGCTATATGGGTCATAATAACTCTACGTGTGACACCTGTCACCCATCCAAGTATTAACCAAGCTCGAGGTATCTTAAACCTTTTGCTCCGGATCACCAAGGCGCGCGCGCGTCTGTGGAGCCGAGACCCCTTCCTACCCCTCACACGTATTTTCCCCATTCCATCACACTACTGGTTATAATATTTCGTGACTAACTTTATCAAGATATTACTTTGAGTGATAATAGAAGGACCAACATTAGGAATGGTGAAATTCAATGTAAAAGTTCCTGAATAACATGCAAGTTTTAGGTCTTGTGTGGGAACGAGTGATGTGCTGTCAACTTGAGGTAAGAACTTAGACCTTAGACTGAAACTGAAACCCTGGGGTCATTTTCCTCTCCAGACACCCCTCTTCAAAAGCAATTGCTTCTCCTTTACCTAGACACCAATATGTCGTTGGAAAAACCCAGAAATGAATCGCATTCTGAATGTCTGACAATCACGCCTGAATCACGGGCCTCAAATCTGAAGGCTGGTATGACTTTTTTTTTGGCAGTAGAGAACTGGCAACGTCGCACTTCAGGCCGGTCGCTACACCACCCACCAATAAGCCTAGGTTTGCTTATTTCCGGGTTTCGATAGTTTACCTATAGGTCTTCTCGCGATAATTATTTTAAACAGTAATACTGTTAACAAAAGTTATTGTTTCTAATGATAACAGAATGCAGGAAAATTGTGTCGTGCCAGAGTGCAAAAGTAATTAGGAATGTACAAAAGAATATGTGACTTCATTTCGTTTTCCCAAGGATGAAGAGAAGAAGTGGATTCCTGCGATTCCCCGTACTAATTAGGAACCAAAAACCATCAAGCTCAGTTGTTTGTATTATAACATTTTTCCGAAAATGATTTAGGTACAGTAGATAAGTAGGTACCTTCAACTGGGAGAATAGAAAGAAGGGACCCTTGCAAAACCTAAAGATACGTACCTACAGTGCTTTCCGCTACACTGATGGTATAACAATAGAATATTCTATGACATTCATCATTGAATATTATGAAAATTTTAATCTCTCAAGAGTTCGAGGATAAGTTTTTGAATGCTCCTCACCAAAAAGACATCGTAACATTTGTCTCAAAGAGATCGCATTCCAAATTAGATGACAGCAATACGTGCGGTCAATGAGATTACGAACCATTATTCCAAGAATGTTCGTGATCAAAAATCGAAGAATGCTGCAAAATCCTTGTCACGTGGGTTGATTAGGTATTCTATTGGACATCAAAAAAGCTGGCTATTCATTCACTGTTTATTTCATGTGAAATAATATTGATATAGCTATTTTTGGCATTTTCACAAATTTTGGCCCCAAAAACTCTCCTATTTTTGACAAATTATCTTCGATCATTGAACTTTTCATTGAATCGTCCGGATTCACTTCTGAGTTATTATACAAATTTCTAGTGATTACAGCCATTTTCATAGGTTTTTGACCCATAAATATTGAATTTCGAGAGTTAAAACTTCGTTAGAACCTCAATACTTCACTCAGTGGCCAAAATCAACTTCATATTTGGTCTCCTCTCCCTAAAAAACACAGAAAACGATACATCACAAGCTCAGATTCACTAAAACATGAAAAATACCTGGTTTTGCACCCATTTTACACCCATAACACCCCTCGATGTTTTCCGATCGGACTGCCGAGTTAGGGGACACAACTAGGGCCCAAATGGAGCCTATGTGCAAGAGAACGTTTTTTTTATACCGAAAATTAAGGTAGATATCGATGACACGGCGGACGGACATTGCGTTTCTAGAATTATATCTGTGGGACACTTGAGAACGTTTACATGTAGTAGTTCCCCGGACTACCCTTCGACAGCCTGTTTTAGAGAAATTCGAATAAGAAAAATTCGAATCTCCCGCCAAAGACAAAACTTCTCTGTGGGCCGAAGCTCCACGGAACGCTCTGCCAACGGCCGGCCCGCGCTGTTGGTAGCATTGGCGTTCCCCCCCAGCTCCTCACTTGTTCTTTGGCTTCCTTTCGACAGTTTGGTTCGTCCGTATTTTCTACACTTTTTGTGACATTTTCTCAGATTTACAGCAAGTTTTACTTTCCTACGTTTTGCTGCGTCAAGGTAAGCGTGTTGTTTATCAATTTGAGATATTTTCGACGCTTCGGACTTTCGTGGGACGACGTTTTCACGATGTTTAGTCCGCGGTCTCCACGGCGACCACATGGTCCCGTCTTCGACGTTCTCGACCCAATTTACGACGCGCGGAGATCTCGGGGGGTAATCGAATATGAGGAAGAGGAACCTCGGTATATCCGTACTCGTGTGGATCGGGATACCGGTGAATTTTCGGGTCGGAGGTATCGTCCGCGATCCCGATCGCCTTGGAGGCGCGAGGTTACCTTCGTCGAGAGATCGCATGTTTCGCGTAAAGATTCATGGGATGCTCACCCGGATCGTGAATTTGGGGGGCATTCCGTCGGTTCCGATCGTCAGTCGAAGAGAGCTCACCCAAATCGAGAATTTGGGGAGCATCTTGACCGTGATAGCGATCGAGAATCGCTACACGGTATCACAGCGGACGATTCGGACCTTGGCGATGAGGGGCCGGATATTCCGCCCCATATACCCACGTCGACGGGAGATCTCACCCGAGAGCCGCCTGTGACGTCGGGATCGCCAGATTTTGTAGGATTTACCCCACCTGCGGGAGATACGGTCTCGGAGCCAGGCCCTGACGCCGGTTTGGACCCCCAGGTGCTTATGGCCCTGGGTGATAACCCCACCATCCCTCCACCCCCGGCTCCGCGAATTCATCCGAGCATTGCGGACAGATGGGAACACCATTTGCGAAATGGTGTCCCGTTGGATGTTTTTAATGACCTTCGGGCTAAGTACCAGATCCCCGCAAATTTGCCGGCTCTATTGCCTCCCAAGATGAATCCGGAAATAGCGGCGTCAGTAGGGGCGAGCCATAAGTCCGTGGACGCATACTATGTCGGCGTCCAGCGACAGTGCGCCACGGCCATCTCGGCCTTAGGAATGGGTCTCTCATCCGTTGTAGATCGAGGCGGTGCGGCCGTCCCCGCGATGGGGAACAGCTATACTAATATGTTTGATGCGGGGCGGGCCATGACGGCCTTATTTTACGATATTAATCGTACCAGACGGCGCCTACTGTTGGCGGTATGTTCCCAAGCCCTGGAGAGGATCTCCAAGGATGTCCCTCCCTCGGAATGGCTTTTTGGGGACAACCTCACGGCGCGTTATAAGGAATATCAGGGGATGAGCTCCAGTGCCAAGGGCCTGGTGTCCTTGAGGAAACCGCCTCCGGCGCCTCCTCGCTCTCAGCAGCCCTCGGGGCCTGTAAGTCTGCAGGGAAACGAGAGAGGCCGAGCTGCCCGTCGGGGGGGGCAAGCTCACAGATCGGCCACCAGATCCCGAGGGGGTCAGTCCTCCGGCCGTGCTCAACGCCGACCGTCCAGGGGGACGCCCGGACCGTACAGCAGGAGCTGAGCTTGACGTTGTCACAGGTAATTGATACCCCGTTAGGGGGGAGATTATTTCGTTACACGGAGAATTGGCATGTTGTTACAGATAATCCTATAATTTTTTCTTGGTTAAAGGGGGTTGAGATACCTTTCCACACGGCGCCAACCCCCAACCCAAACTTGCGGCCACATCCTTCGGATGGGACGTTTGTTAGCCAAATGTCCATTATTGTGAACAAGATGGTGAGTAGAGGTATAGTACAAAGATGTGCCTCTCACCCAAGTCAAGTTGTTTCCCCATTTTTCTTGGTCGAAAAATCGTCAGGGGGAAGACGATTTATATTAAATTTGAAACACCTAAATTCATTTATAGAGGCCCCCCACTTCAAATTGGAGGATCATCGCACTATGCGGGACCTCATTGAGCCTGACAGTTTTGGGGCAACTATCGATCTCATGGATGCATACTATATGGTGCCAATTGCAGACCAATCCCGAGTTTTTCTCAGGTTCTGCTTCCGGGATCAATTATATGAATTTACGTGTTTACCCATGGGCATGTCGGTATCGCCATATGTTTTCCATAAGCTTATGCGCCCCATTGTAGAGTGGCTTAGGTCGCGGGGTATAAAGTGTGTCAACTATTTGGATGATTTTGGGGTCCTCGGGTCGTCAAAGGAGGAATGTACGAGAAACATTACAATCTTGTCAGGCCTGTTGCAGCATTTGGGGTTTGTTATTAATGACGCCAAAAGTAGTTTTGTCCCTTCTCAACAGTTCGTCTTCCTGGGGTTTTGTTTGATACTAGGAACTTGACAATTTCGCTGCCGCAGGAGAAGTGCTTGCGGATCAGGGCGTTTTTATATAGTTTTTATAAACTAAAAACATGCTCGGTACGTTATCTAGCTGGTCTCATAGGGACTCTAGTGGCGGCATTGCCAGCAACTCCCTACGGAAAACTTTATACAATGCATCTGGAGATGATCAAAGTGGAGGCGCTGAGGGCCAACAATCAGGATTTTGATGCGCAGTTTCAATTACCATTATCCATTCGGCCGGATATTGAGTGGTGGGTTTCCAATATTATGACCTTGTCTAATCGGCTGCATAATGACGATTTCTCTCTGACAATTGCTACAGATGCATCTTTGTCAGGTTGGGGAGCCACCACTGAGGATAACACGATCAACGGTTGGTGGTCAGTAGCCGAATCTGGTTGGCATATTAATGCTTTAGAGTTGAGGGCAGTTGAGTTAGCCCTCCAGCATTTCTGTGACCAGGAAAGGGACCGCCGCATCCTTATTAGGGCAGACAACACTACTGCCATCAGCTGTATTAATAGACAGGGGTCTATGGCTTCCCAGCTGCTGTTTGACATATCTAAGAGAATTTGGGGGTGGTGTGAACAGAGAAATTTGGTAATTTTTGCATCGTACATCGCCTCCAAGGATAATATGGTGGCAGATGAATGTTCTCGAGTACTTCCGGGGGAGACTGCATGGTCGTTATGGAATGATGTATTTCAGTGTATTACAGACTGCCTAGGGAGTCCCGACATCGATCTGTTTGCCTCTGCGGCGAACACAAAGTGCGACAGGTTTCTGTCTTGGCATCCAGACCCTAGGGCGTGGGGGGTGGACGCTTTCACGTTTTCGTGGACGGATTGGAATTTTTACGCTTTTCCACCCTTCATACTAATTCTTAAAGTTCTCCGTAAGATCATCGCGGAGAAATCCACGGGAATAGTTGTGGTACCTGACTGGCCTGCACAACCCTGGTATCCCACCTTTTTTGAGTTATTGATCTCAGCCCCCAAGTATTTTGGCCCTAACAGAAAATTGTTATATTTACCTTTCAGGGACCAGACCCACCCGCGGGCGGACAGGTTGCGATTGATAGCAGGGAGGTTGTCCGGCAGGCGTTCATGAGACAAGGGATCCCCTCGCCAGCGGTGGACACCATGTTGGCCGCTCTGTCTCCGGCAACGTACACCCAGTACCGCGGATGTTATCGTCGATGGTGGGAATTTTGTAGGGATCGAGGGTTGGACCCGTGGGATCCCAAACCCAAAATTGTAGTTCATTTTCTACAGACCATTCTTCAGACCACTTTGGTGTCGTATTCAACTTTCAACACTTACAGGTCAGCCCTGTCCCTTATTGCGGTGGAGCCGCTAGGTTCTGACCCCTTGATTTCCCGTTTTCTCAAGGGGGTAGCGCGTGTTCGCCCGCCTTCTGCTCGGTACGATACCACTTGGGATCCCCAGGGAGTACTACAATGGTTGGAGAAACCCTTACAGGGATTGCCATTACTGTCCCAGAAGTTAGTTACCCTTCTGTTATTGGCAACTGGACAGAGGCTGCAGACTATGGCCTCCATTAAACTGGCGGAGGTGCAGATCCGGCCAGGGCAGACCTTGGAGATACGGATCTCTAGTCGGTTGAAGACTTCGGCTCCATACAAGCCCCAACCATGCCTCACCGTGCCCTTTTTTCCACAGCGGCCTCTGATATGTGTAGCGTCCCTCATGTCAGAATATCTAAGGTTATCAGCTCCTTTGAGGGCCCCAGGAACAGAGGCGCTCTTTATTATTACCAGACCCCCATACACAGCAGCGTCACGCCAGACAATATCGGGTTGGGTGACGAAGGTGTTAAGAGAGTCGGGGGTTGCTGAGCATTTCACGCCACATTCAACGCGGCACGCATCAGTGTCGGCCGCAAATAGGGCAGGGGCCACTTTAGACACGATTTTTAGGGCGGCAGGGTGGACAAGGAGTTCCGCGGTGTTTGCCCATTTTTACAATCGGCCTTTGGCTCACGATGAACCGTTCAGTTCCCACGTGTTTGCTCAAGCAACGGTTCCCTAATCTGTTCCACTGTTTTTCCAGGTGGACAGGAAGAGGCTGCGGGTCCCCAGCTCGGACTGCTCGTCAGGGGTTTGATTTAAAAATTCTATTTTGTTTTCACTGGTTCTGTGATTACGCGCCACGATGTTCATCGTGGCAGTATTGTTTGTGGGTGGTGTTGGGGTTTTAATTTTGATTACAATTCTTCCTTTCCAGTTTACCATGTGTATTATTTTCTTTCCCCGAAGTTACAGAGACGTAAAAATTAAGAACATGTTTTTGGTTGAAGGCACATTATGGCCTTGGTTGCACCTATCCCCTTATATCAGGTGGGAGGTGAGTGTTCCAATCAACCTCCCCTGCCAGTAAGTGGGGGGGGGGGGGGGGGTACTACATCGGGGAGTAGACTAGCTAGGCCAAGAACGGGGGTCTGAGGAGTGATGGAGTGATGATAGTCCGGGGAACTACTACATGTAAACGTTCTCAAGTGTCCCACTAGATATAATTACAAATGAACTTCACAAGTTCGTTTATTCATCAATTCTACACACGTTGAAACGTAGAAAAAATTTTGAGGGGGAGTTCCAAAAAAATGTTCCGAACCGAATACATAGGTGTATTTGAAGAATAATTAACCAAAATGACAGTCGCAAACTGTAGAAGTTCCAGAAGTAGAACTATAATTAATTCATTTTCCATTTCCTTTCCTCCAAGTCATCTTGCTTGTTCCTTTCTGTTGTTCTAGGTACTAGTTCAATACATTTATTTTAAATAATGCATCATTCAGAAGACGGTTGTTTTCATTAATTATACCTACTCGCAATATACAGGTATAATAATAAAATAAGTGAAGGATTCATTCATGGAGCTAAAAGAACGCAGTGGTTACGAAAGGGGCCTGAACCAAGAAGCTATTACAGCATTGCAAAATCTTGCGCTGCGGCCTTCTCTAAAGCCGGCCATGCTTTTACTCGTCCAATTTTGGGACAGGATCCGCTGTCTTCACTGATGGCAGCTGTCTCCACTCAGGCGAAGGCGGCGGAGGCGGATTCCGACGTCATGGATTTCAGGGAGCAAAGTTATCGCTTTGCCACCACCCTGTCGACCCTTCTTTTTCTGGGTCATCTCAATCCCCCCCCTTGTTTTCCGAAGCGAAAACCTCTCGTCCGATAGGTATTATACTACTTCTACTCCTCAGCACTAAAGCCTGTGTAGGGCCCTGGCCTCCTCAACGACAGTTTTCCAATCGGTTCGATCCTGAGCTCTCAACCACCACCTTCCAGCTCTGACCTTCCTCAGGTCGTCCTCCACATCGTCTAGCCACCTCTTCTGCGGTCTTCCATGCAAGCGATGGCCTCCCGGCTTTCCCTGGTAAACCTTCTTCACGGCCCGGTCTTTCCCCACCCTTTCCACATGGCCGATCTATCTGAGACCGGCATGCTTTTACCTCCACAACAATGTCGGGATGTCCATACAACTCTTGGAGCTCGAGGTTTGTGTGGATTCTCCAACGTCTGTTGATGCATCTTGCGCCAAAATTTTTCTCTCAAACCACCTAAGAAATTCCTCATCCACACGTCATCGTCCAGGATTCAAAACTGTAGAGCACTACTGGTCTTACCACCATGTGGTATACTCTCATCTTGACATTCCTGCTGAGTGAACAGGCTTGGAATACTCTACTCAAGGCATAATATCATTTTTGTTACCCACTGTGACACGTGCTCTTATTTCGTCTTTCATGATGCTCTCTTCAGTAAGTAAGGCTCCGAGGTATCTGAAGTTCGGGGTCCGGCTGTAGGCTTTACATTATTATCTGGCTTCATTCTCTCCTCTCGTCTGGTCGAAAACATATATATTGGGTCTTTTGCCGGTTGATGGCAAGACCCATTTCTCCGGCACTGTGCTCCAGTCTTTGAAGCCCATCCCCTAGCTCTCTAAGGTTCCTTGAGATCACGTCAATCCGAAGAACTAAGCTTTACCAGGCCATGGATGAGCTAGGGGTTCCCCATAAGGTGATGCGATTGGTGTATATATGATGCTATCCAACACCAAGTGACACCAAGTGTAAAGTTAAAATACAAAGCAAGCTCTCAAATGAGTTTCACGCAACCGAGGTTTGAGGCAAGATGTGCTGTCGACTGATTCCTCTCTAAAAGGATATGCGGGGGGGGGGGGGGGGTAGACGTGAGCAATCCTGGAGGCATGCTGTGGCCGATGATACTGACACGATCTCAATTCTCTGCCCCCTCCCCCCCCCCCCCTTAGTTTGATGAGTCCACGGTATGGGGCCCCCGATTTCACAGGTGGGGCCGAATGAGAGACGTTTGATTTTAACATCTCATACTCATTTAACACTGTATTTTAATTTTTAACTAGCATTTATTGTACTCTTTGTTCATGTAGTAACTAAGTACATATTATGTATATTGGGCTGTACCATTATAAAATTACTATTTATTTTTTTCAACTAATGTACCTTCAAGTCTTCTGCAGCCTGTGCTAATTCCTTACTCCTCATATGAGCAGCACTCAGTTCAGCATACAGGGTACCGAGTTCATTTTTCGTCAGTTTGTTAGGACCTACAAACCAACCAAAGTATGAAGATACCAGTACATATAAATGTGCACCTTTACATGTGTGTACATTTGTATGACATGCAAAATGCATTAGGTAGGTACAGTTATTTACAAGTGAAATTGCTTAAAACTCACCTTTTCCAACACTGATAGCCTGTTTGAGATTATTTATACAAACGGTATCGTTTCCACGGTGTTTCGCCACAAG
Source organism: Leptopterna dolabrata (assembly GCA_954871275.1). NCBI lineage: Eukaryota > Metazoa > Arthropoda > Insecta > Hemiptera > Miridae > Leptopterna > Leptopterna dolabrata. The sequence goes on along the minus strand of OX940982.1, from coordinate 7,085,652 downwards.
ACCGCTCACCATATGATACGCTGGGTACTCCCGTATTTTCAGATTGTTGCTGAGACCATGCTCCAGCATTGCAGCGGCTTGTTCAAAGTCACCCTTCCGGTCAATCAGGATGTTTAGTTCAAGTCAAGCTCGTTAATAGCACAAAACAATGTTCCAAAGATAAAACATACTCGTAATAATGCAAAGGGATGAAACATGATCTTATTACCTTTTGAACGTGCATGTTGGCAAATAGCAAATGAGCATGAGGGTTTGAACCATCGATATTGTCCAGGATGTTGTTGAGCGATGATGCTGCTCCGGCAAAATCTCCAACTGCCAGCTGAACTTTGGAAAGCTCCAAATTAGCCTCCACCAATCCTGGGCACGTCTCCACAACAAGATTTAGGGTCCTCAACTTCCTCTTTTCTCCCATTTTCTGCCAATTCACAAATTATTCATCAGGTGATGGCAACTTATTGAGGTATTGTGGAAAGTTCAACAATTATTAAGGAGGTAGAGAATTATGAAGGTAGCTAGTGGTAATCTTATTGCACGGAGCATATTAAAAAATTATGTAGGTACTGTAGCAATCAATCACTGTCCACTCTCTCCAAAATACGGGCAAAATGTCCAAGTCCTAACTATGTTCTGTCACTGGGCCATTGTAAATATTTTGCATTATTAATCAACATGTTCTTCTTCTTCCTTGTTCTTCTGCTTATGAAGGTAGCTAATATTACATGTCTAGACCAGAACTAACATCACTAAGTTTGTTTGAACTGATACTCTGAGCTTACTAAAATCCCTCACCCATCAAACTGCCTGGAGTGCTCCCATTAGCTGGTTGTTCGAGCTTGCCACATGGCTTACTGTTCTTACTCTAACAGCAATGCACTAGTGTGAGGTATGCAAAACAAGGATGGTGGGGGCAATGCCTTTGTCACTATGGTCCACTGGATGGTGAATAAACGAAGAAATGCTGGTGTCTGAGACACACTGCAAGTGACCACCAGAACATCGCGTACCTACTCCATAGCAGAGCAAACCCACCACCAACACCACCACCCACCACCCACCATCAACAGGCTCAAAGAAGCCTGAAAGCTTCGGCTTGGCTGGTCACTGTATCCCTCGTAAGACAAACTGTTTTGCTCTGGGGCAACGTTCTCTCTTCATAGTTTGAGCTGTCTGTTCACCCCGTGATCTGAATTTACCTACGGTAAAAAGTGAAACAAACGAACCAAGGTAGCTATGAATGAAAAGGCAATAAACAGACCAACTGATCTAGGGACAAAAGAACACCCCACCTGCTAAGGAAACAGAAAACCTATTCCTACACAGTACAAGACCTATAGTTTGAACTGCACTTTATTTGCAGCTTGCTACTTACATTGTCAGGATATAAGTGAGTGATTTTTATTAGTAATTCTGGATCTAGATGAATCAAGTAATCGACGCCAAACTTGAACTGTGTAGAACGAGATTGGAGTGTGGAAACAGCTTTATCCAAAAGTTCCACAGCCTCTGCAGGATTCAGTAGACTCCTCAGCATTAAAAGTTCTGGGTTCTCCTTCTTTTCATCTAGATCAATCAGAAATTCGATCTGTTCTTTCACCTGAATTGAGGAATTGAAAAATTAGCATACTAGACTGTAATGTTTAATCATAATCAGTTGAGACCGTAATATTTACTTCTTAAATTCAATTTTATACGCCAAAATCATTAGTACCTCATTACTCAAGCCATATTGAGCTAAGCTGACTTGAGTCAAGCCACAGAACGCTAAAGAGGCATCATCCATTTTGGCGGCTTCCTTGAAGGCGCTTTCAGCATCCTGCCAACGCTCTGTGAGGTAGTAGTAGTGCCCTGCTTCCATGAGGACAGCCAGGGAGTGAGCGCCTGTTTTCATTGCACTCTTCACGAAACTTTCCAATTCGGACAGCACAGAAGAATTTTTTCCGCAACACCTTGAAATTTAATACCCTCAATCATCATCATAATTATACCAGCACTCACTGTCGGACATTAGGATGTGCTGTAATGGAAAACGGGGCTGTATAAGCAGTGCTGGCCAAGGCATGCCCTGCTGGGTCCTAACCCATGTACCATTATGTTCGCTTCTGGCGTAGCCCATCCACTTCTGGATGGGCGGCCCTAATGAATGTCCAGGACACGCCCCTGAGACGAAAAGTAAACCCCAGGCCAGACAACCACACATTCAACTTTTGGCTTGTTGTCTACAAAAGTACAAACTTCACACGTAACTAGGTAGGTATTTTGCAATAAGCAACTTGCAAGGGCCGAAACTGTGTACTTTTGATCTCAAAGTCAGCTTCAGCACCCTTTAAAACCCAGTGTGCAGCTGAAATTCCAGTCTAGGTAAGCCGTGACAAGGATAGGAAGAAAACGTGTGATTTATATTGCTGGTTTTTGGAAAGATCTCACCACGTTCTCCCAATCAAGAAAATATCCTTTAGTTCCCCATTACAAGAATTAAACCCTATTTCTTCGAAAGCCAGTGGCAAAGCCTGACCAATTCATCTGGTGTATCCGCCAACCCCACTTACATTGCATTCTCCTCTTTGCTGGCATCTTTTCCGTTCTTTCTTTCCTGTTTCTCCCAACCTTACTCAACTTCCCTTATTCGAGCTATGTTCGAATATGGAACTTCATGATCATTTGTTCCGCATCCAAATTGGTTCAGCCATTCGACCGAAATTATATCACACGTCATATACAGATAGACAATTTTCTATAAACTAGCAATGCCCACTCGCTCATCCAATCATTGGATGTATCCGTTGACTCACGCTGTGATTCAGTGTTCAGTTTTGAGTTAAATATTTAGTATTCTGCTTTAATTTTGCCGAGATAATCAGTTGCCAAACAAAAATCATCGATAGTTTCAAAGTTGAATTTGACTTTATTACCAGCAGAACAGTGTTTATAACAGCCAATATCGAGTGATATGGAAGCCATTAATATACGCAGCTTTCATATTGTTTGTTATATGTAAGAATATCGGTGGAGGAGCTTTGGTGGGACGTTTTCAGTGCTGGTCTTATCAACAGTTTCTGGTTTCACAGGCTCAAGGTTTTATGGAGCTCATGGATTTTGAGGAGTTTGAAGTTCTGATCCAGAATGTCAAAGCCACCTCACTTGCCGATCGCTGAAAGTTAAGAGAGATAACCTATTCTTAGATAAGTTTTAGTTAATCACGGTAATTAGATCAATCTAACCCACCGTGCCCATATTCTGCTGGTCAAATCAGTCAGCAGATTCCAAGTAGGGTTTCACTCTCCTTTCCTTACCCTGTAGAGCTGTGGAGTAGGTAGGCACTGCTAATGCTAGGACTGCAGTTGTTTCGTCGAAACAAAACATGCTAAGTACAGTTTCCTAATCAATTGTGTTTTGGATTGTTTCTGATGCTTGCCTGACTGTAGCAACATATTGCATGCGAGCGAGTACTTGAGAAATATTGAGCTGAAGATTTACCATCATCCCCTTCCTGGTGGCGAATTCTATTCGTAAACTATTGGACAGGTCGCTGTGAAATGAAGCCACTGATAAACCAATCTAATTTAACGTTTTATTACGGACAAACATTTGCGTTCACTCGACGAATGAACTGAATTACGAGGTGGTGGTAGGAGTATGAGTGGCACTACTGACAGCAACGTGCAGCTAACCTGTTGGGAATGCAAAAAAACCAACACCGTCACCCAATCCCACAAACATAAAAATAAAACTTCAACAATATACTATACAAGTGAGACAAATATAAAAGCCACCGTTTGAAATTAATTATCCACTGAAAAGGTTTACACGACGTAGGTACATACCTTGAGAAGGCAGAAACTATCCTCATCGGTATCCAGTACGCTTTAGGCTCTTGCTTGGTGATGTCCAACATCAGTTTACGAAGAATAGGTACCACCTCGTCATATTTACCAAAGACCAAGAATTTCAATGCTCTCACCTAAAAACTGACAATGATGAGAGACTGCAAAATATGTAATTAGGACACTATAGATACCTCAAGAAGCTGGGCACTGTAGTGCTGACGTAGATATTTACGGCAAAAAAGAAATACGGGGGGGGGGGGGGGGTCAATAATATTGAAGTCTTAAATAGTATATAACATTACTAGCAAGAAAACCCGTTGCACTAAATACAAGGGGCTCTTAGAGTAGTAGGTACATACGTAGCGACTGAGATAGCATTAGAAAAAAAGGATGAAAAAACGCTCGTGGAGGCATCGAAGAGGATTAACAAAAAATTCGCCCTTGATAATGGGAGTTGAACAAATTTCTCTAAGATACAAACCCGTTTCATCATATATATGTCTGTATCTATGTCATATTTATGTTCATTAGGAAAAAGATGAAACTGTGGTCCATTAATACTCACAGGGATCTCATTGCTACCCAGGAACGATCTTATTATGAATCACATGGGACAGTAAGAAATATGAGTGCAACCCCCTGTCAACCACGCGATTAGGTATTCTGATAACGAAACCACGACCGTTGAATAAATCCCAAACAGCATGTCCCGGAAAAATCGTTTTAGTACGGTTGAAACCACCATGAAAACTTCTGACAGCAACCACCACCTTATTCTGGCTTGGGGGCTAAAGTCATCCACAACATTGGCTCGAACGTAGCAACGAACAGCAAGAACTGGCTGTCGTGAGGGAAGGTTAGGAAAGGGATCAAAGAGAACGTATGGAGGATCGGGCGACAGTTTATAATCTGGCCCGGAACTAGCTGATCACAATGAAAATCCGTTCAGCCGTTTGGCCCTGATGTCATCACACGCCTACACACAAACTGGCGAATTATATAATATGATAATTTACTATATTTTATAGTATAAATATAATTTTTAAAATCTGTAACTTACTTCTTGAGCAGAAATGTTATCGGCTTGCAGGCCAAGTGTCCGCAAGGCTGTGTCTGCAGCGTTATCCCATTGCCTGTTAGCTAGTTGTAATTTCATCTTCACAATCAGAGGTACCACAGCTTTAGGTTGCTTCACCACTAGAGCATTGATTTTCCCTAGAGCTTCAACAGGCCCAAGAGAATGTATTTCACCCATAAGAGCGTCCATGTTGTTTTTGTCCTGAAATTGAACATTTAAAGCATTTAGAAGAAATAATTCGTCTCTGGTCCAAGATTTGTGTGGTGTGATTATAAGACAAGTCCAGGATGGAAGCATTGTAACCTTCCACATAAGCTGAAGGTAGAACCATCAAGTGTGCATGTGCAGGATCAACAGTCCTCGAAAAAATTCAGGACTGTTAGAACTAGTCCCAAACAGTCTTGTACTGTCTGTCCAAACATCCAACTCTCAACCCAGGACCAGTTCTGGTGCTGTCCGAACGCACAAAAAGGGGTGAGGCTTGGATATAATGGTCAAGAACTGTCTATCCAAACGAACCTTATGATTCCCACGATGAGGACGTTCTTGTCGTAGAGGATGGTAACTACTGCCCCTGACGGTTTAGTTGGTACTTTGGTTATGTGTGATCAAAGGAAGCCCTTATCATAATACAGTACCTAATCCCAGTTTTCTACCCGATTTCTAGCTGAATTTATGAACCTCAATTTTATGTGTATGTTTGAGCTGTGTATGAATCTCATTTCTAGCTTTAAAGTAAATACACACCCAGAGCAGTTCCAACCAGGAATCGGATTGGTTGTTTCCCATGGAAAGATCAAGAACGCTGAATCATAATAATTTCATTTGTGAAAAAAAGCTCGTGTTTTCTTGCAGAATCAAGAACTAACTCAATTAAACAATAGGGTATAATCATCAACGGGCGCCCTAAGTTTTATTGAGAACGTTGATAGAATATGAATTTGACTTTCTGTTAGGACGACTTTTCTGTGTTGACTAGCTGAGCGAGTTGTCACTGATCCAACCTATTCCACCCATTATTAGGTTCCACATAACGTACACCTCCCCCCCCCCCCCCCTACCTATACCACTCCACTTATACATTGGCACTCTAATGGTCAAAGGTGGGAGCCTGCAAATGTGCAACATACATACTAGCTATGCAAAAAGAGACCTTTAATAAAAATTATACAGCTATAGCAGAGTTTTATCTCTCTTTTGCAAAAAGAGAGATCTTTGATAAAAATTATACAGCTTCAGCAGAGTTTATCAAGGAAGAACAGTCACCATCACTAGCTATTATCACCTGGATTTGTGAACTGCGACGGTATATGGGAATCCCGTCCATATTGGAACCGGGCTCTTACCGATCTTTTTGACACGCGGCTGAAAAGGCGGTCCATTCGCGGAAACGAATCGTCAACTCCTGGAGGAATTGCGTTATAATCAAAACCAGTGTCTCCGGGGGCAGCTGTCACACTGCCTCCCTACCTTTCTAGAGGATGGAGAGGGGGAAACTACGCTGTATGGGTGGCGAAGTTAAACCCCTCATCCGTTGCATGGTAGCAGAGCATGGTTGGTGGATACGTGCTGGATTTTATCCTCGGTACCCCCTCCACTTTATATTTTGAGAGCTTTTGCAGAAGGAATAGCTCTGAGGTTTTCCAGAAGGAATCCTCTTTTTAATAACCCTTTGTTTATGAATATACACTTCGGCCATTCAATTTTCTTTTTCGTCATCAAATCAAACTATTATTCTCAAGGCGCTCAATGCCTGGCGTTCAATGCCACCCAATTGTATTTTTTGTCTCTTTTTCCCGTTGTTCCATCTTATGATGGGGGTTAGTCACCCAGAGGTTGTTCAGATGAACCTTCGTGAACCAGAACCTCTGACAACTACTTTCATTAGTATGTTTTTATATTCCCGTTGTTCCATCTTATGATGGGGGTTAGTCACCTAGAGGTTGTTCAGATGAATTTTCCTGAACCAGAACCTCTGACAACGACTTTTCTCCTTCTATTTGTGTCCAAGTCCGCCAAGTGGTATTTATAAGGAGCTAAGTTCTCCACCAGTAACAATTCTCAATAGTACCATTATGATGAAAGCTATCAGCTTTGGAGTTTTTCAGATGAACCTTCCTGAATCAGAACTCCATACTACTTTCAGTCCCGTGTCGCTAATAACTTCACATACTTCTTCTTCAAAGAAGTATGTTTTTAAGGGGAGGAGTGTGAGTATATGGGAATCCCGTCCATATTGGAACCGGGCTCTTCCCGATCTTTTTGACACGTGGCTGAAAGGGCGGTCGATTCGCGGAAACGAATCGTCAACTCCTGGAGGCATTGCGTTATAATCAAAACCAGCGTCTCCGGGGGCATCTGTCACACTGCCTCCCTACCTTTCTAGAGGATAGAGAGGGGAAACTACGCTGTATGGGTGGCGAAGTTAAAGTAGAAACTCGAATCGCTAGTAATTATATACACTGTATAGGCAGTTGACGTTGACATTATGTAATATATATTGTGATCAGAAAAAACCCTCTCATACCCCTTGGATATGAGCAACACATCACCACAGCTTCCTGATTACAGCATTCATCAGCTCACTCCATATATCAATCCGCTCACCACTCCACCATCCACCACTACTGTCTATTGAGTGATAAGTTAAGTTAGCAATAATGATTAGTTGGAAACCTGACGTGGGACAGGATAGGATGGGACATGGGTGCGATGGGGTGCCGTACCATCCATTTCCTACTACCATTCACACAGGCGCCAAATAACCTTGGAAAGTAAAACATGTTGAGGTGAGGGGACTTGAAAAGCAGGCAAGCACACATCAACAGACATATTGTACACATCATCCCATAGCATATTGTATTTCACACTTACTAGCTGAATAGCAGATGTGAACAAACGCAAAGCAGCTCTCTGTTTTTTAGCATCAACTTGGAGCCAACCAAGAAAAGTAAGGGTTCTTGAAGAACTTGGCTCTTTGGCAAGAGATTCATCGAGAACGGTTTGGGCTTTCCTGTGGTTCCCTGCCAAGTAGTGGTAGAAGCCTTCAAAGGACAAGTCGTTGGTCTCTGTGTTTTTGGCGGTTCTCAGCGAAGACTCGAGATTCCTTATAGCTTCACGATCCACCACCTTCAAACAAAATTTTGGCATTGAGAAGCACAGTAGGTACTTCATACTCCAAACCAAAAGCTGTTTAGGAAAGGAAGTAAGTAGAAGACTTTAACACTGAGACTGACTGAAAAAAACTTTCTAGTAGAAAAGGTCAACACCAACTCTGCCCTCTATCAACTCTGAGGGCCAAAATCTCAGGGTTACTTTCCTGTACACACTGAAATAGTATATACTAGTAATAGTATATACTAGTTTGTCTGGGAGAGGCCTAGTGGATATGCCTTATGAAATGGCTGTGGCATAAGCATTTTACTCCAATATACCACTGAAATTGATGCACCCCGCTTCCGCTCTGTCAGTATGGTTATCTCAGAAGAATATAAGAAAAGTCATGGGTACTAGATGACAGACTGGTAGACAGATATCAGAGAGTTATTTTAGTAGGTGGCTGAAGGTACAATGCAAAACCCTTATTGTGACAAGTGGGCCTCTGAGGCCCAGTGACACGGGGGCCTCTCTCAGAACTAGCAAGTCAGGCACAGCTAACATGAAATGGTTACTGATAATCATAATAATAGTATTAACGTAATAATCTTAATAATAATAATAATATTATTATTAAATGATAATCATATTAATAATAATATATTAATATTAGCAATAATCTAGAGACACTTTTCATTCCTTTGCCTAGCACTTGAACTAGGACTTGAATGAATATACATGGGGGCACATGTGACATCCAGTGACACAGGGGTGCCAAAACAAAAATTCAAACTTATTTCCCTTTGGGCCTCTATGGGTTTATTGAGGGGCCATGTTGATGTGTATGCAAGAGGCAATATCCATACAATTCAAACCGAGTGTGTTTGAAATAATGAAAAAATAAACAAAGAACTAAATAAACTCATCAAACAGTTTTGCATCACCCGTACTATGCCAATAACATGAGCAAAATTTTTTGGGAGTATCAAATTACAAAATAACATTTACTTTTTAACAATTTTGGGCGTATCAAATTATAAAATAACCCTTACATTTGGGCGTATCAAATAACCCACAAAATAATAAATGATTTTTAACAATTTTTTGGCGTTTCAAATTACTTAGTCGAGTTTTCATTAAAAGAAAGATGCATATAGGCTTTCAAAAATGGCGCATTTGTAAGACAAAATCACGATAAACTGCAAGATTTTGTACAGGCCTGTTCTTGTACAAGCTCTCACGTAAGTGGCTAATAATGTCAGCAGCACCTATACCAGTGATTTTTTAAAGAAAATCCGCCGAAGATTTTTTTCTACAATTGGCTATGCGCACGGAAAATAAAAAAATGAACGAACTTCATGACTTATGTTATTTGAGTGGTATATTATTAGATTAATTACAGGGACATGGAGAGGACCTTACCCCCTCCACCGCACAGAAACCTAGGCTTATTGAGCGAGATTTTAGTGGTATCTGTATTGCATAATCACCTGGTAACACGGTAACAAGAACAGTCACCAAGTTAGAAATATCATTTGAAAACGGGTAGATTTGAAGCCTGGCGCGTTTGGTCGGGGCTGTTAGGCCATTTCATACGTCACCATACAAGAAAGTCAAGTGATGTCCACCCTGAAATCGAACTCATGGGTACAAACTGTAACGCCATCAGCTGTTTGGGCATCTAACAAAATCTATCATTAAGCAGTGACTTCCGTGTGAGTTCAATAAACTCGTTTTCTTTGTGTGTGTGCCTTTTTTCTGTTTTTGTTTCCCCAACTCGTTTTGGTTAAATCAGTTGTGGTTGGTTAGATCACAACCTTCAGCAATTCATACGACCAAATGCGCCTTTTTTCAAACATCTCAATTTTATTTAACTCATGAAAAATCGAGGAGTGCTGACTTTTTTGGAGGAGCCCCTTTTTACAACTTCGAAGCCGTTCTGCATCAATAAAAAATACTGAAAACCATGCGCATAGCCTGTTTTGTGAAAAAGATTTGTTTTTGTAACAAAGCAATTTTTGTGCCAAATCACGTTTTCTGAAGTTTTTTGATCTTCTAATTTGATGATACACTTGGTGAAAAGTCTGCTCGCGGATTTTCGCGCCTGTTTCAGACAAAATGACGGTGATGCCAAATTGTTTTGATAAGTGTAATTTATTGCTCGAGAAAATATATTTTCAACTTACTTGACAACGGTTATGGATAAAAATGGAGGTCAACAGAGCACCAACAGATGACTTCGGGTGACTTGTAAAAGGCCTCACAGTATCCAAAGCGTCATTCACTCTATCCAAATATGCCAAAGAAAATGATTTCAATAACGCGATGAGCGGGTCGCCAACGTTAGATGAACATTCCTTTACGACAGTCTCGTAACACTTTTCACGGAAATGATAATGCGCGTTCATCAGCTCCATGATGCTGCCGATGTAGTTATCTCAAATTTATACCTCCTTAATGCTGACGACACCCTTCACGACCTTTTTGAAATGCGGGTAGGGGTGTTGTCTGTAGAACGTCACCAGGTACGGACAAGAGAGTATCACTTTGATATGGTTATCTACACAGTGCTCAAGAACCTCCTGCAAAAAAAATTAATAGAAATAATAAAATGTGTGCTTATGACAATCAACATAATAAGTTTCAATTCTCTCCAAAACTCAATGAGGAGTACCCGTGGGACTGAATTTACTGACTTTTCACTCAAATCACCGACTTTACACTTTGACTGATGAGAACTTCCAATGGGGTTTTCCCGTGAGTCTAAAAATAAGATGATTTTTGGAATATTTTAGTTCAAGTAACAGTGAAAAGGCCGTAGGGTGTGGAAGAAAGTGATGATTGGCTAATATATTATAAGGAAGGAAATACGAAATAAAGATAACGGATGTTGAAAAAGCGCGGGTCCTACGTATACATCACGGCGGGCTATGGGTGTGTGTGTGTGTAAAAGTGGTAAGGAATTATAGCATCCATACAGATCTCGTTGATCAAGGTCTCCATTGTTTATCGTTCAAGAATGGTCAAGTAACGTTGGGGGAAACTTCAGCTATTATTATACTATTTCCATCTCGATATTGTTTATTCTGCTTTAATTTGTCCCTGATACGAGGAGGCAGGGAATTATCTCTAGGTACGTCACAGCCCGTTTTTTTTTCTTTTTCAAAATCCCAATTTCTCTAATTTTATGTTAATATTTAATATTTTCTCGACTAACAGGCCCGACTTCCGTTAACCCCAAGCAACGTACGTACCTACTGGGGGGGGGGGGGGGGGATGACTGGAAATATCTAACTATAATAATAAATTACCTACTTAATAAATTTGTAAAAAATATGTGGGTACTCCTGATTAAACAAAATAAATCGAGATCGATGCGATTCAAAGACTAATAGGGCACTTGCTCGACAGTTGTTCATGTTTGGTTTCTGTTTTAGTTTTCCCCTCCTCCCAAATTGTACTCCAGGAATAATGCACCTACGTCATAATGATTCGGCTATGTTTCATACAGCATACAAACTGATGAATGAATTTACCCGAGCTAGATCTTGACCAATCCCCAAGGCGCGATACCTGGGGGGTACGAAAATGTGGTTCAGGTTAAGGAAGCCATTCGCTTTGAAGTATTCGACATAAGCTGTATCTGAAAATAGTACCACTGATAAATAACAGGCAAATTACGGAAGCGGTACCTACACTATGCTCATCGAAACGGAGGGATCACAAGAGATGGAAGGAAGGGACCATTTGTCGTGAACGAAAGGGTCTAACGACAGGTGGCCACCCCTCCACTGGAGGGATGGACGCAGAGGGCGCTGCAGGTCTGTTGTATAGAGCAGTGAGGCTAGCAGAAGGATTCAGTTAGTTCAGTCTCATTGTCGAAGTAAGTGTTGTGTCTGCTCACTTCACGCAGAGGTCAAAACATGTAAGTTTAATCCATGTTTACTGTCGTTGTATGTATAATTCAGGTTTACATTTACATTACCCCAGCTCATAATATTTCAGTTACTCAGAAATGTCGATATTCCTCCATTCTGAGCTCAGAGTAAACTATAGTAGATGAGTAGCTGTAGATATTATGATCCTCCAGCTAGATTCAGAGTAATTAGACGCAGTAGCTGTTGACATTCCTCCGGCTTGTGAAAATCCATCAGGTAAAACCCCTTTTGTTTGGAAGAGGCGGCATTTTGGGGACATGGTGGTGGCCCGCCAGGGGACTTGATGGTATTAACAGGACAGATTCAGATACAGATGGTCTTCCGAAATTGCACCTCATGAGCTGGGGTAGAAATACATTCCTCAAACTGGAACGAACCAAGTCATATATCTCTAGGAAAGCAGTAGTCATTGTGAATTTAATTTAAAGGCTTTAACTAGGTGTATTAAATACGTATAGAGATAAGGATTGATAGTTTATGAACACGCCATTCACAACACCATTGAACAAGTGGACGATCATGAACACCTTACCACAGAACTAGCTATCTGTTAGTTACCTACCTACACATACCAGATACGAGTTAATTCCGCAAGACAAAAAAAGGGGAAGAAAAATAAGAAAATGGCGTTTTTCTACAACAATAATATTAGCAAATTAAAACAAATTTAAAAGAAGTAGACATACCTACTCAATGGAAGGATCAAGTCATGCAACATGACCATATTACGAGCGAATATTTGACAAAAGTTATTGTTGACTATTGACACAGCCTTTATCTGTCTCAATGTCTCAATTCACAATGTAGAATTTTCATTAAAACTTGTGGGGGGTGGGGGTGGGGGGGGGGGGGGGGCTCAGAACTCCTGGAAAAATGGCAAACCTTCGCTGGCAACTTTCAAGAAACTTTACTGGGAGATTTCCCTTGGTTTGACTTTGAGGACGTGTTTTTTAAATGTATTTATAAATTTGCAGTTACATCCATCTATCCACTGTGGTTCTTGAACATCGTTTAAAGTGATGCACTAGCACTCTAAGCGGGTTGAGTACAACTACTCAACAATTTACCTGACAAGTCATTTCTAGCGGGAACTCAGAAATTCAAATTTCACATTCGTTTTCAGCCTAGACTTCCCGACATAAACACCTCATTATGTGGTCAATAAGACTCACTGACCACCTAATGAGTGGAAATTAACAGCTAATGTTAATTTCCGTTATTCAGTAGAATTTGCCCAAAAGAACGGGCATTTGCAACCCACAGAAATTGCATTCTATACCACTTATCGTAATAATAAATCTATTTCGTTGATTTTAAAAAACCACTTTCACCTATTTGCAGTCATTTTTGACCCACTAAAACCCAAATGTGTCCCACTTTTTGTTTTCTAAAATCGCTCATCTAAGAATTCATCCTTTCGTTTGCCAATACCGTCTGAAATTCTGAGAATAACGTTTTCAAAAATTCACGTAGGTAATGCAATTTTTGGACCAATTGCAATGACGGATTTTTTTCCGAAAATTTGCTACCTATATTGAGGGGGGGGGGGGGGGGGGAGAGAAAGTAGTTTTTTTTACAACCATCAATTTTAACATGTTTAATGTTAACATGTTTAATGTTTTAGGGCTGGGGGTCATTCTGTGAATTCCGACACGCAAATATGCAACGTTTTTCATTGGTTACTACACAGTTACTACCTTCTGTTGTAGCAACCATAAAGAATATCGCACTCGAAAGAAACAAGAGTCAATAGCTACGTTTTTCATTGGTTACTACACAGTTACTACACAGTTGATGGCGAGTTCTATAATAAGTACAGTAAATGCAACATTATACTTGTAGAGTTCAGTGAAATTGTGGCTTTCATTTTTTCTTGACATTAAAAAACTATATCTAATATTAAAACAAAATAAAAAATCTAATATAAAACAAATATTAAAAACTATATCTAATTTCTCCCTTGCGAGGGAAAAACATTAAACATGATTTAATGTTTTTCCCTCTCAAGGGAGAAATTTAAACTGAGATCAATCCATCGGTTACGTTTGAAATGCACTCCGCGTCTTAGTCATAGGTATCTCATTGATCCACTCATCTAATACACTACATAAGAAATCATATATATCGCATTTACAAAGTGAGATTTGTCAATACAACAATGAGATTTATCAATACGCAAAAAAGGAGTTATACAGTAGGTTCCTACCCTCCTGCAATAAATTATGTAGGGAATGTCTGAAGAGTGAAATCTGCTTTCATCCACAAACTAAAATGAACCAGTCATGCAGTATGACATGATGAACGAATTTTCTGAGCAATGTACTTTTATATGATTAAACTTGGAACCAGCCAAGCATCACGGCCAAATGAGTGAATTTTTGAAAAAACATACCTACGAGTTTACATGGAACATTTTCCTTGGTTTTATCAACAAATTTGTACACCACTTTGCTTCAAAAGCTGTTGTTACTCACAGTTTATTGTGTCAATTTACCACCTTCTCCCGTCTATACACCTTCTCCGATTTGTAGCAAATTTTTGACCCCTCGAAACGCAAATTTGAGGCAGTCAAAATTTGCAACATTGAAAAATAGTAGGTTTTTTTTGTCTCAAATCACTAACCATGTTTGATGACATACTTAGGTATAATATTAATTTTTACCGATTTTCAGAAAATGTTGGAGAAAAACCTCGAATGTTACGCCACATTTTGTAGTTCAAAACTTAGCCGGTGCAGTAAGAACAAAAACCTATCAACATAAGTACCTTGGCCGAAAATTCGTTCATTAGGGCATCTTGCATGACCGAAACTTTTTACTCTTCAATTTCATTTGGTACACTCTCTCCATACAGCGTCGTTTCTTCGTCTTGTATACTCATGTACTTGGTACTCACCTGCTTGGGTAGGCACCTACTTTTGGGCCTATAAGTACCTATGTAACCGCTTGCTATAAAGTTAACGTAGAGCACCTACCTGAAGGCAGCCTCATGTTGAACCTTCGGGCCTCAACATCGTGTTCAATAATTTGTAGGACACGAGAGAACGAGATGGATTTACAAACTGAAAGAAAAACACTGGAAAACGCGGAAAATAATTTACTGCAGTCCATTATTCACTGCCTATCGATGAGCCCAAATTCGATTCCCTCCATTTCGAGTCTACAGCTAAACTCAAATAACTAAGCCTGGTGGTATATTTCTACCGAAGAACTCAACGGCTATCTTACCTAAATTCGAAATTGCACCCAAAATATAAGTTTTGAGAGGAAATAAAAATTCTAACAACTATAACACCTAGTTCAACTTGTTACTTTGTTGACAATCGTGCTATCACCATGACAACTAGTTCTTCTTCTTCTTCTTCTTTGCTGTGTTTCTGGCTGTGAAGAGGAACTTAATGAGGCCATAGGTGATCAAATATTCGAATGGTATGATGTGGAAAAAATCCCCCCCACCAATCATTTTCAAATAGGAAAAATACACCTTATTATTATTATTTCTGGTCTGATTTTGAATAGTTCTGGAGACTGGTTACGTAAATAATCCTTGCATCGTCAGTCCAGAGACATTTGAATCTAAGCCCAAAACCTACGTACCTAGATGTAACAGTTAGTTGCATCCTGAAACCTGTCTCCAAATAGGGAAAAAAACTATTCAAAAAGCATAGGAGGATGGGAGTCAACAATTTTATGTACAAAATAATCCCTGAAGAAATAGGGGTTCTTACGAGTTACGATACTGTAAGGATAGTTAGGTAAGAGTTGGAGCTTCAATTCGCATTTCAAAGGTAGGTACCTACCTACTTACGCCTGGTTTTCAGGAGAAATTTGATTTGGAGGAGAAAACCCAACAACCTTATGGGTCACAAATTACAAAAATTTTAGGGAAAATAGCTTAAAAAAATGCACCAAAAATTTGGCGCTAAAGACAGGAAAATGCCGAAATCCACAAAATGTTTTGAGCAAAACGTACATAGGCTTAAATACATATGTCAATCGTATGACCTAATCAATGGAATTTCAAAGTCAAGTTGAAAGCACCCTCAACCGTTAAGTAGGTAGTTTTTTCTTTAAATTCATTACTTTCGGTTCAAAAAAACTTCATATAGATAACTACCTACGTTGTTAGGTAGGTAGGTACCTTCCTTGTTGATCTGATTTTGCTGTGAAATGATATAATAACTCCGATTCCGAACTTTTTCGGGAGAAAACAGGCAGTCTTAAAATTTAGTAGGAATTCATAATAGGTAGGTATTCACAAGGTTGTGAAAAGAAAACAGTCATGCAGCATGGCTATAAGAGCGAATTTTCGAAGTTTTCGGCATCTTCCTCCTCCGCCTAAAATTTTCTGAAAATTAATTTTCGGCCAATGTTTTCCCAACTTGATACCATACAAAATTAAAACAGGAGTAGTTTTACGCAAAGTAAAATTTGGGGTGGAAGGAGGGAGAGGGGGAAATCAAAAATGTTTTGAATACCAGAAGAGTAGGTATTGGGTACGTAACAAATTTTTTGTTCCATTTTTTGCCGAGTAACACCTCGGTTTGTAGATTTTCCAACGCTGAACACGATGGTGAAGTCAGAATTGCGATATCCCGTTCCGTTATCAGATTAGAGCAGACGAACCAGGAAGAACATCTCAAGAAATAACCACGTTCCTTCATCTTCAAAGTGCTCCAGTTTGAGAATGGAATGAGATATCGCAATTCTGATTTCACCATCGTGTTCAGCGTACAAAAACCTTTAAAATGAGGTGTCACTTTTCAGACTTTTTCATTTTGGGAATTTATGGGTAATTTCCCCCCCCCCCCCTAAAACTCCCCAAAACTCCCCCTTAGGGTGACCCGATTCTGCCCATCTTCGATCTTAGCCTGTCGATTGCCAAGACAGATTTTTCATGCAAATTTGAACTTTTTATCTCAATTCTTTCGAGAGTTATCGTCTGGAATGACACATACATATATAAATATATATATAAATATATACATATATATATATATATATAATATATATATATATACATATAATTTTTGGTGTCTTTCGGCAGGGAATTCAGGATGGTCTGAAACGGATTTTGGTATAAAAATCTTTCGGAAATTCGAGTTTTAAAAATGTTGGACCGAGAACAATAGCTTCCTTTTCTTCGAAAATTCGCTAAAAAGAAGCGCTCTTTTTATTTAAATAGAACTGGTTATTTTACCTATTTAAGTAGGTATAGATTCACATAGGAATCATGAAACGGCCCTAATTATTTATACTGCTTGAAGGCAAATAAGATGAACTAATCAACAACAATGACCGCAGAGCGAATTGAAGGGAAATGTACAATTTATTCAATTTCAAAATTCAACATAAAAATAAGTAGGTAGGTATACAAATATACGGTATACATACATACAAATATACGATGGCACGTTACCACTCCGACTGATGAAAATAGCTCTCTGAGTAAAAAGGAATGTTGATAAAATGAAATTTTCAGTTGTGAGCTCAAAGAGTAGGTACTTACCTGTTGCTATTCCTATAAATACGGCTCTTTGTGGGAAATGGATTAAATAACAATGTGAAAACAACAAGTACCTAAATAATGACAAGGTGAAATGCAAAATTTTTCTCGATTAGGTGGTCGAGGAGCCGCCATTACTAACGTTACATAGAATGATAAAATAGATAACAAAACGAGTTCGTTGATATAAAACAACTTCGAATTAACGAACAGGTGAGGTTGGAAGGTAACTACTGAATTCGCTAGCCCGACGTCGAAAACAACGTTTTCTTAGATATTTTTGCTGATACCTACCAAATGTAGGTACCTACTCTATTTGATGTAACAGGATATTTCCTGCAGATCGAGCGACTGGACCAAATAATGATCAAGAGATTAAAACTATCGACTGATGAATGAATCTGATGGTTTTTCGCACACAGAAATGATCGAAACTTCGTTTTTTTCCTCCAATGTTATTCGATTTGCCGTCTGTTCCAAACGAACTGTTCCAAACGAACTGTTCCAAACTAGACAGAAAGCAACGTCACATAAAGAAGGTAAATCGCGTGGGCTTTGATGCGGCGGCGCCCGGAAGCGGGAGGACAGCGCCGGCGCCTGCGGAGGCGTCAGGGAGACGGACGGCGCCGGCGCCCGCGGAGGCGGGAGGCCGTTAATATCGACCCGCGCGACCCCTCGGACCGCCAGTACTGGGAAGGAAGGTCTGAGGGAGGTCGGCCCCGTAGCATAAGGGTAAGTTTTTATTTTCATATATTTCATACAAATTCCAATACCCAGTCACAACTCCTTCACCTCAATCACAGCAATTTTCTCTAATAAACCATAAAATCCATCAAGTTATACCTTAGGCCACAAAAACATTAATATTATAAAAAAAACCTCTACTGTTTCTCGTGGGAAAAACATACCTACGATCGTAAATAACATTTTTGTGTATTAACCCACTTCGATGGTCTGTGTTTTAAATCAGATGCTTCGATCTTGCTACAGCACCAAATACTTGACAAAAGAATACTCAGTGGTTAGGTAGGTATAGGTATAATGATGGGTTTTGAGATATGACAGGAGCGTCGAATGGAATGGCATCGTGTTCCAAATACTGTGAGTGAAATTACATTAGAAACTTACAATAATAAAGTTAAAAATTCCCTACAGAGCTATGGATGGAATCAGTTTTTCGTGGGAAAACACACCAACAGTCGTTTGGTAACAATTTATTTTGACGAACGCCTAAAAATGATGATTTTGTTCTTCTATTAGATTTTTATAATTTTTACTATTTCTATTTTTCTATATTATTTATGTTATAGATATAAATATATTATTATATACCTACTTATTCATTTGTTATTCACCTAGATTTTTTAATTCGATTTTTCGGCTAGCTTCTTTTTGTACCTACGGTGGTACCTACCTGTTTGCTTGGAGGCAGACTTCTTTCATTCCTGCTTGTTGAGCTAGGAATATGAATAGTTACTAGGATCACCCTTGGCCCAAACCCGAATCTCCCATGTTGAATTGCTAATTATTCTATTTTGAATGGGGGCTTTGATGATTATATTCAATTTATGGTAGGTGTGTTATTTTGCCTAGTTGAAGGTTAAAAAAAACCGCAGGTTTCACAAGAGAAAACACTAGTTAGGTAAGTACTAACTACTGTACATTTCAGTTAGCTACAATTCACTGTAAAAAACGCTGCAAAGTCCTTGTCACATGGGTTTATTATTCTATTGGAGTTCTAGAGATTCTTGTTGGCTGTTAAATTTATTGTTTCATTCATGTGGAATGATTGAAATAGCTATTTATGATGATTTCCACCAATTTTGGCCCCCAAAACATGAAATAGGTACGCTTTTTTTTCCAGATCATCTTTGATCATTGGTAGTGCCATTTAATGGTCTTGATTCACATGTTTACACATTTTCTAATGTTATTATACACATTGATGGTGATTTCAGACAGTTTTCCAGGTTTTTGACTCATAAAAAAACCATTTTGGGAGCTGAACCTTTGGTAAAACCTCAATTTCCGCGTCTTTGGTCAAAATCGACTTCATATTCGGTATTCTCGTCCCCAAAAACATGGAAAAGGATACCTCAAAACCTCATGTTACCAACATGTTGCTAAAACGCAAAAAGTACCTATTTTTACACACATTTTCACTCATAACACCCCTGGGTATATTCCGATCGGGCTGAAAAGTTTCGGGACACAACTAGGGCCCAAATGGAGCATGTGTGCGAAAGAACGATTTTTTTAGACCGAAAATGAAGCCTGTACACGTGATACGGCGGACGGCGTACGGCGGACGGACATTGCATTTTTGGAATCTACGTACCTTGAAACGGAAAAGAAAAAATTTTGAGGGGGTGTTATAAAAATTTTTTGCTGAGCGATTACATAGGTGTATTATTCACAGAATAATAAACCAAAATGGAGCTATGTGCTATTTTGTTCTATGATTTGGCGGATTCAACCACTGGGGCAATGAGTCAATGGAGCAAAAACTTCGTCAGGATCATGCACAGGAAAGCAAGGAGGAGACGGAAAAACAATAGGATCCCTGAAAATAAAATACGGTAAAAATCCGAAACAACTGGCAATACGAAACGAATACTTACTAAGACACTTGACTGCTGAAAAAGATACGGAACCGTAAGTCTGAAGTGGCCTAAAGTTCATTCCCTCCAGTCAAGAAAGCAGAACGAACTGTTTGTGGATCACCTTTAAGGCGCATTTACACGATGCCAGTAGATGATCCAGTTGACTGGCACCCGCAAGCTGGAGCAAACTGGAAGCCAGCTGACTGGCGCCAGTATCCGTTCAGACGTAGCCAATTCAACTGGCTCCAGTTGACCAAAAATGATGGAGGCAATTGCGTCATCAAGGCTATCACGCTTTCAATTAAGGGAGTATTTGCGCGATTTGTGCCGTGATTTTGTGTGAGAATCATCAGAAGTGCTCCTAGAAGAACTCTCTACACACAGAGTGTGGACGAGGGAATGGATTTTGAGGAGAAATTCGTCTGGGGCCTCATGTCAGCTGCTTCAGGAATTAAGATCAGAAGACCCTTCTGAAAATAGAGGTCTGCTGAGAATTTCCCCTGAAACGTTTATTGAGCTTCTGCTTCGATTGGCACCCTTGATAACCAAACAAGACACTGTCATGAGGGACTGTCATGGACTGGAACGCCTCCTGTGGTTCACACGATTCCAGTGAGTCGCGCCACCTCGAATTATCGGTGGTGGGGGGAACTGGACTGGCCTGAAACCTACTCATGAGGCCAGTCGACTGGAGCGACTTTTTTCCACTGGACTGGCACGTCACTGGAGGCCAGTGGTGTTTACACGACGCCAGTTACTGGCGCTAGTTCGCTGGCGCCAGTCAGCTGGACTGCTCACTGGCATCGTGTAAATGAGGCATTAGAGACGATCAAACCTGTCACAAGAGAAAAACGCTACTCTGAGTGAAAAATAGATGAACCAGTTGCATTGAAAGAGCTGAAAAATGTAATTAAAAAAAAAAAAAAATTAAGGCGAAAAAGTCCCCTGGTTACCACCTGATAACAGGTAGAGTTGTCGAGGAATTAAAGATTGATGAAATTACTCCACATTATCAACGCTGCGCTTAGGTATATTAAAGCATGTGCCAAGTCACTGGGAAGTTGCTGAAGTCGTAATGGTTTCTAAACCTGGAAAATCATCAAATTTAAAATGAATATCCCTTCTCCCAGTTTAGTAACCCACTGGACAGATTTTAATACCTAATAAGGAAATGTGATAAAAATAGTGACATTAAGTACGAACCTTCGAACCTAGGTAGGAACACCTGTTCAAGGACTCTCACAAAGAAGGATCCTCAGGTCCAAAGATGCTAAGCTGTCATCAGTTCAACAAAGAATCCATTTTCCTAAAATACCTAAGTGCCTGCCTACGGTTAACGAGATTTTATTATTTTAAATGGAAGTAGATTCCATCCTGAGAATTTTGATACAAACCGCACTGTCCTACGATAAGTAATTTTTTGGTTTATTATTTTCAATAGTGAACCTTTGGAATCGAACATGAAAAAAAATTGGTGGTTTCCATTTCAAGGTATTTAGAATCCGAAAACTGAATAAAAAACGCTGCAAATTATTACACAACGGTTTATTATTTTTACCTTCATAGGTGCCCCTTCTGCGTAGATCACTGTTTTCTGTAGTCAAATCCCTCGAGCTTCACCCAGGAAAGCCCTAAAACGAGTACTGGAGCCGGCCTCGGATTCAATAATTCAATCATTAATTATCTGTAGTTATTCATGAATTATAAGGCAAATAATAAACCGTTGTGTAATAATATACCTGTATAGGTGCCCCTTCTGTGTAGATAGTATAATGAACCGTTGGGTAATAATTTACCGCTGTGCAGTATTTCACACCTTCAAGCAGAAACCATCAAATTTTGAGGGGTGATTTTTTTTTCATGTTCGATTCCGAAGGTTCATTATTATTAGGTTTATTATTAAACCAAATCTGAAGAAATTTAAATTCAAAACTTTCTAAGAACTGGCCAAATTGTTTCCTAGAATGTGGGGGGGGGGGGGGGGGGAGGGGCTTTATGACTGACGAATGGTAATTAAAATACAAAAATGAAAGAGACTCAGATGCCAACCTTTCAGAGAATTGGGATTCTAATGAAATATTATTTCATTATCAGTTTTTATTATTTTTGGTTTATTATTCTGTGAATAATACACCTATGTATTCGCTCAGCAAAAAATTTTTATAACACCCCCTCACAATTTTTTTCTTTTACGTTTCAAGGTGCGTAGATTCTAAAAACGTAATGTCCGTCCGCCGTACGCCGTATTATCCATATTTTCTTTACTTTCGGTATAAAAAATTCGTCCTTTGGCACATAGGCTCCATTTGGGCAAAAATTTGCAGCCCGATCAGAAGGAATATACCAAAGAGAAACCCCCACCATACCTATGGATATACTTACCAATGGATGAAGAAAGGGTGTAAAAATAGGGTTTTTTGGTGTTTTAGTAACATGAGCTTGTGAGGTATCGTTTTCCATGTTTTTAGGACGAGGAGACCAAATATGAAGTTAATTTTTACCAACGAGCGAAGAATTGAGGTTCTAACAAAGTTTCAGCCTTAAATTTACATTAAATTCTGGTCTAAAATTGTCGTTCTGCCGCACACAGGCTCCATTTGGGTCCTATTTGTGATCCGAATCTCGGCAGCCCGATCGGCATACACGGGATAAAAATGTGCGTCAAAATAGGGTTTTCGAGTTTTTTTTCTGATGTTTTAGTGAACACGAGCTTGTGATGTATCGTTTTCCATGTTTTTTAGGGCGAGAAGGCCGGATATGAAGTTCATTTTGACCAAAGAGTGAATAACTGAGGTTCTACCAAAGGATAAGCTCCCAAAATTAATTTTTTATGAGTCAAGAACCTGGGAAATTGTCTGAAATCACCATAAATTTGTATAATAACACACTAGATGTAGAGTGAATCAACAGGTGAATCAAGACAATTAAATGGCACTATCAATGCTCAAAAGAGACTAATTCTGTTTTTGGGGGCCAAAATTGGTAGAAACCATCAAAAATATCTACTTCAATTATTGCACATGAAACAATAAATGCCTTTCCGTAGGTATGTTGAACAGAACCCATATATGACAAGGACTTTGCAGCGTTTTTGTATTTTGTTCACAATACAAAATACCCCATTTCCCCCATTTCCAGTCATGCGCTACTGCATTTTTTGAGATTTTGCAAGTAGGTAAGTAGAGAGTATGTGAATTTGGTGACGACAGTATGACTTCTCTTGGGCTCAACAATATATTACAACACATTTGGCTGGGTAATATAATATTTTTTTATATAGCACACTGTTCATCCAAAAATATGGCAGTCTACAATAAATGTCTGGCAACCCTATAGCGCAGCTCTCGTGCAGTTTGTAGTATTTTGTTTTCGTTTTATTTTCCCACGCAACGCTTTTACCAAAAGCCGTGGACTTGGACCAACGCGTCCTTGTCCATGTGATCCCATCGAGGGCTCCCCACTACCGATAAGGTTCGATACAGTACTAGAATAGCAAGTGTCGATACCGGCGGCGATGTATCGGACATCAGATGTTTGCTTCCGATATACAGGCACCTAGAACGTAGCGGAAGCTTTGTTTTCACTTTTGAGAGGAAAAATTGTTTGTCGCCAAAATGATCAAAATTTCCTTTCGCGTTTTACTTATTGGAGCTTTCAGAAAAAATCTGGTTCCGGAAATCCCTGCCACACGCACAACTTCCTAATTCAGTTTTGATGAAATTTCCTGAAACTTTTCTTCAAATTTTTACATTCGTTACTATTTTTGATGCCGGTATTCATAACAAAAAATCAGTCATGCAGCATGACTTAATGAGCGAATTTTCAAAGAAATATTCGAATTAATGGCTATGGTTTTGAATAAAGGAAAACTTCGGTCTAAAATTTGGTTTTCTATGTATATTCTCTTCGTATTTATTTTGATTTGTACGTTTTGTCCATCCTGATTCTACCGTTTGTTTATTACGTAATTGTACTAAGTGCTTATTTATTTGATCGCTGTGGGTAAATTCAAGGAGTTGTACTAATCGTTTGCCTCCCCCTTTTTTGCTTCGAACTCTCGTCTTCAATTAATACTTCTCACATTTTTCAATCTGACCACTCTAAGGGGGTGGGGGTAAGAGTTTAAAGATTATCCTAGTTTTGGGTAATTTTTGCGCACTTTAAATGCTCTAATTTAAGAACGGATTTAGATATCTAAAATCCGATTTCACTATCGTGTTCAGCGTGCAAAAACCTTTAAAATGAGGGGTCACTTGTTAGAAAATAACATTTTGGGGATTTTTGGGTAATTTTTGCGCACTTTAAATGCTCTAATTTGAGAACGGATCAAGATATCTAAAATCCGATTCCACCATCGTGTTCAGCGTGCAAAAACCTTTAAAATGAGGGGTCACTTGTTGGAAAATAACATTTTGGGGATTTTTGGGTAATTTTTGCGCACTTTAAATGCGCCAAAACCCTCCTTAGAGTAGGCCAATTTCGCCCATCTTCGAACTTAGCCTTTCGATTGCCAAGATAGATTTTTTGTGCAAATTTGAGCTGTTTATCTCAATTCTATCGAGAGTTATCGTCTGGAGTGACACATATATAAATAAATATATATATATATATACATATAAAAAAGTGTTAAATTTCAGGAATCGTTTTAGAATGGTCTGAAACGGATTTCTATGAAGAAAATTTCCAAAAATTTATATTATTTAAATTTCGAAGCCATTGCAATAGCTTCATTTTCTTTGAAAATTCGCTAAAAAATAACAAAAATATACCCAACGAAATTTGTTTTTACAAGTTACCGTGTTTCGAACGTCAAGTATCTATAGATCGATACCGTATATCGATATCCACTGCTCGACCGACGCCAACGATGGACCGTCCATTTTTTTCTTTGGGTTGTTTCTTTATTTACTTTACGCTTGGGGGGATACTGGTTTGAGTTTGTTTGTCGAATCTTCATCAAAATTTGTGTTAATTTGGTCGGAGTGCCCTTAATTGTGGTTGTGCCCGATTCAGTTTTCGCTGTTCACATGACCAGGTTTAGGGGATGTCCGATACTTCAAAAGTATCAATATATATATCGTATCGATACATCTAAAAGTATCAAAAAGCATCGATACGATACTTTCAAAAAGTATCGATACGATACTTTCAAAAAGTATCGATACGATACTTTCAAAAAGTATCGATACGATACTTTCAAAAAGTATCGATACGATACTTTCAAAAAGTATCGATACGATACTTTCAAAAAGTATCGTTATTTTGAAGTATCGATACTTTTTGATACTTAAAAAAAAATGGGTGGAAATGTAGTTTTTGTTCTCTCTCCATCAGCGTGGCTGTGAATATTATATCACATCCCACGTTTTTACTTCATCTACATTAAGTATAATATAAAATACCATCATCAGGCTATCGAAGAATTATTTCAGGATAATATTATAAAATGAACAATACATTAAATCACTTCTTTCTTATTTGAACCTTTTTTTTTATTTGGGCGCTTGTTTTTCAAAATTATTGACAAGACAAGTCAAGGCATGACATTATTTCGTTAATTCGGCACAATCACATCAGAAAACAAGAAAGAACATAGAAAATCCAACCAAAATACACTGCCAAGGTGATGGCACAGGAGCTTCCTCGTCACAATCAGAGTGACCCATTATAAAATAGAACAGACTCGGAAGCAAAATAACATAACATTACATAACATTACATTACATTACATAACGTGAAATATACATATTACATAACATTACATTACATTACATAACATTGCATAACATTACATGAAATATACATATTACATAACATGACGTCCATAATACATTACGTCCATTATACATAATTGCGAAAGTTATGCGTGTTTGAAGAATTTCACGTTAGCGCATGCGCAGGGCGAACCGCTGGCTCTATCATGTTGAAATTTATATGGGACCTCAATGGGCCCTACCCGCTTAATCCCTGAGAATTACTTACATTGAAATTGGGTGAAATCTTTGGTTACTACGGCTGTAACAAGGAAATTGAATCTATTTCACGCCAGCGCATGCGCAGAGCGCACCGAGGGTCCGATCATGCTGAAATTCATACTGGAACTCACTAGGCCTTGTCCAAACAACCCTTGAAAATGTGAGCAAAATTGAATCAAAATCGTGAAAGTTATGCGTGTTTGTTGAATTTAACGTTAGCGCATGCGCAGGGCGTACCGCTGGATCAATCATGTTGAAATTTGTATGGAACCTCAAGGGGCCTCACCCGCACCATCCCTCAAAATTTGAGCTGAATCAATTCAAAATCGTGGAAGTTATGGCTGTAACAAGGAAATGCGGACAGACTCACAGACTCACAGACCCACAGACCGACAGACACGGAACCAAATTTGTTCAGTAGGCTTTGAAACGCAAAATGCAAGTGGAAATTTTGATTTCTGAAGACAAAAATTTTTTGGCTCACGAAAGTGAACACAAGGCTTCCGCTGCTTCGCAGACTCGGAAGCAAAACGATTGAGTTAGGTTGGTTGGTTGGGTTAACATTTTGTTGGCCCTTCCTACTAAATGGAGGACAGCTGATTCTCACTAAGAGCTCGAGGTGGTGGTACATTAACTTTCTTTAATTTGTTGAAGTGGTTGGTCTCCCAGCAATCTAGTTAGAGGTACTGTCAACAGTACCTACACGTCGTAGGTGTTGAAATTGATAAAATGTGAGGGATAAAAAAAGTATCGGCTCCGATGATGGGAAAAAGTATCGATACTTCGATATATATCAGGGGAAGAAAGTATCGATATGTATCGATACTTTTGGGACATCCCTAACCAGGTTTATTCGAGGAAAAGGAGAAATTGTCGACCAGTGGACCAACACCAGTGCTCTTACCTCGTAAGTAGTACGTTGTTTGCGCTAATGATAGGTAATCATTCTTCTGCTGGGTTTTCTGATGTTTCGGAACTTAACCGGTGTGGAAGTGTGTGATCCAGAGGATATTAAAATTATGCTGTCAGGCGGTACAAACATGAGAAAAAGTTCACTTGAAAAAGTAACTGAAGAAATTCATGAGAAAAAGTACCTACCTATCTTTGTTAATGGCTTTTGCTGTTTCAAGTTCAGATCAAAGCATAAAACATTTTTATTGCGAAAAGGCTGTAGAACGCCCGTGAATTACAAAAGGCATAAACTTACAGTAAGAACTAAACTCTTAGAGTAACAATGAGGAGAGAAATCATACAGTATTTTTTATAGTCAAACTGCGAGGTAAGTTAGGGAAAACAATAGAACAAAAAAATATAGAAGAAAGTTTTTATT
The DNA here is from genome assembly GCA_954871275.1 of Leptopterna dolabrata. Classification (NCBI taxonomy): domain Eukaryota; kingdom Metazoa; phylum Arthropoda; class Insecta; order Hemiptera; family Miridae; genus Leptopterna; species Leptopterna dolabrata. The sequence goes on along the minus strand of OX940982.1, from coordinate 7,058,300 downwards.
CAAGTTTGACTCGGCTTTGGGTGACGAATTGGTTGAAAAATGCTTTTTGGAGTCACCTATTCGCTATATATATATTTAAGGTGACCATATTTTCTGATATGAAAGAAGGACCACCAGAACTGTAGGCCTAGTCGAGAGCGTTGTAAAAAATACTACCATTCGAGGTGTTTGTTGATCTACGATCATGTTGGTTTAAGCTGTTGATATTTTGCGGACATCGGATGTTAAGTGCCTGGGTATCAAGAAAAAGACAATTCCTCGCAAAAAATTCATATACGTATTAGGTATTTTCAAAGATTGAAACAGAGATCATAATCGACGACTTAGATATGAGGATTAATACAAAGTAAAGGAACGCAAATAATACAAGTTGACTTGGGGAAAATACAAAATAGCTGTCTTTAAACATGAAAAATTTAAGAAAATCTTAAGAAAAACTCTTGACTATAGTCATTATCACCTGCTCAGCATACTACATCTACTTGATTTAGAGCCTAAATTTAGTCATCACCTGCTCATCATAATAATTATTGTTCTCTACTTACGTATCTACTTAATTATCTACTTACGTATCTACTTAATTAGTCATTATCACCAGCCTAATTTTAGTCATTATCACCGGGCTGATTTTAGTCATGTCTAAATTTAGTGATTATCACCTGCCTAATTTTAATCACGCCCAAATTTAGTCATTATCACCTGCTCAGCATAATAATAATTTTTATCTGCATACGTATCTCTTAATTTAGAGAAGCTTAAATGAAAATTTGCCAAGTCGTAACTTTTAAAAAAATATAAAACTTCAGGATGTGGAAAGGAAAGCTAACTTTCCCAACCAGTAGCTAACATTAACACCACCTAAATTTATAGTAGGTGTTGCTAACTGGTGGTACCTAGCTACTGGTTGGAAGTTAGCTTTCTTTTCCACATTCTGAAGTTTTATATTTAAAAAAAAGTTACGATTTTTGGCGAATTTTTATTTATTTTCATGTCAGAATGGTCCTTTGGAAGTACCGTTTTTCTAAAACAGAAAAGACAATACACTGCCAAGGTGATGGCACAGGAGCTTCCTCGTCACAATCAGAGTGACCCATTATAAAATAGAACAGACTCGGAAGCAAAATAACATAACATAACATTACATTACATAACATTACATAACGTTAAATATACATATTACATAACATTACATTACATAACATAACATTACATGAAATATACATATTATACATATTATACATAACATGACTTCCATAATACATTACGTCCATTATACATAACTAGCCTGACCGCTCGCTTCGCTCGCGGAGTATCGTGGGACCAACAAACGACGGAAAAATCCCATAGCCTACCGGGTATTTGTGCCCAATTTTATCAAAATCCGTCAAGCCATTCAGGAGTTGACCATGGTCGACCATATTTCCGCTATGGTCAGGGAATTAAAAATGCGCCTACGTTCAACTTGGGAGGCTACCGGATATTGGTGCCAAATTTGGTCGATATCCGTTGAGTAATTCGGGATTCGACCATGGAGGGGCCCATGGATGCGCTATGGTCGACCGCGGGAGTAGTCCGAAGGGTCGATCGTAGATAGAATTTCACGTAGATTACGAATACGCGATAAAAAATAGGGGTTACAATTTCAATTAACGAAGTTGACCATGGTCGACCATAGTTCCGCTATGGTGAGGGAATTAAAAATGCGACGTTGCACAACTTGGGAGCCTACTGGATATTCGTGCCAAATTTGGTGGATATCCGTCAAGCCATTCAGGAGTTGACCATGGTCGACCATAGTTTCGCTATGGTCAGGGAATTAAAAATGCGACGTCGCACAACTTGGGAGCCTACTGGATATCCGTGCCAAATTTGGTCGATATCCGTTGAGCAATTCGGGATTCGACCATGGAGGGGCCCATGGATGCGCTATGGTCGACCGCGGGGGTAGTCCGAAGGGTCGATCGTAGATAGAATTTCACGTAGATTACGAATACGCGATAAAAAATAGGGGTTACCATTTCAATTAACGAAGTTGACCATGGTCGACCATAGTTTCGCTATGGTGAGGGAATTAAAAATGCGACGTTGCACAACTTGGGAGCCTACTGGATATTCGTGCCAAATTTGGTCGATATCCGTCAAGCCATTCAGGAGTTGACCATGGTCGACCATAGTTCCGCTATGGTCAGGGAATTAAAAATGCGACGTTGCACAACTTGGGAGCCTACTGGATATTCGTGCCAAATTTGGTCGATATCCGTCAAGCCATTCAGGAGTTGACCATGGTCGACCATAGTTCCGCTATGGTCAGGGAATTAAAAATGCGACGTTGCACAACTTGGGAGCCTACTGGATATTCGTGCCAAATTTGGTCGATATCCTTCGAGCCGTTTGGCCGTGCATAGAAGGACAGACAGACAGACAGAGCGCATGCGCAGGGCGAACCGCTGGCTCTATCATGTTGAAATTTATATGGGACCTCAATGGGTCCTACCCGCTTAATCCCTGAGAATTACATTGAAATTGGGTGAAATCTTTGGTTACTACGGCTGTAACAAGGAAATTGAATCTATTTCACGCCAGCGCATGCGCAGAGCGCACCGAGGGTCCGATCATGCTGAAATTCATACTGGAACTCACTAGGCCTTGTCCAAACAATCCTTGAAAATTTGAGCGAAATTGAATCAAAATTGTGAAAGTTATGCGTGTTTGTTGAATTTAACGTTAGCGCATGCGCAGGGCGTACCGCTGGATCAATCATGTTGAAATTTGTATGGGACCTCAAGGGGCCTTATCCGCACCATCCCTCAAAATTTGAGCTGAATCAATTCAAAATCGTGGAAGTTATGGCTGTAACAAGGAAATGCGGACAGACTCACAGACTCACAGACTCGCAGACTCACAGACTCACAGACTCACAGACTCACAGACTCACAGACTCACAGACCGACAGACACGGAACCAAATTTGTTCAGTAGGCTTTGAAACGCAAAATGCAAGTGGAAAGTTTGATTTCTGAAGACAAAAATTTTTTGGCTCACGAAAGTGAACACAAGGCTTCCGCTGCTTCGCAGACTCGGAAGCAATACCTTTAGGCGTCCTTCCGAGGGGTCTGAAGGATAGGAGGACCACGGATTGAGAACTAGTGCCTTCCTTCCTTCCTTCTTCATTCTAATCTTTACTTGCTGATAACTCGTCGGTTGAACCTCAGTAATCAACAAGTGGCACTGCCCGTGGTTTGATCACTGTCTCCTCCACCAAATAATGTTTGTTGAGGTTTCATAACTGTTTTATTTGTTCAAAAGATACATCTAGGTATTACAGAAAATAGAAAAGGTAGTTACAAAAAGTTCACATAAAATAAAAACATTGGGAAATTATTATAAAATTAAGAACAAATCCCACAAAGTTGTACTCCTGTGCGAGGGCACTTCTATGATTATATTGGTTTATTATTTTTAGTAATAACTAACCTATCATTTTCAATAATGAACCTTTGGAATCGAGCATGGGAAAAAATCAACCCCCCTCCCCCATCAAAATTTGATGGTTTTCGCTTCAAGGTGCGTAGAATCCCAAAATGGTACGCCGTACTTTCCTTAGTTACCATGAACCGAAATGAATGAAATTTGGTTTGTGGGTTCCATCTGGGGACTAATATTGGTCCGCAAAGCCTGGCGTTGCTGTCAGTAATCTCTAAGAAGAGTTGACATTTCTCGAACGCCGTAGCTCGAAAACTGTCAATGGACAAGTATTTTTTTTTTTTTTTACGTTTTTGAATTGATCTCGAACTAAAGCATTTTTTGAGACCACTCGGAGCATTGTGCGTCCAGCCGTTCGTTTGCACCGAAAAGCTTCGTTGCTCTCTCTCCTCCTCTCTTAAAAGATCCTAGATGTCGGTGGTGGTCAACCCTATAACCGCCTAGGCAAAACCTCCTCTTCCAAAAGATTCCAGATGTCGGTGGTGATTCGCTCATAACCGCCTGGACACCTCTCCTCCAAAAGATCCTAGATGTCGGTGGTGATTCGCTCATAACCGCCTAGGCAAACTCTACCACTCACCTCTCATCTCTCCCAAAAAGATCCTAGATGTCGGTGGTGATCCGCTCATAACCGCCTAGGCAAACTCTATCACTCACCTCTCATCTCTCCCAAAAAGATCCTAGATGTCGGTGGTGATCCGCTCATAACCGCCTAGGCAAACTCTACCACTCACCTCTCATCTCTCCCAAAAAGATCCTAGATGTCGGTGGTGATCCGCTCATAACCGCCTAGGCAAACTCTACCACTCACCTCTCATCTCTCCCAAAAAGATCCTAGATGTCGGTGGTGATCCGCTCATAACCGCCTAGGCAAACTCTATCACTCACCTCTCATCTCTCCCAAAAAGATCCTAGATGTCGGTGGTGATCCGCTCATAACCGCCTAGGCAAACTCTACCACTCACCTCTCATCTCTCCCAAAAAGATCCTAGATGTTGGTGGTGATTCGCTCATAACCGCCTAGGCAAACTCTACCACTCACCTCTCATCTCTCCCAAAAAGATCCTAGATGTCGGTGGTGATTCGCTCATAACCGCCTAGGCAAACTCTACCACTCACCTCTCATCTCTCCCAAAAAGATCCTAGATGTCGGTGGTGATCCGCTCATAACCGCCTAGGCAAACTCTACCACTCACCTCTCATCTCTCCCAAAAAGATCCTAGATGTCGGTGGTGATCCGCTCATAACCGCCTAGGCAAACTCTATCACTCACCTCTCATCTCTCCCAAAAAGATCCTAGATGTCGGTGGTGATCCGCTCATAACCGCCTAGGCAAACTCTACCACTCACCTCTCATCTCTCCCAAAAAGATCCTAGATGTTGGTGGTGATTCGCTCATAACCGCCTAGGCAAACTCTACCACTCACCTCTCATCTCTCCCAAAAAGATCCTAGATGTCGGTGGTGATTCGCTCATAACCGCCTAGGCAAACTCTACCACTCACCTCTCATCTCTCCCAAAAAGATCCTAGATGTCGGTGGTGATCCGCTCATAACCGCCTAGGCAAACTCTATCACTCACCTCTCCTCTTTCCAAAAAGATCCCAGATGTCGGTGGTGATTCGCTCATAACCGCCTGGGCAATTTTCCTCACACCACCGTGATGCCAATTTTAAATTCATCACACCAACAAATAATATTAATGATTGAATTATTTAATCCCGCGCATTTTTGTGAGACTGTAATTCCTGGGCCGGCTGCAGTACTCGATTTAGGGCTTTCCTGGGGGGGAGCTCGAGGGTATTGACGCAGAAAACAGTAATCTACGCAGAAGGGGCATTACAGATAAATAGTGAACCGCTGTGTAATAATTTGTAGCTTTTTTCTTCAATAAAGTGGAAATCAGTCAGTGGGTGTAAGATAGCAAGTTCCGGTGTGGAAATTGCCACACAATACTTCCATGTCCTTCATAAGAGTATGGCTACAGGTTTGGCGGCAGGGGCCGCCCATTTCGGCCTGGCTGGCCGACCATTTCGGTCAAAAATCGCAAATTTTCTTAGAAGTCAACCACTTCTAGCAAGTTTCAACCACTTTTTGACATCACACCAACGTCATTTAGGTAGTAAACCTAGAAAATGTTGGACCCATTGACATATTTTTTGCTCTCAGTTGGCCAAAACAAATGCGATCGAGCTGAGGGGCGTTGCGTCCATAAGGCCACTTGGGCCACTGCCCCGGCACCCAAAAACGCTATAAAAAAATCCAACCGTGTGGTCAGTTGGCATTTGAATTTCCCTCTGAACATTGTACCCAGCCTTTTTCACGAAGTTCAACGGCGACCCGCTAGATTTCTCTAGCTATGGATATTAAATATTCTTGAAGAGCATCCATGGGGTTCCTTCGTGTTAGCTACGGTTTCCCAGTAGCTCCAAAGACCAAGCATGTTGTTCGCCACGCCCACTTTGGGCCCCTGTCCCCAGAATCAGATTTCCACCCTAAAATCGCTTGTTCACAATCGATTTGATCCCTTCAATAGGAGATTCTTATGGCTTTCGATTTATTGTTGTTGTCTCGTGAATCACATTCACTTTCTCTGTTGAGTCTGTTGTCAGTTTTCAATTTTTCAAGTCTAATTTTGTGCGTTTGAGTTTGCTCCAGTTCCCGTGACAGGTTTGGATTTGTGTTACCTACATGTGCGTTTTGTCATGTTTGCTGTTTGTGGATTGATTGGCGTCGTAACACAAAGATAACTAACTTCCTAGCTTCTAGTCAACAGCTTCTCCATTCAAGTAGGTACCGGCTGAAGGTCATTGTTTCGTTGTATTTTAGTTATATTTTACCACATGAATTTGATGGCTAATTTACTGTCGAAATTTTCGACGTTTTCGTACGACAGGTGTTGATTAAAATATATAAGCCTTTGCTGAACATCACTCAATCAGCAATTAAGGGAAGGGTGTTGTTGCCTTGGGGTATTTGGTAGACAAATCTGTTGGTTTTGTGTTCTGGTTTGGTGCCCCACCGTTTCCAGAGCCCACGCACTGCTACTTTGGAGTTGAACGATGAAGTAACAATGATGGGAATGAGAGGGAAGACCTTAGTGAAGTGATGGATCAGTATGGATCTTGTTATACAGCTGTACGTATATTGTAGCATCCACGCACCAGCGAGCTGGCCCCAACGTAGAATTAACATCTCTCTCTTCTGAGATTCCGATTTTTATCGAATTTTCTGAGAAAACTATTTCAGTGAGTCCACCATTTTTATGACATGAATTGTTATGACAGAATCTTCATAACATTCTGAATAGAATCCTAGACTTCGATATTTTGAGCCGGTGTATTAGAACTTGGCTGCTACAACACTGAAAGTTTCATTTGCCAAAGTATTAGTGATGTGTAATAATAATGTATAAATGAGATGTTACTAAATAAGTTAAAGGGTGAGTTTGACTGTGAGCAATTTTCTGAAATGAAAAAGTGGGTCAGACTTTTAAGTTTTCGTGGGGCAAAAATAGGTAAAAATGGCTAAAAATGTATGTAAATACACCGAAATTAGTGTTAGATAGGGAACTGATGCAGCAGAAGGCTATTTCATCAATATTAAAAAATCCCCTCAAAAATTGGGGTTCAAATTTGAGTTTTTTGTGTGAAAAATCCAGTATTTGCCGAACGTCAGTGAGGATTCTTGAGCGACATTTTTTTGGGTGGGTCTGTACCGACCTACAAGCCGCGATGTTGGGTATTTTGACTTGAAATTTTGAGAGTAGACTCGCTGGGCGTTCCGAACTTGCTGTAGGTATAGTATCTGGTACCACCGTGGCGCCAGGGAACGGCGCCTCGCTGGCGCCAGTGGTGCCATCTGTCACAAAAATGTGTGTTTGGTATAGTGTTTCATGTTTTCCAGCAGGCTGAATCGAATAGAGTAACTTTCAACGATCTGTTAATCTTCCTTACAGCGATTGGTGAATATTTAGCCATAAAACATTACCTCGTGAAAAAGCTATTATTGAGCGTGGTAGATAGGCAGAATTTGGGCCTATTTTCAAAATTGTGAGGCTCCTGGGCAGCGAACCCACTAATAGGGGTACAGGTTGCCCACGGTGAGTTGTTATCAATTAGCCGTCGCTGAGCTGGAGACAGACTGATGACGATCATGGCATTTCTGACGTCAGTGGCCTTTTTTGCTCATTTCCCAACACACAGTGTGTTGACCCTACGAACTTCGAAATTCGCTCATATACTCATGCTGAATGACTGGAACTCCTTTCTTTTTTATTCCCTTCCTCCCTATGTGAAATTATTACCTTTTCGCTCCGTTCGCGCACTTTTCACACCACCGGTACGGGAAACTGCCGGAAAACCTCAGACCCACTGGAACACCTCCGATAACCCATTTTAGCGAATTTCCATAGAAAATGAAGCTAAATGGTTCCAAAATTTTCAGAACATGAATTTTTGAAATTTTTTATAGGTTAATCCGTTTCAGAGCATCGTAAATTCATCCCTAGATTTTAACAAAAATTTACATGAATTTACTATATATTTATTTATGTGTCACTCCAGACGATATCTGGGTACAAGATAAAAAATTCCAAATTTTCGATGGGCAATTTTAAAATATTCTAAGGGGGTCAAATTTGAGTTTTTAGGGGTCAAAAATCGGTAAAAACAGCTAAAATTGCAAAAATTGATATAAAATCACTGAAAGCAGTATGGAAGGGTGAGGTGAGACAGAAAAATACTGAAAAGGATCATTTCAGTTGGATTCTAAAATACAAAATAGGGGCCAAATTTGGATTTTTGGGGGTCAAAAAAAGGTATTATAGGCTACAATGCCTAAAATCAATATTAATTCACCTGACGTTGTGCGGGATGGTGATCCACGACAGAAACGTGGGCTATTTCTGTTTCGTTATTTTTCTCATGAAAGAATGTGGGGTGAATTTTGACTTTATTAGGGTCAAAAATCGGTAAAAATGGCTAAAATCACAAAAAAGTTATAATGTTACGAGTGGTGATCTGATAGTGAAAGCCTGGGATTATTTTATTTACTAATCCTTCCTCCACTTTTCGATTCGAGAGAAAGGCTGATATATATATATAACAGTACGATCCCCATACTTCATTTTTGAAATGTTGGTGAGAGTAACAATAGTAATACCTAATAACTACCGTATTATTAAAACTTTAATAGTAGAAGGAGGTAGGTGTAGAGTAAATTATGAAACAGAGGTACATTTGTAGAGAGCGACTGCTATTCCGCTATTAACTCTATAATTATAATTATGTACTACCTAAGTAATAGTATATTACATTGATTCGAAGTATTTGTCATAAAAATGCTGACCCATCTGCTATTAGACGAACATCTTGAAAATGTATCGGTTGAAACACACAATAGGTTTACAACACCTATTACTGTTTATTGACCAAAGAACCTACCTACCATAGGTACCCAACCCACTTGTTGAATCCCAATATTATTTCAGATTTTCCACACTTAAACTCGGTTTCGTGCTATATCATCTTTTTACGCAGTAGCGCGAATATTCGCTCTTATAGCCATGCTGCACGACTGAAACTTTTCAACTTACAAACTTGTTTTGCAGTTTGAATATCAAGTTATTTCAGTATTGCGGTCTTCTCTAACGTTAGGTACAATTCGGATATGCAGCGAAATGAGAACGAATTACCTGAGGTAGAACTAGAAAATGATTTTCAAGAAAAGAAAGAGTTCTTCTCGATTCTCATTATAACTTCTGCCGTAAAACTTGGTTAAGCGGGACAGATGGAAATTTTGCCATTTTAGTTGAATAATATTGAGGGTGAATAGAAGTGGGTGGGGATTTTTAGAATTGAGTGGAAGGAGGAGGGAAAGTTGGAATACAGTGGAATAGGGAGAGGGGAGGATGGGACATCGAAAGAAAATATCGATATCGATGTCGATATTTTGTAGACAGCATCGATAACGATGTTTTATCAAGCCAAAACATCGATATTTTCGATATCGATATCGATATCCCTCTTCTGCGCGTTTCTACGAGTGTACCTTCAGAACGTTTGTTTTCTGAAACTGGCAACATTTTGACGCCCCAGCGCAATAGGCTGAAAGCAGAAAATCTGAAGAAACTTGTTTTCCTCCAGTCACTCGACGAAGAGTTATTTTTCTAATCAAGTACATATAATTAGGTATATTTCAGATTTGGAATGTTTTTTATTTTAACACAGAATTGTGTTTTAGCCATGGACTAACTAGCCAAAAAAGGTAACGAAATTTCGTAACGAAATCTGGGACGCTGTTATGAAAAATTTCTAATGATTTTCACGTACAACCGATTCGTTGCTATGGAACTTTAACTTCGCCAGTTATCATCGTACAAAAATCGTTCACCACTCGTTGGATAGCTCTCGATTTACCTAACCATATTACGTTAACCAATGCGGAGTGCGTGGCCGACAAGCTGCGGTATGAGCGTGATTGTTTAAATAATAATTGTTTACACACAGGTGATCATTCTCAATAATTTGTATTGTGAACACGATTGCAAGCTTTATATGAGTACCGATGATACGGAACTAAGGATCGTGTCGTAATATATCAGTCGAAAAAGGTTTATGTGAAACGCGTGAGCTAAAACACATTCTGTGTTTCTATAATTTCGTCCGAAGTATGTAAATAGAGGTAACCGGGGGTCCAGGGGGCTTGCCCCCTGGCGAGGCGCGGAGCGCCGAGTTTAGTTTGTAAATGACTGAATTCGGAATAGAATGTTTTTTTTTTTTTTTTTTTTTTTTTTTACTCAAATATTTCTGAAAATGAAAATAAAGTCATTGATGGAGTGAGCACTTTTGAGTATTTTATGACCTGTTTAAGAAGAAGGAGTACATGTGGATCAAGCAAGAGTGGGGAGGGGATCCAAGACGCAAGAGCTGGTTGAAAGGTGTTTTCTGCCGATATTATCGGACCATAACATCGATATATCGATTTTATCGAATGTGAGGCATCGATGGCGAAAAATCGGAATATCGAAGTAAAACATCGATGTTTCGATAATATCGATTTCGATGTCCCATCCCTACAGGGGAGTTAGTGTGGAATAGGAAGAGGGGAATTGGAATGCAGTGGAATATGAAGAGGAGAGTTAGAATACAGCAGAATAGGGAGAGGGGAGTTAGAATACAGCGGAATAGGGAGAGGGGAGTTACAATGTAGTGGAATATGGAGAGACGAGTTGAAATTGAGGTAATGGGCAGTTAGAATTTATGGGAATGGTGAGAGGGGAGTAGGAATAGTGCGGAAGGAGGAGAGGGGAGTTGGAATAGGGAGAGGGGACTTGGAATAGAGTGAAAGGAGGAGAGAGGAGTTGGAATACAGCGGAATAGGGGAGGAGGGTTGGAATACAGTGGGATAGGGAGAGGGGAGTTAGGATACAGTGGAATATGGAGAGGGGAGTTGAAATTGAGGTAATGGGCAGTTAGAATACAGTGGAATATGGAGAAGGGATTTGAAATTGAGCTAATGGGCAGTTAGAATTTATGGGAATGGAGAGGAGAGTAGGAATAGGGTGTAAGAAAGAGAGGGAAGTTGGAATAGGGAGAGTGGACTTAGAATAGAGTGAAAGGAGGAGTTAGAATAGTGTGGAAGGTGGAGAGGGGAGTTAGAATACAGTGTAATAGGGATAGGGGAGTTGAAATACAGTGGCATAGGGGGAGGGGAGTTGAAATTGAGGGTAGCGGGCTGTTAGAATTGATGGGAATGGTGAGAGGGAAGATGGAATAGGGAAAGGGGACTTGGAATACAGTGAAAGGAGGAGAGAGGAGTTTACAAGTTGTCTTTAAATTTGAAAGACGCTGCAAAGTCCTTGTCACATGGGGTTTATTATTCCACAAAAATGTTGGCTGTACATTTATTGTTTGTTTCATGTGAAATAATTGAAATAGCTATTTCTGATGGTTTCCACCAATTTTGGCCCCCAAAACACAAATTAGGTAGGTACGATCTTTTTTTTTTTTTTTCAAATTAACTTTGATCATTGGTAGTGCCATTTAATCGTCTTGATCCACGTGTTGACACTTTTTCTAGTGTTATTCTACAAACTGATGGTGATTTCAGACGATTTCGCAGGTTTTTGACTCATACAAAATCAATTTTGGGAGCTGAACATCTGGTACAACCTCAATTTTCCACTCCTTGGCCAAAATCGACCTCATATTCGATCTTCTCGTCCCCAAAAACATGGAAAACGATACCTCAAAAGCTCATGTTACCAACATGTTGCTAAAACGCAAAAAGTACCTATTTTTACACACATTTTCACTCATAACATCCCTGGGTATATTCCGATCGGGCTGAAAAGTTTCGGGACACAACTAGGGCCCAAATGGAGCATGTGTGCGAAAGAACGACTTTTTTAGACCAAAAATGAAGCCTGTACACGTGATACGGCGGACGGCGGACGGCGTACGGCGTACGGCGTACGGCGGACGGACATTGCATTTTTTGAATCTACGCACCTTGAAACGGAAAAGAAAAAAGTTTGAGGGGGTGTTATAAAAATTTTTTGCTGAGCGATTACATAGGTGTATTATTCAGAGAATAATAAACCAAAAACAGTTAGCCTCCCGTTCTCTCTTGCTTCTACCAGTATGGTCCCGACTGATCACGTCCTACGCATTCATAATTCTTCTTGTGACGTTTATGAATGTAAAGTATGTCCCATTATTGATCAGAGTCAGGAGGTAAAATATCTGGGTTTGATATTTGATTCGACTTTAAAGTGGAAAAAACAAGCATTAAGTATAAGCAAAAAATTAAGGAAATTAATATAAGTTTTTTCTAGATTGCGTAAGGTACTAAATCGAGCCCTGCTTAAATCGGTGTACTTCGCGCTTGCCCAGTCTGTTGTCCTTTATGGGCTCCCGGCTTGGGGGAGTGCGTATCGTACAACAAACAAGCCGGTTTTTATAACCCAAAAAATGTTGCTCCGCATAATTACCAATAGTGGATTTTTAGAACACACTGCACCACTCTTCAAAACTAGTAACATCTTGACCGTTGATCAACTGTATAAGGTTTCATCAATCAAACAAATTCTAAAAGACAAATCTTATACATTCCCACAGTACAAGGCCATTACTCGTTTTCAGTCCCTCGGACACATGTCAATACCACGATACAGCACTACTGCGGGCCAAAACATGTATGTATACCAGGCTACCAACCAATTCAATACCTTGCCTAACGAGCTGAAAATAAAATTAATGGCCCAACCAAAGAATAGCAATATTATTTAAAAAAAATATTACTTACAGAAATAAATTTACACTTAAACTTGTGAAATATTTTTTAGACGCCTATAATTAGCGCTATTTGTTAATTTTTTCCTTTCTGAAGACTCTTCTCCCTACCACGGGCTATGCCCACATAGGGGAATAATTTCCTAACATGTATGTATCTGATTTATTTATTTATTTTTTGTTTTCTGAAGAGGAATAAACTTTCATTTCATTTCATTTCAAATAGTGTTGAAGGAGGAGGGAGGAGTTACAATAGTGTGGATGTAGAAGAGAGGGGTGATACTAAGTCCATGAGGATTATTCACTATAAGAGATCATCTCTTTTGAAAATCTCCCAGGAGAGATAGTTTTCCTTGGGAGACAGTCTCTTCCAGAAGTCTCCCGTCAGTCTGTTTTACTGAATAGGTAGCTCCCATGGATGTAATACTTTTAATGGTATACCTTTATGAGATGAAAAAAACCAGTCATGCAGCATGACTTAATGAGCGAATTTTCAAAGAAATATTCGAATTAATGGCTATGGTTTTGTTTTGCTTCGAACTCTCGTCTTCAATTAATACTTCTCACATTTTTCAATCTGACCACTCTAAGGGGGTGGGGGGTAAGAGTTTAAAGATTATCCTAGTTTTGGGTAATTTTTGCGCACTTTAAATGCTCTAATTTAAGAACGGATTTAGATATCTAAAATCCGATTTCACCATCGTGTTCAGCGTGCAAAAACCTTTAAAATGAGGGGTCACTTGTTAGAAAATAACATTTTGGGGATTTTTGGGTAATTTTTGCGCACTTTAAATGCTCTAATTTGAGAACGGATCAAGATATCTAAAATCCGATTCCACCATCGTGTTCAGCGTGCAAAAACCTTTAAAATGAGGGGTCACTTGTTGGAAAATAACATTTTGGGGATTTTTGGGTAATTTTTGCGCACTTTAAATGCGCCAAAACCCTCCTTAGAGTAGGCCAATTTCGCCCATCTTCGAACTTAGCCTTTCGATTGCCAAGATAGATTTTTTGTGCAAATTTGAGCTGTTTATCTCAATTCTATCGAGAGTTATCGTCTGGAGTGACACATATATATATATATATACATATAAAAAAGTGTTAAATTTCAGGAATCGTTTTAGAATGGTCTGAAACGGATTTCTATGAAGAAAATTTCCAAAAATTTATATTATTTAAATTTCGAAGCCATTGCAATAGCTTCATTTTCTTTGAAAATTCGCTAAAAGGAACAGGATCAAAGTGAACGTTGAATGATCAAAATGACGGATGTGGTAGCTGATGTTAGGGGATGTCACTGTCAAACAGACGAGAAATGAGAAAGAAAGACTGTCTCTTTCAAGAAAAGACACCTAATCTTTTGAAAGAGATAGAGAATACCAAGATAGCAGCCAACTGTCTCTTCTAGAAGTTCCTGAATAACCCTGTCATGGATACTATAAAAAAATCTCTTCTGTCAAAAGAGAGAGTTGGCCGGAAAAGAGTGACCACTTTCCATTCATTAGTAGTTAGAGGAGGTCAAATGGAAGGCAGTTGCCGACTCTCAGAGGGGCTGCCCCTCCAGTCCATTTGGTTTTTGCCCCCCCCCACCCACTTACCCTTATCCTTAGGTTTAGGTTTTCTGGTCCCCCCCCCCCCCCCTCCTCTACGTCACTCGCCGCCGTTAGGTTTCCACCCTCGAATTACAATTCCTGCTGCCCACTCGATTAGGGATAATTGTGATTCCTCTCGGGAACACCGGTAATCCGCCTCGACCGACCCCCCCCCCCCCCCCCCTCACATCGCTTTGTTGCCCCCCCCCCCCATGAACCACCCCTTCCCGCTTTCATCATCCCTCACTCCCCCCTCCACCGCTATCGTATCCCCATGAATGCTCCTCCTCCACACTGTAACCCTTCGCCCACATTGTAAAATCCTCCACCCACAAAGGCCTTCTAACCTCATAAGCGAAGGGTTGATCAAGCGCGTGGGTCCTTACGTGCGTGGGACTCGGTCCGATAACCAGATAAATAAGCAACCATTTACATTTCGGTAGATAAGTAGTTGGTGTTTCAAATTCAGGGTCTTACAGTAAGGGCCGGTTTATCAGTATCCAGTTGGGAAGGTTTATCTGGCCGATAAAGTTATGCCCAACATAAAGCTCCAGCGACGGGATGGTCGAATTACCCGGGGATGAATTCTTAACCAGAGAGAGAACTTGAATTTAGGCTAAAATTTGGTCTAAAATAGTTGTTCTTCCCCACACAGTTTGGGTCCACATTTTAGAACACATTTTTGGGCCCTAGTTGTGCTCCGAAGCTCGGCAGCACGATCGGAGTACAACCAGGGGTGTTATGGGGGGAAAAATGGGTGTGAAAACCCCTATTTTAGTGAACATGAGCTTGTGATGTGTCGTTTTCCATGTTTTTTTAGGTTGAAAAGACGAATATGAAGTTGATTTTGACGAAAGAGTGAAGAATTGAGGTTGTAACGAAGGTTCAGCTCCCGAAATTCATTTGTTGCAAGTCAAAAACATGGGAAATTGTCTGAAATCACCATGAATTTGTATAATAACACTAGAAATAGTATTAAAAGGTGAATCAAGACATTTAAATGGTACTATCAATGATCCAAGATAGTTCGTAAACAAAAAAAAAAACGCTGCAAATCGCTGCACTGCGGTTTATTATTTTGTACAGAATACCCTTCTGTTACAAATCACAGCTCTCTGCATAGATAACCCGTCTATATTACATAATAATGTACTATTCTACACATATTATGTAGATCGCAGACCCTCCGTAGGTTAGTACCTAACCCCGTACTCGTTACTAGGTACCTACCTAAATCACGAGTTGAATGTTGCTAAAATAATTCTGTCGATGACAAACAGTTACTAAAATGGCAAAAAGAAACGCAAATAATGAAGTTCTGAAGGAAAATTGTTGATGTGGAGTGAAATAGATGCCCCTTCTGCGTAGATCACAGTTTTCTGTGGTCAATACCTACCCTCTGGTCAAGTATAATGAACCGTTGTGTAATAACTTGCCCATCAATAATACTTCAACGGTTGTTCAAGTTGCAAAAGTACCGATCAAAAAAATCCAGCCCCTTCTTGGTTGATGAACCGTTGTGTAATAATTCACCGTTGTGAAATAATTTACCGTTATGCAATAATTTATCGTTGTGTAATAATTTTCCGTTGTGTAATAATTTACCCATCAATAATACTTCAACGTTTGTTCAATTTTCACAAGTACCTACCTACCAACAAAATCCAATAGTCCATCACTTATCAAATGAAATAATATCGCAGAACAACCAACTCGACTTCATACAGCCATCCTTGATTATAATCAGGTGCTCCCTAGTGATGATATCCCGGCCGTTTTTATACCGTTTGATTCACGATCGTGTTGACGAAGCTTTTTGGTGCACACGAACGGCTGGACGTACAATGCTCCGGGTGGTCTCAAAAAATTGTTTAGCTCAAGACAAATTTAATGACGTAAAAAAAACCATACCCTTCTATCGAAAGTTTTCGAGATACGGCGTTCTGAAAATTTCAATCCCTATTTTGAACCCCTTAGAGATGACTGACAGTAACGCCGAGCTTCGAGGACCAAGTAGACCCCGAACGGAACCTATAACCAGAATTTCATCAATTTTTTTTCATGGTAACTAAGAAAAGTGGCCCGTACGGCGTACGGCGGACGGACAGAAATTTTAACATGAATAATGTTTTTGCGGTGGCCTACCAGAGTCGAAAAGTGTCACGAAGTTTATGTCACGAAATTATGTCACGAAGGTGAGCACAAAGAGGAATGTGATAAAGATGAGCACAAAGAGGAATGTGATAAAGATGAGCACAAAGAGGAATGTGATGAAGAATTACCAACGCTACCTTTGTTACCTACGAATAACTAGTTACCTACGTTTCATGGTAGTACCTAAACATTTCAATGGCTTACACATCTTATTTTTTTAATATTTTTCATACAGACGAAGAAAAGGGATAAGGAAAAGGGGAAACGGGACGCAAAAACATTATTCATAAATTGTGATGTTAGCCAAAGGCTCAAAGTAGGGGCGAGGCGCGGAGCGCCGAGTTTATTGCATTTTCGGATTCTACATATACCTTGAAACGTAAACCATCAAATTTTGAGGGGGGGGGGGGGGGTAATAATTTTTTTTCATGCTCGATTCCAATGGTTCGTTATTGAAAATAATAAACCAAAATAGGAGTCTAATTCGTGATTTTGGGTGCCCAAAATTGGTGGAAACCATCAGAAATAACTGTTTCAATTACTGCGCATGCAAGAAACAATAAATGAACAGCCAACATTTCTGTAGGTATGTCCAGTAGAATAATAAACCTATGTGACAAGGACTTTGTACCGTTTTTTATGTAGGCATGTGGTCAGTCGTTTACCTTTTTTTGGTCGCTGAATTAATTGCGAGCAGTTTCAGCACGTTCAAACTGCATCGAGTGATCAGAATCACAATTTTGGTTTATTATTTTCAATAATGAACCATTGGAATCGAGCATGAAAAAAAAAATTCTTACCCCCCCTCAAAATTTGATGGTTTACGTTTCATGGTATGTAGAATCCAAAACTGCAATAAAAATATTTCTGTCTGTCCGCCGTAGGCCGTACGCCGTACGGGCCACTTTTCTTAGTTACCATGAAAGAAAATTGATGAAATTCGGGTTATAGGTTCCGTTCGGGGTCTAGTTGGTCCTCGAAGCTCGACGTTACTGTGAGTCATCTGTAAGGGGTTCAAAATAGGGGTTGAAATTTTCAAAACGCCTATACCATTTTTTTACGTAAATATTTTTACGGTTTTAAATAGTTCTTGAACTTGCGAGTTTTTTAAGACCATCCGGAGCATCGTACGTCCAGCCGTTCGTACACAGTAAGGCCCCAAAGTTTGCACCGACAGGCATTTTCGACTCCAGTGTGAATGAAATTGTATACAATTCAAACCAAATCTCGTAACCAGAGACGCGCCCACAATAGGAATTTGTGAATACGGCCAATCATTGGTAGGGATCACCTGATTATATTGGCGGAGTATGAAGTCGAGTTGGTTGTTCTGTGATATTATTTCGCTTGAAAAATGATGGCTCTTTTGGAGTTTGTTGGTAGGTAGTGAAACTTGAACAAACGTTGAAGTATTATTGATGGGTAAATTATTACTACGGTAAATCATTACTCAACGGTAAATTATTACACAACGGTTCATTATACCATCTACGTAGAAGGGGCTGGAGTTTGTTGGTAGGTACTTTTGCAACTTTTTTCACTCCTCATCAACAATTTCTTTTCAGAACTTCATTATGTGTGTTTATTTTTGTTAGGTACTGTTTGTCATCGGCAGAATTATTTTAGCAACATTTAACTCGTGATTTAGGTAGGTACCTAGTAACGAGTACGGGGTTAGGTACTAACCTACGGAGGGTCTGCGATCTACATAATATGTATATAATAGAATAGTACATATCATATTATATAGATGGGTTATCTATACATAGAGCTGTGATCTGTAACAGAAGGGTATTCTATACAAAAATAATAAACCGTTGTGCAGGGATTTGCAGTTTTTTTTTGTTCAAAACACGTCCAAAAATGATTTTTTGGCATAACATTTCTGCACGATGTACCACTCTGGTCTCATCAAGTGCCCAGTCAGGCCGTATTGAGTGCTCTGGCAGTCATGTTCATTCAGAGTACATAGCATACTTCGGTAACGTATGTCCATTAGTTTATTTCTTTGAAAAAATGCTCCTTAAGCCATGCTGCTTGATTCGAATTTGTTTCTTTGAAGCCCTGAGGATAAAAAATAGGTGTGTTTTTGGTGGTTGTTTTTGGTTTATTATTTTCAATAATGAACCTTTGGAATCGAGCATAAGAAAACAAAATTTTAACCCCCCCCCCCCCCCCACAAATTCTATGGTTTCCGTTTCAAGGTATGTAGAGTCCTAAAATGAAAAACGCTGCAAATTATTACACAAAGGTTTATTATTTACCTGAACAGATGCCGCTTCTGCATAGATCGCTGTTTTCTGTGGTCAATACCTACCCTCCAGCTCCCCCCAGGAAAGCCCTAAATCGAGTAAGGAGCCAGCCCGGGAATTACATTTAATAAAAATGCGCGGGATTCAATAATTCAATAATTAATTATTTGTTGGTATTAATGAAGCATAACGTTTGTTCAAGTTTCAAAAGTACCTATCAACAAAATCCAAAATAACCCCCATTCTTCAGATGAAATAATATCACAGAACCAACTCGATTTCATACAGCCATCCTTGATTATAATCAGGTGCTCCCTAGCAATGCTCTGGGACAGATTTATACCGTTTCATTCACGATCATGTTGATGAAGCATTTCGTTGCAAACGAACGGCTGGACGTACAATGCTCCGGGAGGTCTCAAAAAATGCTTTAGTTCTAGATCAATTGAAAAACGTTAAAAAACCATACTTCTCTATTGAAAGTTTTTGAGCTACGGCGTTCTGAAAATGTCAGACCCTATTTTGAACCCCTTAGAGATGGCTGACAGTAACGCCGAGCTTCGAGGACCAACTAGACCCCGAACGGAACCTACAAACCAAATTTCATTAATTTTTGTTCGTGGTAACTAAGAAAAGTCCGTGCGGCGGACGGTTAGAATTTTTTTATTGCATTTTTGGATTCTAAATACCTTGAAAAGTTGACTATCAAATTTGTGGGGGGGGGGGGGGGGGGGGGGGGTAATTTTTTTTTTTCGTGAACGATTACAAAGGTTCATTAGGTATTGAAAATAATAACCCAATAACAAAAATTACTGTCCGTCCGCCGTACGCCGTATTTCGCACTTTTCTTAGTTACCATGAAATGAATTTTGGTTTGTAGGTCCCGTTCGGGGTCTAGTTGGTCCTCGAAGCTCGGCGTTACTGTTAGTCATCTCTAAGGGGTTCAAAATAGGGGTTGAAATTTTCAGAACGCCGTAGCTCGAAAACTTTCGATACAAGGGTATGGTTTTTTTTTACGTTTTTAAATTGATCTTGAACTAAAGAATTTTTTGAGAGCACCCAGAGCACTGTACCACCAGCCGTTTTGCACCGAAAAAGTTCGTCAACATGATCGTGAATCAAACGGTATAAATCAGGCCCAGCATCGCTAGGGAGCACCTGATTATTCACGGATGGCTGTATGAAGTCGAGTTGGTTTTTCAGTGATATTATTTCATTAGAAAAATGATTGGGTTTTTGGATTTTGTGATAAGTACTTTTGGAACTTGAACAAACGCTATGCTTCATGAATAACAATTAATATTATTGAATTATTGAATCCCGCGCATTTTTATTAAATTAAATGTAATTCCCGGGCTGGCTCCAATACTCGATTTAGGGCTTTCCTGGGGGGGGCTGGAGGGTAGGTATTGACCACAGAAAACAGTGATCTACGCAGAAGAGGCATCTATATATACTGTTAAATAATAAACCGTTGTGTAATAATTTGCAGCGTTTTACAAAATGTTGGCTTGAGAAGTATAATTTTTGTCATTCCCCTGACTGCCTCTCAAGAACTCCACCACAGTTATACAACATGTAAATCCAATAAAATCGCCACTGTTAATAATGTTGATATTTGTTTGATTTCAGCATTCGGTCGCTCATTGAACGAGATCTTCGACAATCTGTAATGGTGAGTTTTTTCTACGTTGGCAGTTGAGTTTCTGTTGGATCTTGAACGATGTTGTAGAAATGATAAACAAACATGTTGGACGTTCTCCAACATGTTTTGATTGTGGCTGTATTTTTCAGCGCAAATAATGCCGAATGCCGCAAATTCAGTCGCCATTTTGGGTATTTTGACTGAAATGTTTTGATACTATACTCCTTGGGCCCCCAGAATTCGCTGTGTAGTTTCTGGTGTCTCGATGACGGCAGGGAACGGCGCCACGCTGGCACCAGTGGTCCCATCTGTCAGAAAAATTTGTGTTTGGTATAGTGTTTCATGTTTTCCAGCAGGCTGAATGGAATGGATAATTTTCAAAGCGCTGTCAATCATCCTTACAGCGATTGATGAATGTTTAGCCATAAAACATTACGTGAAATACCTGTTATTGGTACACAGGCAGAATGCGCGTATTTGCAAAATTGCGTCATGCACCTGGTCAGCGGACCCACTAGTGATTTTTGCTAACCACCCAAGTCTCATATCAGCAGACCCACTATATTACAACAGGTTCTACCACTCAATTTGCTACTAAATTTGAATTTGTTTTTAGTAGCTACCCCTTAAATTTCTATATAAACCTTAAATATGGCTTGTGAATACTATAGATGAGCATTAGTGAGCCTTCTTAGACTCGAGTGACATTTGTGGGTGGATCTGTACAGCGCTACAATCCGCAATTTTGGGTATTTTTATTAAAAATTTTGGCAACATACTCCTGGGGCCCACAAAATTTTCTGTATAGTTTTTGGTGTCTGGACGACGCCAGGGAGAGGCGCCACGCTGGCCCCAGTGGTGCCAGCTGTCAGAAAAATGTGTTCAAGCCTCCACAATTTGCTGCATAGTACTTGATTCCGCCATGGTGCCAGGGAAAGGCGCCACACGTGCACCAGTGGTGCCGTATGTCAGAAAAATGTGTGTGGCATAGTTTTTCATGTTTTCCAGTATGCTGAATCAAATGGAATAACTTTCAAAGCTCTATCAATCTTCCTTACAGCGACTGATGAATATTTAGCCGTCAAACGTTACGAAAACTAGGTAGCTATTATTGAGCGTGGTACATAGGCAGCAATTTGCGCGTATTTTCAAAACTGCGCGAGGCACCTGGTCAGCAGACCTACGAGGTCTTTGCTACGTCCTGGCTCTGGGATTCGCCCATTGCTCCAGGAGTTTCCCTCTGAGTATATTAATCGCTCTGGAATGGCGGAGTGTGCAGGTGTCCTTTGCACAGGCCAACTTTTGACCCAATCGACCGACCTCACCGGTTGAAAATCTTGCATTTATTTTAAAAGACCTCGACTTTGACTTGTACAAATTTGAAGCTGTTTTCAGAACCCCTCAGATTTGTTGTAAACCTTGAATTGACTTGCAAATACTATAGATTAATGATAGTTTTGTTATCCACCCAAGTCTGAAGTCAGCGAACCCACTAGGTCTTTGCTACGTCTGGCTCTCGGATTCCCCCATTCTCCTGAGTTTTCCCTTTGCGTATATTAAGTGGGTGCAGAACCAGTTTTTTGTCAGTTTCTTCACATATTCTCTAACTGTGGGTAACTTACAGTTCTGGAGAAGGTCTTATCACGCATTATATTAATCTGTTATATTAATCGCTCTTGAATGACGGAGTGTGCAGGTATCCTTTGCACCGACCAACTTTTGATCTGATCGACGACCGCCCTCATCGGTTGAAAATCTTGAATTTGTTTCAAAAGACCTCGAACTTGATTTGGAAAAATTTGAATTTGTTTTGAGAACCCCGCAGATTTGACTGGAACCTTGAATTTGACTTGTAAATACTATAATTTGATGGTATTTTTTGCTGTCCACCCAAGTCTCAAGTCAGCGAACCCTCTAGGTCTTTGCTACGTCTGCCTCTCGGATTCGCCCATCGCTCCAGGAGTTTCCCTCTGCGTATATTAAGTGGCCTCAGACCCAATTTTTTGTCAGTTTTTCACATTTTCTCTGGCTGTGGTTAACTTACAGTTCTGGGGAAGGTCTTACCACGTTGTACTAATCCTTCATATTAATGCATTATATTAATCGCTCTGGAATGACGGAGTGTGCAGGTATCCTTTGCACCGACCAACTTTTTACCCAGTCGACCGCCCTCACCGGCTGAAAATCTTATTTGTTTCAAAAGACTTCGAATTTGACTTGAACAAATTAGAAGTTGTTTTCAGATCCCCTCTGGTTTGTTTTAAACCTTGAATTTGACTTGTAATTACTATAAATAATTGGTATTTTTTGCTGTCCACCCAAGTCTCAAGCCAGCGAACCCTCTAGGTCTTTGCTACGTCTGGCTCTCGGATTCGCCCATTCTCCTGAGTTTTCCCTCTGCGTATATAAAGTGGGTGCAGACCCAGTTTTTTGTGAGTTTTTCACATTTTCTCTGGCTATGGTTAACTTACAGTTCTGGGGAAGGTCTTACCACGTTGTACTAATCCTTCATATTAATGCATTATATTAATCGCTCTGGAATGACGGAGTGTGCAGGTATCCTTTGCACCGACCAACTTTTTACCCAGTCAACCGCCCTCACCGGCTGAAAATCTTGAATTTGTTTCAAAAGACTTTGAATTTGACTTGAACAAATTAAAGTTGTTTTCAGATCCCCTCTGGTTTGTTTTAAACCTTGAATTTGACTTGTAATTACTATAAATTAATGGTATTTTTTGTTATCCACCCAAGTCTGAAGTCAGCGAACCCTCTGGTCTTTGCTACGTCTGGCTCTCGGATTCGCCCATTCTCCTGAGTTTTCCCTCTGCGTATATTAATTAGGTGCAGAACCAGTTTTTTGTCAGTTTCTTCACATTTTCTCTGACTGTGGGTAACTTACAGTTCTGGAGAAGGTCTTACCACGCATTATCAAATTAATGCTTTATATTAATCGCTCTGGAGTGGCGGAGGGTGCAGGTGTCCTTTGCACCGACCAACTTTTGGCCCAATCGACCGCCCTCACCTGAAAATCTTGAATTTGTTTCAAAAGACCTCAAATTTGGAAACCTTGAATTTGACTTGTAATTACTACAAAATAATGGCATTTTTTGCTGTCCACCCAAGTCTCAAGTCAGCAGACCCACTAGGTCTTTGCTACGTCTGCCTCTTGGATTCGCCCATCGCTCCAGGAGTTCCCCTCTGAGTATATTTATCGCTTTGGAGCGGCGGAGTGCGGATCGAGTTAACCTTTGCGCTGCACATCCGAGCGACCTCCCGGAAACTGGGGCAGAGGACGAACCAGTGCACCCGAGCGGTTGAGGGGGCGCAAGAAGCGGCCGAGACGGTAGTGGCAGAGGTCATGGCCCAACCGCGGACGGTTGTGGATCGATGACGTCCTCTGACGTCACGTGACGTCAGGCCCGCCTTCCCGCTTAATGAACGTCACCCTCCCCTCGACGCCGCCACATCCACTGCCACCGTGATCGACTTTACTCCAAGCCCCCCCCCCCCCCCCCTCACCGCCACCGCCACTCGCTGTGAATGGCTCAATTGGTGGGGAACTCCGTAATATCAATCTGTTAATCATTACATGGAATACATTCCCTTCTCCCCCCCCCCCCCCCTTCTCCCCCCCCCTTCTCCTTAAATATAATTTTATTAGGAGCAATCAATGGGTACAGGTACCACTTTTGGTTTACTATTCTGTTAATAATGCATCTATGATTGTGTTCGCTCAACAGACATTTTTTGAACACTCCCCCTCAAAAATTTTTTTAACGTTTCAAGGTGCGTGGATTCTAAAAACGCTGCAAAGTCCTTGTCACGTGGGTTATTATTCTATTGGACATACCTACAGAAATGTTGGCTGCATGCGTAATAATCGAAATAGCTATTTCTGATGGTTTCCATTAATTTTGGCCCCTAAAACACAAATTAGGTACGCTTTTTTTTTAAAAAATAACTACCTATCCTTGATAATTTGTGGTGCCATTTAATCGTCTTGATCCACGTGTTGACACTTTTTCCAGTGTTATTATACAAACTGATGGTGATTTTAGACGATTTCACAGGTTTTTCACTCATAAAAAATCAATATTGGGAGCTGAACATCCGGTACAACCTCAATTTTCCACTCTTTGGTCAAAATCTACTCCATATTCGGTTTTTTCGGCCCCAAAAACATGGAAAACGGTATCTAAGAAGCTCATGTTACTAACATGTTACTAAAACGCAAAAAGTACATATTTTTACACACATTTTCACTCATAACACCCCTGGGTATATTCCGATCGGAGTGAAAAGTTTCGGGACACAACTAGGGCCCAAATGGAGCATGTGTGCGAAAGAACGAATTTTTTAGACCGAAAATAAAGCCGGTACACGTGATACGGCGTACGGCGAACGGCGTACGGCGGACGGACATTGCATTTTTGGAATCTACGCACCTTGAAACGGAAAAGAAAAAATTTTGAGGGGGTGTTATAAAAATTTTTTGCTGAGCGAATACATAGGTGTATTATTCACAGAATAATAAACCAAAACGCTGCTAAGTCTTGTCACATGGGTTTATTACTCTATTGGACATACCTACAGAAATTTCGGCTGTTCGTTTATTGTTTCTTTCATGTGAAATAATTCAAATGGTATTTTTGATGGTCTCCACCAATTTTGGCCCCCAAAAACGCGAATTAGGCTCCCATTATTTCTACAAATTATCCTCGATCATTGATAGTGCCATTTAATTGTCTTGATTCACCTGTTGATACTACTTCTAGTGTTATTATACGAATTTGTGGTGATTTCAGACAATTTCTCAGGTTTTTTATTAATAAAAAATGAATTTTGGAAGCTGAACCTTCGTTACAACATCAATTCTTCACTTTTTGGTCAAAATCAACTTCATCACCCTAAAAAATATGGAATATGATACCTCACAAGCTCATGCCACTACACACGAAGGGATTCTAGCAGAAGTACTTAGCACCTCATCTTACTAGAACATCGTTGTATGAACAGTATGTGGCAGTATCAATATCAAACGGCAATAAAACTGTATCCTACCGAGTGTTCTGTTAAGAGTTTCATGCTATGAAACTTAGTATTAAAGAGCCTAAAATTGATACTTGTGCAACGTGTGATAAACTCACGATGCAAGCTAAAGTAGCACTCAGCGACGAAAAGGCAGCAATTCGAGAAACTTGGGAAAATCATCGGGGCCTAGCTAATGAAGCTTATGAGAGTAAGACCAACGATAAATACACTGCCAAGGTGATGGCACAGGAGCTTCCTCGTCACAATCAGAGTGACCCATTATACATTACATTACCTACATTACATAACATTACATAACGTGAAATATACATATTACATAACATTACATTACATAACATTACATAACATTACATGAAATATACATATTACATAACATTACGTCCGTAACACATTACGTCCATTATACATAATTGCGAAAGTTATGCGTGTTTGAAGAATTTCACGTTAGCGCATGCGCAGGGCGAACCGCTGGCTCTATCATGTTGAAATTTATATGGGACCTCAATGGGCCCTACCCGCCTAATCCCTGAGAATTACATTGAAATTGGGTGAAATCTTTGGTTACTACGGCTGTAACAAGGAAATTGAATCTATTTCACGCCAGCGCATGCGCAGAGCGCACCGAGGGTCCGATCATGCTGAAATTCATACTGGAACTCACTAGGCCTTGTCCAAACAACCCTTGAAAATGTGAGCGAAATTAAATCAAAATTGTGAAAGTTATGCGTGTTTGTTGAATTTAACGTTAGCGCATGCGCAGGGCGTACCGCTGGATCAATCATGTTGAAATTTGTATGGGACCTCAAGGGGCCTTATCCGCACCATCCCTCAAAATTTGAGCCGAATCAATTCAAAATCGTGGAAGTTATGGCTGTAACAAGGAAATGCGGACAGACAGACCCACAGACTCACAGACCCACAGACCGACAGACACGGAACCAAATTTGTTCAGTAGGCTTTGAAACGCAAAATGCAAGTGGAAATTTTGATTTCTGAAGACAAAAATTTTTTGGCTCACGAAAGTGAACACAAGGCTTCCGCTGCTTCGCAGACTCGGAAGCAAAAAGATAGTAACATTCGACCTTGGAAGAGAAGCATGGAAATAGAAAGGCTGAATACAATAAAATGCCTAGGAGTGCACGTGGATCAGCATTTCAAGTGGAAGGATCATGAAGCTGAATTAGTGAATAAAATCAGGAAATCCATGCACTACTTTCTGATGCAACGAAGTTGGCTAACGAAAGAAAACCTTAAAATGGTTTATTATGCTCATGTATATAGCATTTTAACTTATGGTATCATTGTCTGGGGAGATACTAATGCGTCAAACTTTAATAGTATAAAAATAGCAATGAATAGAGTTTTGAGAATTGCAACGAATTCCCATAAACGTACTTCAACTAGTTACCTATAAAAACACTACGGTGTTCTCACTCCCAGAATGGCTTGTATTCACAGAACTGTTTTATATGTGCATAAACACCTGCATTTATTTACTAAGCAAGCGGTGATTAGACCGACGCGAACAAATTCCAACTATGTCCTCCAGATACCACAGGCACATAATGATTTCTACACTCGATAATTTCCATGGCTAGCTCCAGCCCTGCTTGAGCAGTTACCGCTCCTAACCAAGACTTCAACATCAACAGGAAAATTTAAAAAACTTGTTCTAGAATATTTTGAGCTTGAAAATGACGAAAGTGTTGTTATAAATCAGTTTAAATTAGGATAAAAATACAAATCAGCCTTCGTAGCATTAAGTGTATTTACTAACTACTTAGGAATAGCCTGTAAATACTGTTGGTTCTTGATCAATGTAACTCACTCTCCAAACACTTAAGGTGTGTTTTGTCAATGAAACTGCTGGTACATACATACGCAGTAATAAATAGTGGTGGAAGAGACGAGCCTGGACGGGTCATTGACCTTAGGCTCATAAACCAACATAACTTTAGATCTTGTATTATGTATATATACTCTCTAAAAACCATTATATTTGTTGTATAAAGTTTTTGCTGAATAAAAAATTGAAAAAAAAAATTGAATTGACCTCCAGCAATGCCTGCCCACTCACCATTTGAAAAATTCCGTCTCTTTTTACAAACAGTTTGTAAAAAGAGAATTGATTGCTGTGATGATGGGCAGACATACTGCTATCTTCGGCATGAGGCAGTGGCTGGGAGAGGAGCTAATGAAGTAGCATTGTGGTTGTTGGAGCATTTTACGAAGCTTCTACCGCGTGAAGTCAAAAGCTTGACCATGCACCTGTAAGACTGCTGCCCAGGTCAGAATAAGTATAGCCGTGTAGCAGCAATATGCTGGGTGGTTTTAAAGCAGTCTCCGTCTAAGGACCAAATCGACCACAAATTCCTGATTCCAGAACATACACACATGGAATGTGATACATCCCACAGCCTCATCGAAAGGAAAAAGAAAATAAATACGAAGAGCCGATTGAACATCCACATGACTGGGAACTGCTCATCAGGAATACAGGGACGATCCGACCATTTTTCGTTGGAGAGATGGAAAATAACAACTTTTTAACTTCGCTAGTTTGCTTAAAAACAACTACAGCTGAGTACTACAAATATCAAAAAGGAACATTTCCAGTGGAAACAAGTTAGAAGGCTACGGTTTCAGCGAGACCAGCCGGAACTGATGCTTTATAAAACTTCATTGGAGGAAAACGAAGAATTCAAGAACCCGAGCTTTTTAAGGAGGGGAAAAATTGCTAACTGAACCCGTATATCAAGTACGCACATACTAATCCCATATCTGCTGAGAAAAAGAAGACAAAAGATCGACTTCTGTCTTTCGTATCACCAACACATCATCAGTTCTCCACGGACATCCCAACGGCACAGTCAGCTACAAACAGTCTTGAGGATACCAGCGATGGAGGATATTAATCGGCCCATTTAAAAAATTATTTTTACGAGCATTCTATTTTTTTGAAAAATTTCATTTTATTCTGCATTTTATACTTAATTGCATCTCATTGTTATTTCTTGTGGGGACAAAACAATAAACACGTTTCAGTTTTTTTTAAACAATTAATTGGTATTTTTTTGTTGGTGAAAAAGGAGTTTTCATCCCACTCATTGTGTAAAAGGAGTCAATTGCAACCTTATCTGATGAAGGTATGAATAACGATATGAAGGTATGAATAACGACTAAAATAAAAATACCTACTGCAGAAGTTTTCTTAGGTACCTACTGAAGAAGAGTTTCCACCAAAAAAAATATTTTTTTAATCCAAAATCGATTTTGGAGGCTTGGGCAAACTTAGAATTTTGATTCAAGAACCCGAGCTTTTTAAGGAGGAGAAAAATTGCTAAACTGAACCCGTATATCAAGTACGCGCATCCTAATCCCATATCTGCTGAGAAAAAGAAGACAAAACATCGACTTCTGTCTTTCGTATCACCAACATATCATCAGTTCTCCACGGACATCCCAACGGCACAGTCAGATAAAAAACCAGTCATGCAGCATGACTTAATGAGCGAATTTTCAAAGAAATATTCGAATTAATGGCTATGGTTTTGAATAAAGGAAAACTTCGGTCTAAAATTTGGTTTTCTATGTAGGTATATTCTAAAAATTAAAAAGTCACAATTATCACATGATCGGTAGGTAATTACCAATATTGTGATTTTTTCAAAAGAAGGTCAGTACCTATTGGTAGCTTTGGAACATAATTATTAGGTATATTCCTACTAGATGCCCCTGTTACTAATATTTTTTTATTACCTTGATTTCTAATTTATCCATGTGGTTATAATTTGTTATTAACTGCTACGAACTCTTTACACAATCATTTTGTACGTAGGTATTAATTTCATATAATTACCTACGTAATAATTATAAACTGTTATGAGTAGATTCCTTGTTCCTTCTGAATGGCCTTTCCTCTTGACTACGATTTCAGGCCTGGTATCTAAAACCAGTTCAAGATTTGCTCTACTAGGTAGGTAGATCCTTCCTTCTTCATTGATATTATTTTTATCATGTTAAGTACCTACCTACCTTTGAATATCAAATATTCGTATGATACTGATAATAAATTGATAAGATACCTACCTAACCTTCTTCCTCCTACTGATAGTACCTAAATTGAATAATTTGAAATATATTTTTTCTTTCGTCTTCCTTCTAGTAATACGTGGGCCGGTACTTGTCTATCTATGAAGGTATCATAACAATTATATGTCA
The DNA here is from genome assembly GCA_954871275.1 of Leptopterna dolabrata. Taxonomy (NCBI): domain Eukaryota; kingdom Metazoa; phylum Arthropoda; class Insecta; order Hemiptera; family Miridae; genus Leptopterna; species Leptopterna dolabrata. Next base: position 7,028,607 of record OX940982.1, on the reverse strand, counting down.
AATGGGAAATTCAAGGAGTTGTACTAATCGTTTGTCTCCCCCTTTTTTGCTTCGAACTCTCGTCTTCAATTAATACTTCTCACATTTTTCAATCTGACCACTCTAAGGGGGTGGGGGGGGGGGGGGGTAAGAGTTTAAAGATTATCCTAGTTTTGGGTAATTTTTGCGCACTTTAAATGCTCTAATTTAAGAACGGATTTAGATATCTAAAATCCGATTCCACCATCGTGTTCAGCGTGCAAAAACCTTTAAAATGAGGGGTCACTTGTTAGAAAATAACATTTTGGGGATTTTTGGGTAATTTTTGCGCACTTTAAATGCTCTAATTTGAGAACGGATCAAGATATCTAAAATCCGATTCCACCATCGTGTTCAGCGTGCAAAAACCTTTAAAATGAGGGGTCACTTGTTGGAAAATAACATTTTGGGGATTTTTGGGTAATTTTTGCGCACTTTAAATGCGCCAAAACCCTCCTTAGAGTAGGCCAATTTCGCCCATCTTCGAACTTAGCCTTTCGATTGCCAAGATAAATATATTTTTTGTGCAAATTTGAGCTGTTTATCTCAATTCTATCGAGAGTTATCGTCTGGAGTGACACATATATATTAATTGCTATGCAATTTTAACGCCGGGGGTCATGTGAAAAAAATGTCCTGTCACAATATCCTGTCACAAAAACGCGTCACGCAAAGAGGAATGTGATGAAGATGAGCACAAAGAGGAATGTGATAAAGATGAGCACAAAGAGGAATGTGATAAAGATGAGCACAAAGAGGAATGTGATGAAGATGAGCACAAAGAGGAATGTGATAAAGATGAGCACAAAGAGGAACGTGATAAAGATGAGCACAAAGAGGAATGTGATAAAGATGAGCACAAAGAGGAATGTGATAAAGAATTACCAACGTTATCTTTGTTACCTATGAATAACTAGTTACCTACATTTCATGGTAACGGGCGCCGCTTGGCATTTTTTAATGTGTTTCTATGGAAATTGGCCCCGTATTGGCAACGGCTCGTTTGAATTTGGTATCTGCAATTGCATAGCAAATTCTCCTTTGTTATACGAAGTATAAGAACACATCCTTCGGGGGTGAGGAACGGCGAAGCCGTTCCGAGGGGGCGGAGCCCCCTTTGGGGGTCCAGGGGGCTTGCCCCCTGGCGAGGCCCGAAGGGCCGAGTATAAATATATTATATACATATAAAAAAGTGTTAAATTTCAGGAATCGTTTTAGAATGGTCTGAAACGGATTTCTATGAAGAAAATTTCCAAAAATTTATATTATTTAAATTTCGAAGCCATTGCAATAGCTTCATTTTCTTTGAAAATTCGCTAAAAACAGTCTTGAGGATACCAGCGATGAAGGATATTAATCGTCCCATTTAAAAAATTATTTTTACGAGCTTTCTATTTTTTGAAAAATTTCATTTTATTCTGCATTTTATAATTGCATCTCATTATTGTTTCTTGTAGTGGCAAAACAATAAACACGTTTCAGTTTTTTTAAACAATTAATTGGTATTTTTTTGTTGGTGAAAAAGGAGTTTTCATCCCACTCATTGTGTAAAAGGAGTCAATTGCAACCTTATCTGATGAAGGTATGAATAACGATATGAAGGTATGAATAACGACTAAATATGAAAATACTGCAGAAGTTTTCTTAGGTACCTACTGAAGAAGAGTTTCCACCAAAACATTTTTTTTTAAATCCAAAATCGATTTTGGAGACTTGGGCAAACTTAGAATTTTGATTTCCCGAAAATCAGCTCCCCCTTGCAGACACAGAATTATGTGTTGTTATGCATGTTATTTTGTTCACGTTACAGAAGTAACTACCTATCAACAAATTCAAAATAAATAACCATCTTTCTTCAAATGAAATGATATCCAATTAAAGATGATTGTAACGCCTAGCTTTGTGGACCAGCTAGACCCCAAACGGGACCTACAAACCAAATTTCGTTAATTTTCGTAACCAAGCAAAGTGCGGAGTATAGCGGACGAACAGATAATTGTTTACCTATTCCATTTTTGGATTATACGTACGTCTACCTTGAAACGGAAATCATATAATTTTGAGGGGGTTAAAGTTTTCGGCCTTACTTGAGTGCAAAGGTTCATAATAATATTGAAAATACCTAATAAATCAAAAAAAATTTTGTGTCAACAAATACTTGATGGCTATTTGTAAAACTTTACAACTTTGAAAAATCACCACAAATCATGGCTACATAGCTTGGAGGCTCGAGTTGGTCTCGATCGATGCAAAATTTTATTGTTTTCATATTTTCCTTCATGCGAAAACCAGTTGGGTTGGTTTTCTTGGGGTGTACTTCAGTTTCGCAATTTTTAAATTTTTTTTAAAAATTTCTGCAGACAGGTAAGATGCTAGGTTTAGAACTTGAGGTTTATTTAGAATCAGCGCAAAATTCCTACAAGAAACATAGTTTTTTCCATCAGAACTATTTTTGCAACACTGTGGAGACGGCAGTGGCACAGACAGGTGCATAACCAACTCTCGACAACTTGAGCACAAGCTTTACAATTCGGGTTTTTCATTCAGCTATGTGGAGGTGGCCCAAAATACATCTGTCCTGTATATTGGGGAAAAAATTGCGAACTAATTTCACGCAGGTATGATTTGAAGTGAGGGAAATTATAGTAATATATGAACGAATTTTGGAAGTAACGTAGCCATCTTACACTACGGTAAATTTTCTATGTTTTCGTCCATAAATTTGAACACGTGCCCCCGAATGTTTTCGCTATTAATGGCTTGTTGTGCCACCTTCCTCAATTGTTGTTGTTTTTACTGAGATGATTAGTTATTATTATGACAGTTTCGCATGTGACTTAGGGTAAGGGATGGAAACGGGTTGAAATGTAAAAGTAAATGTAAAAGGGGCGCTGAAGTGATTGGTGATTAATGTTTCAAGACTGACAGGGACAAACTTAAGTACGAAAAGTACTTGACTTGAGGCTGGGGACGAAAAGAGTTTAAATTGCGTTATCTTATTAGAGAATAGAATTAAAGTTTTTCCTGCCCAGTAGACATTTGGAAAATGCCACGGCAACGAGGGGTACGTCAGCTTGTAGTAATAAGTTGAGTGTTCGTAAAAAATTGAATAAATAAATGAAAAATAAATCAGCTTGAAGTAAAAGTACCTTAGAACTTGATGACAGATAATACAAGGTTGTTGGGATTTCGGGTCCTTGGATCGCGTCGAGGAGGCATCCCAGCGGACGAGAAGATGGCTTTGCTTTTCTCCTTAATTTGTTTATCTCTCACTTAATTTCTTATAAGATTACTCTTTAGGCCAAGAGATTAAATCTCAGGGAGAAGAGTTTGAATCCCTCGTCTGATTTTTGAGTTGGTAACCTTGGGCCAAGGTTCAGGGGGTAGTTAAGGATAAATACGACGAAAACCAGTCTGCCAAGTGGGTGGGCAGTATAATTTTCTCATAGGTGTAGTCAAGATTGATTCATAATGGAGTGGATATACACTACATGCACTAGATATATTATGCACTACTCTCTCATGCTACCTATTACCAATCATACTCGAGTGAGCTCATTTATACTCGATTGCTTGATTTGATTATATTATAATGGTCGGTTTTTTCGGCAGACACCTTACGCAACTGGCCAAGGAAGACCACAGACGGTTTGGTAGAACGTTTTGAGACCGGATTTCACCGTACCTATTAATCATTCATACATTCCCCCTTGTCATAATTATCATATCATATAATTGATCATAGCTCATAATTCGAAAATACTTTAAAAATCTTTAGAACTAACTGAACCGCTGGTGATGAACAAATCATCGGAATTCTGTGCGACTTCAACTCGGGTTCATTTATTGTGTTCGAAAACATAATTCTTCTTCAATCTAGGTGTTTGCACCTTACTGGTGGCACATCTCCGGTTCCATCGAAATGAATACATTCTATGTGTAACATTTTGAAAATTATCATTGAATTTTAAATGTTATAAATTCATTCAGTCATTTTGGTAGAACCGGAGATGTGCCACCAGTGCATGTGTAAACACATAGATTAAAGAAGAATCTTCTTTTTCTTTTTCAAAGAGAATAAATAAACCCGAGTTGAAGTTTCATTGAATACCGATGATTTCTTCATTATCTGCGGCTTAGTAGGCTGATTTGGAGACAGGCGACAGAGTTATAGGAAGAAAATAAAATAATATGTATCAATGGGATTAAATGTCACATGGGAGCACTTGTGGGCAAATTTCAAAATTTCCTCTAAATTTTAAAACCGTTCACATCCTTCTTTGGTTGCTAAAAAAATGTTGCAGTAGGATGAACATCATAATTTGGATTCTTCACTCAAAATGGTGCCAGAAATAGTTTAAAAATGCATTCAATCTGATCAGTGAAACAAATCATTCATACCGTGACGTCGATGATCTACTGTAAGTCGTCACATCGTTTGTGACGGTCTGAAAAATTCGATTTCACTGGAGCTGTCATTACTGTGCAAATTGAGAGCACTCAAACATGCTAACTTTCTATTACGCGGTGGCTGACCCGCATGGACTAATTTAATGATAACCGCCAGATGACTGGTTTAGCAACGTTCCATAGTTATCGGACAGTGGAACAATAAAGCACGTGTATTAACACGTTGACTGCTAACCTCCCTCGGCTGGCCGGTGCCCGCTGTGCTACCGTAATAGATGATACTCACGCCTCAGGGGCGTCATGAGCACTACGTTTGCGGTTACTGCCTCGGTTCGCTTTGGTGTGCTGATCACGCCCCTCGGGCGTCACATCACTCATAGCACTTTCCGATTTTATTTTAGTCAAGAAAGAATAAATAAACAACAATTTATTAGAAATAAGGTGTAAAAAAAGGTTATGTAGTACCAAGTCACTCAGGAAAAAAAAAAACAAGCCAATCCGAGGTGCTCCAGGGAGGGGAGGGCCATTTGAAAAAAGCAGGGCAACGACGCCTCAGGGGCGTGATGAGCACCGGGAAAGGTAACCGCGATCACGCCCCAGTGGCGTGATCAGCAGTCAATGTGTTAATTTATTATGTTGGAATTTTTTTTTAGGATCATTTTTGTAAGAGGTTTCATGATGGAAACGATATTGGGGGGGGGGGGGGGGGATCCTTAGCGTGAACGGGACATTTCGTGTTGTATTTAAGCCAGTCAAAAAATTGGAGGACAGAAATTTGCTACGGCTTAAGTGAGGAGGAGTATATGACTTCCGTTTATATTTTTAATGAAAGTAATTTCCGTTCTAAGAATACTGAGACCAACCGCACTCTTCTGCAATGGATAGTTCTTTTTCTGTGAGCTTTCAGTTTTGACAACAAGTGACGTCACAGTGTGGAAGGCCCTGGCGGGAGAGGTGCAGTGACGTCATTAATTTGTTGACGAAATTTTGAAAGCTCATAGAAAAAGAACTATTCGTCTTAGGAGAGCGCAGTTGGTCTTAAAATTCTTAGAATAGAACCTACTTTCATTTAAAAATGGGCAAGTAATATAAACAAGTCCTCATTGAAATGAGAAAATGTGAAGACATAGAGATGATCCTATGTCCGTCCCTGTTAAGGGAGAGAACCGAAACCTCCATACCTACCTGCAGCGACCAAGACACTTTTACACGACAACACGAGTAGGGGATATTTTACCCCCCCCCCCCCGCCCCACCACGTCACTCGGCCCCCTGGGGGTCTCCTGTGTTGATTTTTCGCCATTCTCGAGGGGCCCCTGAGGACGTGTACCAAATTTCAACCCTCGGTGCCGGATTTATGGAATTTTAAAATCGCTATTTTTCACGTTTTTATACTTCTTGTTGTTGTCGCTGTTTTTGTTTGTCAGGGTTACAGCCTCACAGACATTGCGCACACATTCGTTATGCTCCAAGGAAATAGTGCCTTTCTTGGACCCACCACCCCAGTTGGGGGGGGGGGGGGGGTCAGCTTTTAGGAGTAGATTAGCTCATTATGAAAGATTATGATTATTTTCCAAGGAAGTGCGTTTTTTGACATTTATCCCCCCCCCCCCCCCACCACCATGACCCACTTGGTGTGCTGGTAGGGGGGGGGGGGTG